>VZTI01005984.1:70393-118080 GCA_013397865.1 Struthidea cinerea
GCTTCTTCTCACCAATTTATGTTCCCTGAGCTAATCCGCCTCCCCTGCTTGGCACCGTTAACTTTTAGTTGCAATATTTTGTGCCTCGCAGAAGCAAGTTTTAATTGCGCCACACAAGTCCCTCTCTGCCAATAGTTCATTAGACTTCATGAATGCTCCAGCTGAAGAATGGTCTCTCTGGATTAGCATCATCTTCCAACACACCCTTCCTGCTGGATCGCTGTCAGATGAGTTGATAAAAGAGTATTTCTGGACGGAGCCAAAAACGTACTGGGGGTGAGATACAACAACCTACAGGCTTCCAGACAGATGAGCAGAAACCAGGGAAAGCCATGATTCTGCATTCAGGATGTCACAGGCATGGCAGGAGCTTTGGAAAGTCTAGATTAAAAGAGAGCTATTTTTCTTCTGGAAATAGGAAGAAGGGATTTGGTGCCAGTCAGAAGCAAAGCCTACCCGAATCAGGCAGGAAGCAAAACTCACTGCAACAGTTCCTCCTGGAGCCGAGAGCAGCCGCAGTGCCTGATCGATAGGCAGAATCCAGAGGTGCAGGCAGAAACATCTCTAATATGCCCACGCTAATTAACTCCGAATTATCAGGTGTGTGTGTGGAACCTTTTAATGATCATCCTAGGATTTAGCCAGCACTTCTGCGCAGCAAAGTGTTGCCTGGGCTCTTCCTCTCTGTAAAGCTGTTAGCGACCCTGGGTTGCATTTGTGGGGTGAGCGAGCTCCATGCTGCTGCTAAAGCTGAAGGTGATCCGGCAGTGCAGCCACTGGAATAACCCTTGGAAATAGGGTTTAGGCTATAAACCTTGTTTCAGCTATCTCATAAGAGCAGCTCATCCTGGGAGATAAGTCATCGTGTGCCTGTCTTTAAAAATGACTGGCTCAGCTATTGTCTGCATAAAATCACCTTTGTTTATAGTGCGTTTTTCTAATGGCTCGAGCAGCAGAGTAAAATTTAAATAAGTAATTATCGTGCAGGAGGCGCACGCTAAATGGAATGATTTCCCTGGCTGCTCTGCCCTTTTGGCTGCACTCTGAGCACAAGGCAACTCCCTTGGTATTCAGGTGGGTTCAACCCGGCAGGTTTTGGTTTGCTGCAGGAGCTCGTCTGCAGCTCAACATCTGCCTAAGCAAATCAGCCAAATTATTGGAAAACTTTAAAGTCTGGGGGATTTTTTTGGTGGGGTTTTTATTTTTTGGTTTGGTTTTATTTCTTGGGAGGGTTCTGGCATTTTTTGGTTGGTTGTTGTTGGTTTGTTTTTGGTTTTGTTTTTTTTTTTTTTGAAACTGAGAAAGGCGAGAAGCGCAGAGCCTGGGCTTGGATTTTTATCCCAATAACTCGATGTCCCTCCACAGACTGGCCCTTCAGAAAGCCACCAGCACTTCTTCCGGAGCCAGCAGGTGGAGCTTGAAGAATAGCATCAATATCCAACCCCATTTGTGCTAGAGCCCATTGAGTGGGAACTATCTGTGCTGAAATCCTGATTGAATAAAAATTGTTCATTATGCAAACTGTCTGGTTCAGTACACAGAGGCAGCCCCCAGGCACGGACCCCAAGTAGCTGCTTTTTCTTTCCACAGATTAAAACATATGAACTGCTTTGATGTAATCTTATAACAAAGCCTAATGGACATTTTATATCCTCTGAAGTTGACTGTCATTTCTCATTGCTCTGCTTCCTCTGGCCTATTAATACTCCAACCCAGGCAGCGACTTGGGCTCTTTTTGCTGGCAAATACGGTACATTTCCCATCCATGTGTAAGTTTTTTTATTTATGTTTAAATACTGTTAGATTACATTACAGTATGTTTAATCCCTTGTTTTTTCCATAGCTATTTATCATTTTAATGGAACGCTGCAGAATATTACATTGTGCAATGTGTTTAAATTGATAAATTGTATTAGGAAAATATTGGATAGGATTTTTAATGGTAAGTGGGGCTTTAGTAGATATATTTTCTCATTAGTAGACTAACTGCACACAGACTGCATGAGGCTGGAATGTTAAGGATTTTGGGATAAGCTATATTTATGACTTATTTGACTAATTAAGGCACAATTTTATCATAAAGTTTTTCCCAGACTTTGCTGAGCAGGATGAAGGAGGAAAACTTGCCCCAGTGCAGTTACTCTACAACATCAGTTGCCATAACAACTTCATGCAATACTATATTTTTACTTGAAATTCCTTTTAAGACTCAGTTGCTGTAATAATTTGTTTCAGCTGCTAAAAGGCATGTTTCTCTTTGTGGTGGTTTCAAGGCTCTCATTACAGTAACAAAAAAGTGGTTGTGTTAATACAGACTCTTTTCATTTCAACATATGCAAAAGTTCAATAGACTCCAAAAATAGAATTAAAGGGTGGAGGTGATGAATCTGCTATAAAATCTCTTCCAGTCTTTAGGAAAGAGGAATGGGTTTAGCTAGTGAAGGTGAACTTTATTAACAGCCTTATGGAGAGATGCTGCTGTTACTCCCTACCTGTAATTATTGCACCCAATGGGAAGCTAAAAATGCAACTTCATGTTGTGCATCCCTCTGCCTCACATCACACCCGGGCCCTGTAACTTCCATGAGAGATGGAGGATGGGTCTGCTGTCCAAAAGAGTTGAGGCATCAGCCAGTCACCTTTCCAGGGATGCTGTTGCTGTTTTGTGGAGCTGGTCCTGAAGTCTTTGTTCAGGAGAAGAGCACAACGGAGCGTTGGCTCCTCCTAATCTATCTGCTCCCTTAATTCATTAAATAATCACCTCACATGAACATACATCGTCTGGGTTTTGGCCACAGGCATACTGAAAGTGTAAAAACAATTTTCAGGCAGCCTGGAGCGTAATCTGATTTCTGATTCCGATGTTAATTTTGTGGAAGGCAAGTAGTGCATGATAAGAAAGTTGCTCACTTTTATTTTTAACCCTTTCCCCTAACTTTGATGATTGTTGCTTTCTTCCAGGAACACGCTGTGCTGGAGCAGCCCCTGCCCATTGAGCCAGCCTTGTGCTGTTATAAATCCCCCATCTGGCTTCTGGCATCTCACGGTGCAGGCAGCAATTCCTCGAACAAGTTCTTGTTCTAGTTCAGCATATGGACCCTGCTTCTACTGGTGCCAGGCAAATAACAAAGTTTTTAGCTATTTGGTTAATTGAGACAGTCAAAATACAGCTTTTTTTGGATCATCTCCAGGTTTCTCGGGACCATGGAGCAAGAGGAGGAGATGTCCCGATGGCTTTCCCAGGTGTTTTTTCTCCGAGGGAGGATGTGGAAGCAGGAGTTGAGCTGGTGGTTCGATTTCAGTGCTATTGAAGTGCCAAAGGATTGTGGCTTTTCTAACACAGCCGTTTTGGAGCTGGATTGAAGGTGATGAAACCACTTTTCTTCCAGGGCAGGACCAGTGTTTGCTTTCTGGAGCTGGGGGATGCAGGGAGCCTAAACCCACCTTTCTCCCTGGTTCCAGAGTATGGAGAGGATTTACCCTCACTGCAGGAAGGAGAAAACACCAACCCCCTTAAAATCTGTGATGGTGCCTCCCCTCCATGTCCTTGACAGGATTGTGACTCTGCTCTGCCATTTTACAGCTCTCCAGCTGGATCTTAGTCTTCCGATACATTTATGACTTCTTTTTCCTGCATTCTGGTCTTTCTGTTTCCTAACTCAGATCCTCTCTGCTGTATGGAAAGGGTTAAAACGGTTGTGTTTTGCATCCCTTCTCTCAGGCCAAGTTCCTACCACGACCCCTGGATTTTTAATAACAGTGGAGATGATGGTCATTTAATGCAGCCCCCTGCCTGCAGCAAAATCTTCATCAAGGATTTCCTGCCGCCTCCCTCAGGCAGCTCATCTTGTTGCTTAATTGTCTTTATGCTTCCTCACAGCTTCAGATTTTAACTGTATTTCCCTCAAACTGTAACTGTGGCTGAGTTGTGTGGCTCAGGAGAGCGACCTCTTTACAACTTGATGTCTGTCAGCCCTGGCTGTGAAATTTGGGCTGGGCAAATTATTTTGGGTGAGTAGAGATGATAGAAAAGGGCATGTCTCACCATGAAAGACGAATCATTCCTTTGCCTTTTGTTCCTTGTTGTAGTAACATTATTCCTGAGGAATTTTTTGCTATTTGTGTGATTGTCAGATGTGATTCCGTCAGAATTACAAAGGAATTCAGCACGAATTAGTGGCCACTTAACGTTATAGAAAGCTGCGATGTAAATGTACTCCATGATCTCATCTACAACTCAGTCCTTAGCGGATGCTTCAAGGTAGATTTTTTTCCTAAAGTGGTCATAAATTGCAACCAGTCATTGGACTCCCTCCAGTCCTAGAGCAATTACTGGGCCAGTTCAGCTGAAGGGTTTGATCAGGTGTTTTACTAGCAGGATTTTATTTCACTAAATGAACATCTCCTAAAGAACCGGGAATGTAATATTTACACGTTAAAGTGCTGCTGTAATGGCACTGCATTTAACTTCACTAGGAGACCAGGAATCCTGTGGTAAAATGCCTGATAACTGCTGCATTTACCAGGGGGATGAATTTATAGCATTTGAATTCCTCCAGCAGAACAAAGGGCTGTATTATGAAAGGACCCTCTTCTCCCTAACAAAAGCTTTGAGCCAAGTCCTGTTTCCTGCATGGTGTTGCTTTGCATCACTGCAGTTGTTGCCTTGCCTGACTGCCTGGGAATATTTTGGGTAAGTAAAAAGAGAGGGGGTGTCATCCTTCTGGTTTACCCTCCACAGGTTATGTGTTACTTAATCCCATTTGAAGGTTCTGGGAGAGATTCTCCACGGGAAGCGGCTGCTGCGTGCGAGCTCGGTACGTGGAGAGGCGATGTAGGTGGGATTCAAATCCACCTACTTCAGCCTCGAGTACCCATCCTCCCTGCGAGCTGGAACGCCCATGGCACAGCCACAGAGGTTTCCAAAGGCTGTCCCTCATCCCTGGGCCATCCTGTCCCCTCTTGGGGCTGGGGATGAGCATGCAACACCATTGCCATCTTTACTCCTGGCTGGTGGAGCCACCTCTGTATAAATAACTTAGGTTATGCAGCTTCCCTTCCCCTCTATTTTCATCCACTGGTATTAATAGTAGCTAGTTATTGCTTTTACTATTAGGTCATGTGTTGTAAATACACTAAATGTGGATCGTGTCCCGTGCGTGCTGGTTTGGGTGCTAATGCCTGGATCCTGCCTCTTAACATGCAGCCTAATTGCACTGCTCTGCCTGCCATGCTATTTTTTGGGATAATTGCTCCCAAAGTCTCAGCATTTTAATGTAGTCGGTGTTACGTGGTCTAGCTGAAAAATGTTCTAAACAAACACTGGGTCCTATCCCAAAAGAAATCATAGCAGAGCTTCCTGGGAAAAACGGGGTTTTTCCTCCTCTCTTTCCTCTTCTCTTCCCTGCAGTTCACTGTGCTGGCACTGCTGGGGTGGCAGAATCCCCTCGGAGCAGAGCCCTGCTGTCACTGCTGCCTGCATCCATGGGTGGCAGCGAGATGAGTCGGTGACAACCTGGTCACTGGTGAAAAATCTTTTTAATTATTTAAGTGGTGGTAAACGCCTGCTCTTATTGGTATGGGCATAAGCTGCAGTTTCTCTAATTTTCCTCTTTAATCTCTCCTGGAAGAGCTGAGTGCCTGCTCTCCTTGGCGTTGTGTTTCCCTAAAGAAAGCTGCTTTGAAGAAGTCGGCTCCCTGCTCAGGATGCTGATGCGAATGAGTCCCTCAGCAGACAAGTTCCAGGCTTTTACACTAAAAGCACTTGAGGGTTATTTGTGAGTGTAATGTCAAGACAGCCTAATGGGAGATATGTGCCCCGCTCAGGTTTAAACCACGCAGCACTGTGAGCTTCCCAGGTGCGATGTTAGTGCTGATTTTGCCTTTTTCTCCACTTTCCGTTTGGGAGGTGGAATAAAGCAGAGTCCCGCGTTGCCTCTCGCAAGGAGACTGTCTCCTCTACTGACGGCTCCAGGAGAAACGTTCCTGCTGCTCTGTGGGACCTTTGGCTTCCCCCTCTCAGGCCAGGAATGCAGAGCCTGCTGCTTTGCACAGGGAATGCTTTGTGCATGGATGTGTTCACTCCATCAGTGGCTGATTCTGGTACAAGCAAGTCCTACACCCTGGGCTGTGCTGCTGCAGAAGAGCTAATTTTCCTCCCTTTCCCACTCTTTGGGGCAGAGCAGAACATATGTGCTGTTACCTCTTAATCCTTCTGTGGAGCATTAGGACTAATAAAAACCTTTCAGGGTTTCTGAAGTGAGAAGCAGCTGCCGTTGCATGCTAAGAAAAAAAGACTGATTAAAATAAAAAGCCCCACGTAGTTCTCCGAGTAACAGGGACAGGGAAAGAGTTTGTGACCCCCTCCTGTGGCAGGTGACACTCTTCTTTGCTTGCCTAATTGCACCAGAGCTGCATACCTGGGTGGTAACGAGGGACCGAGCGGCGGCTGTACCCTTTAAATAACAGAACACTGAAGTGTCATTGCTTTCATGTTTGTCTCCTTGCTTCTAATTATTGAAGGCAGCTGACTTTAAAGCATAGGCCATTTCCTCCCCTTCCTGCAGCGGGGTCATAACAGCTTGTTTATACACTCCTAAGCTGGCTTGCTGCAACAGATTGTGACTTTAAATAGAAGGTTGCTAAGAGTGAGGTAAGGGTGCCGGGAGAAATGAGCTTTCTCAAAACAAGTCGCTTGGTATTTCGGGGAGCTGGGAGCAGCAGGCAAAAACGCATCCGTGGAGAGGTGCGGGATGGGCGGCGCTCGTTGGCGGTTGGTGTAACAACACAGCTCTGTACATATGTAGGTATATATGCTCTTTTAGAAAGCACAGGGGAGTGTGATCGAGCCAGCCGTGTCCCGGGGAAACCTCGCCCAGGATTTTCCTGGACCATCTCACGAGACTGTGCCATTACTGGTTGTTTATTCATCCTCGGCAAATGCCAGTAGCTCCTGTTTGGCATTGGGCTGAATATCAAGAAAGTTGATTCATTGACTTGAAAAAAACAAAACAAAGCCTACACTGGACAAATGCTAGAAAATGTGTGTTGGTAAAGAGGTGGACTGAGTGATGAACATGTTTTCTATCTCTCATTTCTCTGACTCACGGCCCTAACTTAGCGCAGATTTTATCTTATCAAACAATTAATTACCCACATCCTTTAATTTCATATATATACGGTTTGAGATTGTTGTTTTTGTCTTCAAATGCCTGTTATCCTCTCCCCAGTAGACTGTTGCTGCTAAATAGATGGGATTATTTTCTTGGTGGCCATGCCAGATTTATTTATACTGCTAAGCCTGCATGAGGAGTTGGGGTGAAGACAACTATCAGGCTGTCAAATTTAGCTTTACCCCCTTGGATTTAGTCCCTGGCAGGCTTCTGCTAAAGTCTTGGAAAGTAAAATTCATTAGATGAACCTTAGCATGATTTTTCCATGGCTCTGATTTTAATCAAAGCCCGGATTTGAAATTGTTTTATCGTTAGAATCTGTTGACTGAACGTCAATGCAAAGCAATTCCCCCCCTGCCTGCTGTAGAGATGCATCCTGTGTGCTTAGGTGGGTCCCAGACTGAGGGAGTGGAACAGCAGAAAGGGTAGAAATTAGCCTCTGAGGCTTGCAAATGCACTGCAGGCTGATGTCTCTCCGCATTTCAAGGACTGAGGTTCAATTGCGAGGCTGTTCTTCTGCTTACCCATAATGGGCAAACTAATCAATTAAAATGGTCTGTTCTTAAGCCATTGCAGAAAGGAAGGCTTGTTTCTAGTAGCTGCCTTACAAGGTCTGAAGGATGCGGGTTTAACACAACAGCCTTTTATCTCCAGATCTGCAAAATCAAGGCGCTGTGTTACACCCAGGTACCTGGGAGCACAGGGAAGAGAGATTCTGGGGGAGCTCTTTAGTAGGTTACTAAAGAGTGTTTTTGCATAAGGCGGCGGAGTTGGTTTTCTCTGAAGGCCAATTTACACAAGCCCCGGTGACTGCAGCGAGCCTGGAACACCCAAACCTCAGGGCTGCGGCTCAGCATCCTAACAGGAGATATTGAGGGGCCAGAGGAGAGCTGGAGGGGGCTCACACTCACGCCTGACTTTTTATACCTGGTGATGGAAGCCTGTGTGTTTTAAGAGCTTGTTCTAAGAGCCTGCATGCCCGTGTTTTCCATAATACTTCCCGACGAGATCCACCCTGGGTTGTATGCATTTGAATTTTAAGAGCTTTGCTTTCCAGGTCAGCACGGTGTTGACTCAGACCCAACTTTCTTGTGAATGAAAAATTAAAAAAAGAAAAAAGAACCAAAAAAACCCCAAAACAACCCCAGAGAGTTAAGGTGATGTGTGTGCTGCTCTGGTCTGGGTGTGCTGACTGCAGCATCCTCCTCTGGGTAAGTACAGTGCCCATCCGAGGCTGCAGGTAACCCCCTTGCCTGGCCAAAATCTGCTGCCTGGCAGGCGGCAATTTTCTGTGCTCGCAGGCAGGACGAGGTCAGAGCGTCCTGGCGCCGGCAGCGGCGTCAATCGGGAGCACCCGGGCTGGAATTGGTGGCTGCGGTGATGCAAGGAGCGGTGTTAAGGCAGAGGTGAAGCCAGACCCTAATGACAGCTTCTGCCTGCTCGCAGAATTCTGCATAGAGATCAGCACTTCCAGCAACAAAAGAAAGTAGGTCAGAGCCAGGTCCCCCTCCCCGCCTGCGCGCTGGAAGCACATGTGTTGGATTACACGCCTGCAGACTGAGGCAGGAGCGAGAGTGATGGGTGCTTTTCCTTCGGGAAGGTGCGTGTGAAAGCAGCGCGGTGCTTCGCCGTCGCTCCCACCGTGAGGTTTTCCACGGAGCTGCTGCATTCCCGATGCCTGGGCAGCTCGGGGACTGATTTGCGTATTAAAGTTGCAGGGGGGAGCTGCCCTCATCATCCCTGGTTTGGGGAGGGGGCGAGGCCAGCAGCGGCACCTGGGTGTGCTGCTGGTCCCTGCCCGTGCTCTGGTGCCCTGATGCTGAGCCTCTCCTTGCCTTGCTGCAGCCATGAAACTCCAGTTCTGCTTGAACGATTACCCGACACGTTAATTGGGACTCCCGCTATGATTAAAAAGAAATTTCAGATTAGGCCCGCCATGCTGTAGAGCTCAGGAAGAAAACATCTCTTTATAAGCACAGCAGGAATGTGGGGACTCCATTATTACTATTTTCTTTTAACTTTGAAGAAGCTGGCTCTCTCTGCTGTTCAGACCACAAGGAGACAAGTGTGGCCATCGCTCCACTGTGGTCGGAGCTGAGCGGAAGGGATGCTTGCAGGGAGATAAAATTGCAGAATGTTTCTCCTTCTTTTTTTATTTGAACTTAATGTGATAATCATAATGGATTTATCTCTGTAGACTTCCGATCCTGTCTATGGGAGACTCAGGCTCTGCCACTGTTGGGCAGAGCTCAGAGGAAGTTCTGTTACAAACCAGGTGAGTGGGCAAGTGTGGTCCCGGCTCCAAGGAGCAGAATATGGTGGTTTGTGTTTTTAATTCGTTACACAACCTTTGTAGTGCTGTTGTTGGCAAGCTCTGAGAGTGTCTCCAGCTTGCCTTGTCCCTGGGGAACATCCCAGGTGAGCAGCATTTGGTTGTTGGTCCCATTGGACACCACTGGCCAGGTGATGTGCTCTGAGATTGGGGACTCTTCGACTCTCAAATATTTGCTCTAATTATTTTCACTTCTAAGGCTGTAATGCTGTTTCCAGTCAAAATCCACCCCTCCTCCAAACACTGCCTTCTGATGGAGAACGTCAGCTGAGGGTGTCTTGTCCTCCTCCCGTGAAGCTTTCTGTGTGCAGTGGCTGAGGCAGGAAATCCCGTTCGGATGAGTTCCCGCTTGGCAGGGGCACGGGGAGCTTCCCCCTGCCCATCACGCAGCAGGGGACCAACTCCAGCCCTTCCAGAGCACCAGGAGATAACTGTGTGTGTTCAATATCCAGAGCAGGAATCTCTGTGGGGCTGCAGCTTCCCAGCCCTGCCTGTGCTCCGTGATGGACTCGCTGAGCCGGTAGGTGAGGGCAGCAGTAGATTATCCCCCGCTCCCCCCTGGATTTTTTTTTTCCCTTTAAACTTACCCTTTGGTGTTCCATCTGAAGCAGCATGAGGTGAGTAAACTCCACTGCTCAAAATAAGAGTGGATAAGCTCAGTTTACTTGCATTTATTCATGACTTCACCACTCCACTGGGGCCTGAAAATCAGAGCCAAAAGGAACTGCAGTGAAAATTGGCCTACATGCAATGGCTTTAAATAATCTGCCCTTTTGCTCTAGTTCTGGGTTGAGATGTGCTGGAAGCCTG
Source organism: Struthidea cinerea (assembly GCA_013397865.1). Taxonomy (NCBI): domain Eukaryota; kingdom Metazoa; phylum Chordata; class Aves; order Passeriformes; family Corcoracidae; genus Struthidea; species Struthidea cinerea. The sequence goes on from VZTI01005984.1 coordinate 80,708, forward strand.
AGGAGCTGGGATCTGCCTTGATGTAGGAGCTGCTTTTTGTTTTCTTTCGTTGGTTTCTCTGTGTACACTGTTACTTGGGGGAAGTTACAAAGCGGGAGGAAAGGAAAAAAAATCTGCTTGAGAAACGCTGTATTTAGTGCACGACTCAGAATTAGCAGAATCCGCACAATGAGTTAGCTTTTCTTTCCAAAGATGTAAAAAGAGAGGAAATAGAAATAAAGTGAGCAGCCTATGTCCCAAATACTGACACCTGGGAACAGGGTATTGTATTGGGCTGAAAAACATCGTTCTCCTGGAAGAGGAAGGGCTCATGCTAATAGTGAATTCTTGTTTGCCCTTAACATTTGTGCAGACTGTTAAGGCAAATATGATTCCCAGCTGACATGGGGTACATGCATGTGCCTGACACTTGTACCAGGCAGGGAAGAAGTCACGCAAGCCATCGGAGAGCCCAGAGCTCTGGGTGAGGCTCAGCTTCAGCGTCTGAGCAGAAATAGAAATGGATCCATCTGCAAACCAGGTCATCGCCGCTCTTGTGCTTTTTCTCTTGGGCCCCCTCGAATCACATCATGATTTCTTTCTCCCCCCCCACTACCCCCAGCTCCCTGCAGCTGGGATTACTTTTCGCATACCCTGCTCACATAATTGCCTCTAATAATTTCTCAGCTCTCGAGACGAATATGTCCACCTTTCCCCTCGCAGGGCTGCGCACACCCGCTCCAGCCGGCACATATGCCCTCCTTCCTGCTGCTGCGGCCTCTCCCAAGCCCTTCCCTCCTCTCTCGCTGCTCTAATCTTGAGAATTCCCGTCTTCCTTCCCGGAGATCCCCTCGGTTGATGGCTCGGTGTGCCGCGCAGCTCCTGCACGCAGGTGTCCTTGGCTGGTCCCAGCTCTGCTCCTCACCCGCCGGCGGGAAGGGGATCCTACAGGCGCTCAGGGAGATGGAGCCTCACAGGAGGAGATGCTGTCAGGCAGGGCTGCTCCGTGCCTCTCTGCTCTCTGGATGCTGGCACCAGCGTTTCAGGGCAGTGCTGTGTCAGCAGCACGTGTGGAGGGGGATTTTGGAGGTTTCCCATCTTTGCTCCGGAGAAAACCCTTCCAGCCACCCAACAAAGCTGGTGGCCGGGGTCCTGCCGTGCCAGCTGGAGTGCCAGGGAGTCGAGGCAGGCTGTTAACATCCCGTGGTATATTTAGTTCAGGTTTAACAGGGGCTCCATATGTGTGTGTTCTCTTGTTTCCTTTTGCTTTCTACGTGCTAAGTAGATGCAGGGAAGAGCGGAGGAACCTTCCCGTGGCAGCGAGGATGAGGTTTTGCTGCTTCGTGTTCTGCTCGCCTTTGCTGGGCTGCTTCCCTGAGCTGTGCCTTTAGAAAACACTGAGAGCTGGAGAGGAACAAGTGTCCCAGGGACTCCTTCTGTCAGGGATCCCTGAAAAAGTGGTAAGGGACGTGGTTCTCCTGGGTACAGGGCAACAGCCACCGAGTGGCTGCTGCATGCAGCCAACGCCGGGCACCAGCGGATTTTGCACATTGGGTCCTCCCCAGGATCCTTTGGTGCCAAAACAGTCGCTGCTTTTCCCCTTAAATTATTATTTTTTACATTTTTATGTTTCAGAGTGAGGTTAAGGCATGAGTTGAAAATCATACAGATAGTCTGTGATTCCCGGGAGGGGTTCCAGGAGGGCTTGTTCTGAGGACATGAGGGCATGCAAGGCACTTCATGAGACAGAACACGCAGCAACGCTTCCTCGGAGAAGATGTGTGAGGAGCCAACACCTTTGATTATGGGATATTTTAGCTGCAGAAGGATTGACTGGGGAAATCATGATGAAAACCTTCTCCAAGGAGAGCAATTTGTATGCACTATTGAGAAATCAGGCCTGAGAGAAGTTTCACTAGGTCTGCAGGAAAAAAAGAAATAACCAAGTCATGCTGGTAGGCTCAAAGTAAAGGTGTTAAATCTCATCTAAGAGATGGGGAAGTTGCAGCCAAGTCCTGTGCTGGGGGTGCTGTGGTACCTGCCCAGCTGGAGAGGGATCACCTGGTGCAGCTCAGATTGAAGCAAACAAAATCCATCTCTAGGGATGGCAGCCCTTGCTGGGAGTGGGATCTGCTCCTCTGGGGAGCAAAGTGTATGGATGTGGGGGAGAAATGGAAATCTCCCCGGAAATGCAGCAAATAGCCAAGAGTTTCATTATTCCACAACAGCCTCGGAAATCCTCAGCCTGTCATAGGAACAAGTCTGCATTTTAATAGAAGTGTTTTGCTTTTGACCCTGTGTAGCAGAGCAGCTTTTCAGCAGAAGGAGAGTTTTCACTGTTTCCATCAGATTTTGGGTTTCCTCCCACTCCATTTGTTTAAATCTCCTGTCCCCCACGCAGGTTTGGGCAGGTGGGGTGCTCGGCGTGGGTGCTGGAGCCTAGCAGGAGCCAGTTTTGGCAGGATGGAGGTGTCAGACACCAGAGATGTCCTGGTGGCCAGGCCATTATTGCTAATCACGATTTGGTACTTAGATGTTGACACTCTCTAAGTGTCAGCTGTAAGTACAAAATAACCCCCGCCTCCTGAAGCTTCCTGGTAGCAGCGGTGCCTTTTGTCCCTCAACAGGATCAAGGGTTGGGCTTGCAAAACACTGATTCCTGCCCGGATCCCTAGAGAAGAGAACTCGACTCTCTGCATCCAAACGAGACCCGTAACTTTAAACCCGCGATTTAGCACCCCCCTTTTAGGTGGAAGACGCAGGATTCAGATTCATCTGGCGGGTGCTGCAGCGTGTTGGGAAAAGGAGACCACAAACAAATGGAGAGGAGAAGTGGAAAAGAGGAAGGAAATTTTGAGTGATGGTAGGAAGTGTCTTGCAAAGCAGATGGCAAACAACGCCTGCCTGACCCCGTGCCTGTCTGCGGCACCGGGGCTGTGACAGCCGGCTCCCTGCGAGCAGGGAGTGCAGGAAGCTGTCCATAAATCAAAAGCACCAACACTATCAAATTTGTTTATTGCTCGGGGTAGTGCTGCTGGCTTTGACTCGTGTAGCTATTTTGTTTCGTTTCTTCTAGCTGTGTTCCTCCCCAAAAAAATTAATTTGTTGGGGAGTAACGATACCATTCCCTTTATCCTTAGATTCTTTCTTTCTTTCTTTTCTGAATTCTATTCCCCCCGCCCCAGAAGATAGCGAGCGAGCCGTGGTGGAGCTGGTGGTGTTAATGTTCTGCAGCAGGAGTGAAATAGCCTGGAGATGTGCAGCAAGAGCAGGGGCGTGTGCCCTAAATAGGAGGGTTAAACAGGGCTTATTCTGAGGGAAGCAGTAATTGCAGCTTGCGTGAAGCAGTGATATTCTTTTGTGCATTATTTACCCAGGAACATCTGCTAATACATATACATTCTCCGGTGCGTGTAAACAACTTGTGCAGGAAGAGGATTAGGAGATTTATAAAAAAATTAGAAGCAAGTTAAAAGGGCAATTAGAAGAGCAGAAAGAGATATTGAGCAGTGAATTAGGGAGGATATTTTAACACACAATCAGAGCTCCCCGAGACGTATTCAGAGCAGAGAGAAGGTAAAAGAGAAAATTGGCCAATTACGAAATGATAGCGGGGAATTGGTGACATGAGAGAAGGTAATGGCTGATTTGTTAAACAGTTATTTTGATTCTGTTTTCACAAAGGAGGAAGGGATGGAGGGGCAGCTCCGGAAAGGACTCGGGCTGTGCGGATGAGGGTGGGGATGAGCCTGCAGAGAGATTAAAGATGCATCTGCAGAGTGGCTGGGCGTGGGGAGAATTTCACCCGTGTTCACAGGGTGGGGGGAAAAAACTGGGTTTTAGTGAGCAGCTACTTCCAGCAGGGAGCTGGGGAACGAGGGGCTTGCGTTGTAACACCGGCTTTTGTTCACCAAATCGGCTGCTTTTGAGTGGGGACCCGAGAGGTGGTCACTGAGATAACACATCCTTCTCCCTGCTGAAGGCTGCTTCACTGGGAAAGGGGAGGGCAGAACATGGATGGGGACTCTGGAAGGGTGCTGCTCCCGGGGCTGCTTTTATGTGGGCAGAGATGTTTTCGGCTCCTCAGCGTGACACCTTCCCCAAAAACACGCCTTGCGAAGCGTGAGCACCTGTGTCCCGCTGTCAAGAGTTGCTTTTGCTTCCATCTGTAACCCACGAACTCCAACGCAGTCAGGAATACAACAGCATCCCTGGAATCACTGTTCCCACCAGCACTGGTGTCAGTGTCTCGTGTTTCTCCAAGGCAGGGGTGAGCTTGGGGGCTGCTGGATGTGGTAAGGGAGGGACAGGGGGATGATGCCAGGACCTCAAGGAGATGGTGATGAAAAGGGAAATAATCTTGCTCATGGGAAATGGGGTCTTGGGAAGTGTTCCTGGGGGAGTGGTTGAAGCTAAGACAGGGAAAGAATACACAGGCTTAGGGAAGGATAAACTTGAAGGGCTGCAAAAAGCATTATTGAGCTGCAAGAAACGTGAAGTGGTGCTTTTGTTCCGCTCCGTCCCTCTGAAGGGGGACGTGTCACAAAGCAACTTTCTGAGACAAAGGAAACAGTTTGGAATTGGTGCAGGGGGGGCACAAGCGTGGTCTGGGGAGCAACGGGGAATACAGGAGAAACGGCGGTCTCGTGGTGGTGGTTTAGGCTGATAAACTAAAAATTTCTTCTCAGTATCCAAGAGGTGTTTGGTTTTTCATCCTGCCTGGGAGGATAAAAGAGATGCAGTGTTGCGTGGTTTCTGATTTCAAAGCATGTACGAAAAGCTCCATATTAGCAATTATGGGATGAAACTGTGGAAAAGTGGTACAAAGGAGAGAAAATTGGCTCCGACTCAGGAAACGGGATTCTGCCGCTGGGAGTGAGTTTCCAGAGGCACAGTCTGGGGTCTCTTCTGGGTCCTCTGGTGTTTATTTTTTTTAATGGAAAGGATTTGCATGAACAGCCCAAAGCCTGAGCGTTAAAGCTCGCTGATGGAAGGAAGGGGAGAGCAGCCACAGCGACAGGGACTTGTGTCATCTTCCAGAGCAGCACAGACTGGAGAACTCTAAAGGAAAGGGAAACTGATGAGCAAATAAAGGCTCAGGTGACACTTTTCCCAGGGGAGGTGTCTGGAGCTCACAGCTGAGCTATGGGGAGCCATTGGCAGTGTCTGCCCAGGCAACAGGGCCCCACCCCGAGAGGGGATCAGGGCACATCCAAAGGATGAGCTTGTGATAGGAGCGTGGAAGGGTTTAGAATTTATAGAATCACGGAATCATTTAGGTTGGAAAAGACCTCTGAGGTCACAGATCCCACCTGTTAACACAGCCAAGGCCACCAGTAAACCATGTCCCCAAGTGCCACATCCACAGGTCTGTTAAATCCCTCCGGGGATGGGGACTCTAAGCCAGGTGCCATTGGCCTTCTTGCCCACCTGGGCACACCTGGGCTCATGTTCAGCCACTGTTGACCAGCACCTCCAGGTTCTTCCCCACTGGGCACCTCTCCAGACACTGCCCCGGGCCTGTAGTGCTGCGTGGGGTTGTTGTGACCCAAGTGCAGGACCTGCCACGTGGCCTTGTTGATCCTCATCCTGTTGGCCTCAGCCCATCATTCCAGCCCAGCACCACCTCCAAGTGGCCATGGTGCTCCCCGCCACTTTGGGGTTCAGCTCTTTCCCCCTGTCAGACACCTTGGGTGTCTGGGAGCAATTCTAAGGAGACCCCAAATTTCTCCAATTTATCTCCAGCCTGAGCCAGACAATCTCTGGCGAGGCAGGGTTATTCCTACGTCCGCTCGGCTGGAGAGCTGCTGCTTCAGAGGAGAGGGGATTTCTGCCGGGCCTCAGAGCAGCATTCAAAATGCATGAAGACATGCTGTAGGAAGGAGCTGGGGAAAAGACACACGAGCGTGAACCCGGGGCCGTGGTGAGCTGAACCACGCAGCTGTGAAGTTCGTTATCGAGGCGGAGTGTCAGAGCATGCCATAAAAATTTAGTTTATCCTCAAAGAGCTGTGGTCGTGGAAGAAGGATGGGAGAGGGGAGGGATGGCAGCTAAGGAGGAGGCAGGAGGAATATCAGGAACCTGTGTGTCCTGGTTTGGGCTGGGTTAGTTGATTTTCTTCCTGGGAGCTGTGGTTTGGGTTTGGGACGAGAATAACGTTGATAACACACGGGTTTTTAGTTGTTGCTCAGCGGTGTTTGCCCTGAGTCAAGGGCTCTTCCTCCCCTCTGAGGACGCTGTGGGGCACAAGAAGCTGGGAAGGCACTGCTGATCCCAACTGGCCAAAGGGATATCCTAGACCAAATGGAATCATGGTTAGTATATAAACTGAGGGCCACTGCTGAGGGACTAGCTGGGCATCAGCAGGTGGTGAGCAACTGCGCTCTGCACCACTCACTTTCCACATTCTAATTCTATTGTTGTTATTATTATTTCTCCCATTTCTGTCCTATTAAACCAGCCTTATCTCAAGCCAGGAATGTCACTTGTATTTTTTCCCAATCCTCTCCCCCATTCCAACACGGCCATGTGGTGTTCAGCTGCCTGCCAGGTTAAACCCCAACACTGTGTCAAGCGACATCTCCTATTTAGCAGTGTATCATGTCTCCCTTCTAGTTTTTAAACAGTTCCCTTTATCACTAGGAGTTAGAGCACTTGATTGACAAGGCTTGTAATACACCGTGGAGTTGCCTTTATTTTTCCTACATGTTAAAGGAAAAGATACTAAAAATACAATTATGGTTTTGAGCCAGGCGTAGTCTGTTCTAATATAATTCATCTCAAAGACTATCCACCGTGCCTGCTGCACCCAAATCATTTATAAAACATTAGCATCTCCTGCGCTGACATTTCACTCCTATATTACAGGAGTTACATGCAGACTTAAAAAAAAATTAATAAAGTGCTTCTCTTCTTCATTCTCCCACTGAGAGCTTTGATTTCCAGAGTATGAAACGAAATAACCAACATAACAACATTCTCCACTTCTGAGGGACAGTGCCAGACTCATTCAGTTGCTATTGGTTATAGAGAGTAGGGCATGAGGGAGCTATTTCAGATCACGGATTATTTGTTCTGGCTGCATTGGACATCCCTTTAGTGGAGCTTTAGAGCCCTGTAGACAGAAAAGTTTGGGTAGGAGCTGGAAGGCAGAGGGCTTGATGAAGTAACCTCTTCCTTTCTCCTCCCAGAATTACTCTTGCTATTCCCCAAGAAGGGCATTTAAAAGAGAAGCATCCAAGCCTCTGGCCTTCCTTGCTTGCGAGATGGACAGAGGAGGCCATGCCCCTCCAGCTTCCCGCTCCCACCATCCAGCTGCTCGTAAACACAAGTGCATCGGGGAATTTTCTGCTTCTCTTTTCAGTGGGAGTTTCCCTTTTCATTTCCAGATACCTCCAAGGGATCTGCCACTGTGTAAATACCCTCTCCACTTCCCCAAAGTGGTTGGGAGAGCAGATTTCCCTAGCTGGCCCGTTCTTCCTGGAGCTGATTGTGTGTCTGATGGAAAACTCCAGCTGTTTCCTTTGGGATTTCCAGCCCCACACAGGAGTCACGGGCTCGAAACACCACCACTGAGGGACAAGGTTACGGAAAGAACAGAAGCCTTTTCTTGTCCAAGATCACTTTTATTTCCCTTGTTTCTTTAACTTCAGTGTCTGTTTGGTCTCACATATCCACGCTGACAGGGAATTCACACCAACTGCGGCATTTGGGCAGCACCTCCCCGAGCCCGTGGGCTGCCGGCTCTGCCGTGCCCCCGACCAGCAAACACATCCCTCCAGCACATGGTTGAACCCAGGGAGAGGGGACCAGGATGCCCTGCTCCCTCTCCTCCACCTCTCCACCACCCCCTTCGTACAGCTCTCTTGGACCACAGATTTCTCCCTCCTGCCATGGACCAGAAACCTCGGGCACCGCGCTTCTTGCCGGTCCTCTACAAGCTGTAGTTTCCCCCTTCTCTGACTCTTCCAGAATCTGTTCCTTTTAAGAAACAAAACCTCTCCTGACTCTGTCAGGTCTGTCTGCAGCCTGGGAGCTGCTCCTTGCTGCTCCAGTGAAAACCTTAGTCCAGCTATAAAGGTCCTCACGCCTCCGCCACGGCTGGGAAGCCCCTCTCTGCCTCCAGCCCCAAAAACAGCCCCTTTCCTCCCCGGGGCCTCGGAGTGCTCTCCGGAGACAGAGCTCTATGGCTCTATTTATTTGGGCTAATGAATCTCTCTCTCTCTTTCCCCCACCGGTCACAAATTAGGATGTAAGGGTGAATTTTGACTCTCTGGGTATGGACTTTGCTGCATCACCCCCCAACCCCTCCCAAAGTTTAGTGCTCTGAATTGCTGAGAACATTGGTCCGCTGTGGTTCCCCTGCGCGTACTGAGCCCGCCCGATGGCTTTCAGCATCTGTAGGCACTGCTGCCGGTTTGTTTTCTCAAGGAAAAAAAAAAAAATCATATACTGGTCTGCTATAAATTCAATAATACAATCCTTAGTTCTGAAGATACAGTTTCCATTTAGTTTATAAACATTGTAAGACATACATATGGATAATTGAGGAGAAGAGGGGGAGCCTGTGCATTTGTTGGGGTTTTTTTCTCGGATGTGTGAACATGGGTACAAAAAACACACCTCCTGCAGGTACCTCATTTCTTTATGTGTCGGGTTTGTTGGGGTTTGGTTTTTTTGTTTGTTTTTTTTTGTTTGGTTTTTTTTTGTTTAATTCCACCTCTAATCAGTCTTTCCTTTGGTTGTTGGCTACTCCAAGCCCAGCAGGCAAGCCCTGTTCTGCTGTAATGCCTGAGATATTCAGGGGTTTGAGATTGTCTTCTAAGAGATTCCCAGCCAACTTTGGCCTCTGGGTTTGGAGCCAAAAGGGCTAAAACGTGGGAGAACCAAATGTCCTTATTACATCGGTATCAGTGTCCTTGCACTCACTTTCAGAGAGAAACAGTGTAGGCTTAATTGGTGATGGTTTTTACAGCAATTATGTTCCTTTCGGTAATTGGAGGGGTCGTTCGGAGCGCTCTCAGACGAACGGGATTTCACAAGAGCATGGATACAGTCCGTTTGTCCGGTTGTTGTCACCGACGAATCAGTTACCGTCCCTGTTATCTGCTTTTTGTAAGGTTGGCTTTTATTTGTTGTTGCTGTAGGTGCTCGGTTAGGCTTGTTTGTGACAAGGTGTGATAATGCCTTTTAATCCGCTCCCGCTGCGCTCGGCACAGTCCGGCCGGGCACGGAGACAACCGTCAGAAGCCGAGACAACGTTCTTCCCTTCGCCAGGCCAGCGCTGAGCCACGTACAAAAAAAGAAGAAGAAAAGAAACTCTGGTCCTTTGTAGATTGGTGGCAGTACAGCTCCGCTCCGTCCGCGGCCGGGGCGGGGGGTGCTCAGCGGATGACGGCCGCCAACACCACCATAAAAACCAGGAGCGACGCCCTGAGCCCCGGGCAGCCGGCGGCCTGCTGGACCCCGCTGGGGGGGCGGATGGGCGTCCGCCGGGTGCACTTACCCTTGCGCTTGGGGGACAGCGTGGGCATGGCCCCAAAGCTGTATTTGTGCTGATAATCAGGCACATAGTCTGGGACCTCCTGCCCGTTTTTGCGCGGCCCCAAGGACACCGGTTTGGAGGTTCGGTTACGGCTTTTGTGGCTGGTGCAGTTCTTGCCGGGTTTGCGGTAGCCCGGCCGGGAGCCGGGGGGGCCGGGCTGGTTGCTGTGCAAACTGTTCTCAGCCCCTCGCTCCTTCCCCTTCTCCTTGGAGGAGTGGTGAGGGTGGTGGGATTTGGAGGCTCCTCTGTCCGCTGTAGAGAAGGTGTGTGTTTTCATCTGATGGAGCGACTCGGACCCTGAACAGTTCCTAAAGTCTTCTGCTCTTAGCACCTTGAGGTCCTTGCCGTGCATCTGCTCGGGGGACTCGCAGATGACGCTGGAGCTGGAGCCTCTGAACCTGTGCAGCCATTCCCAGAGGGAACGGGCTTTGCAGTCGCAGCTCCATGGGTTCCCATTCAGCCTGAGAAACTCCAGGGCTCCCAGGTGGGCCAGGCAGTCCCCCTGCAGCTCCGAGAGGCTGTTATTGAACAGGAAAAGGGTGGTCAATCTTCGGAGGTCATGAAAAGCCCGCCTATGAATCCACTGCAGCTGATTTTGATGGATGAGCAGCCGATCCAGGTTTATTAGTCCCCTGAACGTGTTCTGATGGAGGCTCCAGAGCTTGTTTCCATGGAGAAAAAGATGGCTGAGGTTAACCAAGTCAACAAAAATATCATCCTGAAGGAACTCGATGTGGTTGTCTTGCAGGTAAAGGTATTGCAGGTTGTGGAGGCCACCGAATATCCCGCTGGGGAGGGAGCTCAGCCCGCACTTGTACAGATACAAGGCGTGGAGTTTCACCAGCCCTTGGAAAGTGTCTGCAGCTAAAGCCCTTAAGTAGCGGTTGTCCCCCAGGTCCAGCTCTTCCAGGTTGACGAACCCGTCGAAGGTGTTGGGGTCGATGAAGGTGATGTTGTTGGAGTAGATCCAGAGGGTGACCATGGAGGGGCTGAAGTGGCCCCGCAGCAGCAAGGTGATCTGGTTGTTCTGGAGGAAGATCCTCTCGCTGTCCTCGGGGATGCCCTCGGGGATGGTGACGAAGTTGTGAGCCTGGCAGCTGACGGTCATCGGGGAGGGGTAGCACACGCAGTCGGTGGGGCAGCCCAGGGCACCGGGCACCTTCAGCCCCAGCAGCACCAGCAGCAGCTCCGCAAACCCCCCTGTGCGGAGAGAGGGGAGAGCGGCGTCAGCGGGAACCGGGCACCTCCCGCCCACCCATCGCTGCTGTGGAGACTATTCCGGGTGAAAAACGCCCCCAATTAGCTCAGCCCTCCTCTCTGCTCATGAATTACCCACGCGGCTGTGATGAGTAGGCTCATCACCCACGGCAGCTAAAACGTGATGTATGGAGTACTCCCTGCCTCCTCTCCCTGCCTGCAACAGGCAGCTGGTTGTGCTCCCAGCCCGGAACAGGCAGGAGAAACTTTCTCGGCGAGAATTCACGCTGGCAGTGCAGGCAGCGCAGCCCCTTGCCTGCAGGCAAGGAAACGCCGCGATGTGAGAGCAAACAGAGGAAACTCAAACCCTCGCAGGTGCCCACCCCCCTCCTGCAACGCATCTGTTAAATCGCCTGCACGTATCGGAGAGGAAAAGCTGCACAGATCCAGCAATTCCCAGCGAACCACCTAAAATCACACGTGTGCAGTGCATCCCACTCCCCCAAAGGCACAGACCCGTCCCCACCGTCTCCTTTCACTACAGTTGTTAGACACCACCATCCACCCCGAAACCCAAGCGATTTGCAGGGAAATATGTTGTCAGCAGTTGGTGGAAAAGGCTGAGCCGAAAACTCCGTTTGGAAGTGGGATGCTCAGACATATTTTTAAATGGATGTCCTGTGGCAAAGCATATTGCATCCTCCAGTGCTGCAGTATGTGCCTGTGACTGGGGCTTTCTCGCAGCAGAGAAGCAGAGAGCGAGGCAGGAATCATCCCCTCCCCTCTGCTCAGCTCTCAGAGCTCCGGTTTCGCCGCCCCGCTCCCGTCTCGCTCCCACTCCTCGCACCAGGCTTGCTTGCAGGCTATTCCTTCTGCGCCGGGTGGCTTTTCAGACTCATTGCACCAGACTTGTCATTTCTCATTCAGATTTTCCTCCTAGATTTGGCTTTTTCCTCTTACACGCAAAATTTGCTCATGTCTAATGAATTCTGCCTCTGGACTTCACGGGGAAAAGGAGTAACAGAGGAGCAGCGCACAGCTGCCGGTGCCATCCTGCCCACGAGTCCTACTCGGCTTGTAATAATCTGAAAAACGAGAGTGGAAGTGGAGTTCATCTCTAATTACTCCACGTCGTTATCACCAGCTAGTCCAAGAGCCCGGACCCCTCGGGCTTTTACAGTCCCTCTTTTCAGTGCCTACAGCCTAACACAAGTCGGAGGCACAAAAACCTCACTGTTTTCTTATTAATTGTGTTTGAAATGTAACTGCGTGGTCGCCGTTGCCTTTCGCCTGGTGTGGAGATCTATTGCCGTTTAGTTAACAGCAGGTGACCCGTCCATCTGGACTCATCCTTTCAAGGCAAAGTTGCCACATATTTTAGATAAACTGGGTTATTCAGACTCTCCGTAAATCACCAGTAAGAGGCAGTCATCGCTGACTGGGCGGTTAACAGGAAAAAAAATAGCCTCGCTGCCCAAAGCATCGGATCGAGCCTTGTCTGGGAACGGGAATGAGGGGGACGACTTCCAGGCGCTGCCCTTCAGAAACGAAGCATGGGCTACCAGGAGGGATGTCTCATCCCTGCACCGCTGCCAAAAAGGGCTGGTGAGTCGGGAACGCTTAATTCGCGACAACTCCTACGGCTGTGTAGGAAAAGGAATGTTCTCCAAGTCACCGCCGTAGCATTTTGGCTTTGCTGTCGTGCCTTTGCACGACGAGCGAGGGGCTGCGCTGGTGGGAGCATCGTGCTGAGCACCCAGCGCTCCCTGCCAGAACGGGAGCCCTGGCTGCCACTCACAGCCTGGGAAACTGTGGTATCCTGAGGCTATTGCCATTATCCTACGGTGGAAGAGCTAAAGCAAGGCGTGCAGATGTATTCTGCTGGTTTTTTTAACTGGAGGATGTGCTTCGCCAAGGTGGGACGGCTCCACGTCCCCTGTCTTACCTCGGTGACACCGGAGTACGGCGCCTTCCGTGGGTCTGATGTCTATTAGTAAAACCCTGCCAGGCACAAGTGCTGTGACGATCTCCCACATGCAGAGTCTGTTATTGCAAATACCAAATCACAAGGGTCTGAATCAATAAACCATCTCCCAGCTACACGCAGCAGGTTGGAAGATTACATATTGCTTCCAAACAACAGTTTTATGCGCTCTTCCGTGACACGACAGTTGCCAGGCTAACGGGATTACTGACGGGAGGTGGAGCCGGGCAGGGATCTGGGAGCATACAGGATTTCACGTATAGGGATGGTGATGACAGGAGGCTGTTAGCAACGCGTGCTGATGGACCAAGGCAGCCCGGGCCTCCCTGGAGCACGGCCAAGGTAGAGGCTCCTGCCGAAAGGGAACGCAGTGTTTAACAGTGCGCTGCCTGCAGGGATAACTCCGGAGGTAAAGGTCAGAGGGAACTGAGTCCATCTCTTTAATTAACAGGCGGCTGTGAGTTAATGGCTGGAGCTCCTATGGAGAGAGAGATGTGGTTCCTGCAGCCAGGGATGGCGGCGAGGATAGGCCGGGGTTGTTATTGGTTCTCAGCTTCCTTAGGATAGGATGGTGGGAAGAAAAACCAGGGATGTCTTCCTCCCTGTTGCAACTTGGGAGTCAGGAGAACGGGGAAACAGAAGGATGGATACTTAGGAAAAAAAGGGTGAACAGGGGAGCAGGACTTGATAGAGTCTCTGGATAGAGAGTAGGTGTAGATTAGGTATAATGAAGGAATTCTTCCTTGTAAGGGTGGTGAGGCCCTGGCACAGGCTGCCCACAGAAGCTGTGGCTGTCCCATCCCTGGAAGCGTCCAAGGCCAGGTTGCATGGGGCTTGGAGCAACCTGGTCCTGATGCCTTAGGTTTTAACTTTTGTATTTTTTCAGGTTCTGTACTGTTTAGTGTGTAGCTCTGAGGTTTCTTGTAGCCTGTTAACTTCTGCTCTCTCATGCTGGTTAGACACAACAAAGCCTCTCCAGGCCTGCTTCTCAAGGACACTCGGACCGTCCTAGGCCCAAACTGTGTAAACCAAAGACTCTAAAGGGAGGGCAAGCTTGGGGAAACTGCCTCATTGAACTGAAGCTTTAATTGGAGAATTGACCCTGATATGTAAATGAACCAAACCTATAAAAGGGTGAAGAACTCGTGACCTGTCATCCATCTTGGGGTCCATCTTGGCAGTAGCCTCTGGCTCCCAGGGTGTGCCTTTGAAGGCCTTCCAAATAAATACCTACCTTTATTTCTTTATTCTGTCTAGTCTCTGTTTCTAGGAACACAGTTAAGGCATCAGTCCTGGTGGAAGGTGTCCCTGCCCATGGCAGGGGGGATGGAACTAGATAAAGTCCCTTCCAACCCAAAGCATTCTGTGATTCTGCGAAGGTCTGGGCTCCCCAGTGGATGCACACAAGGCCTGTGGTCTCATCACGGAGGCTTTCCCTCCAAGCCTGTAAAACCTGCTGACTGCTTCGTGCTGTGAGAAGCTGCTCCTGGCATGCCCTGGGACTGGTCCCAGTTTAGATCTGGGAATGAGATCCCCAAAAAGCAAAGAGGCCGTGGTCATGGAGCCACGAACCTGCTGATGCTGGGAGCACCAGCACTGGGATATCCAGCAGCCAAATCCCACCGGGCCGAGACAGCCAGGAGCACTTGGGTCTCACTGGGCTTCCCAGACTGGAAAACACCATGGGAGCTTCCCAAGAGGCCCCAGCCCAGCTCTCCTGAGAGTTCGACCCTGTCTAACTTGTTATTCCTGACTCAGCCCTTTCAAGTTCATCTTGTAAAGGTTGTGAGGCAGACAGAGGGTCACCAGCCCGAGTGTCGGAGCTCACCGGGGAGGGAGAGCTTCAAAAGCAGCACGGAAAAATCCTCCAGAAACCTGCTGGTGAAGGGAGTAAAACCAAAGCCCCGCTGACAGGGATAAAACCAGCAAAGGGGTGTTTATCTCCGGCCTTTCTCCCACTGACGTGCTGTGTCACCCCAGCTTCTGCTCGCCGTGTCCTTCTGCTGCCTCCTGCTTCTGACTGAGGTTTCAGCGATTGGAATGAATTCGTCTGACTGTCCAAACCATTTCCCATGTAACATCCCTCTAATTGGGCATTAATTAGGCATCAGTTAATGAATGCTTGAAATAATTTATCTTTGGATGCGTCCAGTTTGCAGTCTTACTTTTAACAGCATTAGACTCATTATTAGATTAACATCGTTATAAATGTTCTCCATTACCTGCTTGTTTCCATTGTCTTAGCCTTATTACTGAGAGTGAAAATCACTCCTCCCGCATGCATTATTGATGAGTAAGGACTTTCTATATGTAGCACGGGATTAATTGTTATACAGTGTAATGCATTTAGCGTGAAGCCTCAATTTGTGCAAGAGCTGAAAGCAGCCAGAAGAATGCAGACGACCGGAGCCAGCGCGATCGGCCAGACACTGCACATCTCTCTCCAGCCCAGACCAGGTTCCTCCCAGGCCGGTGCCAGCACAGGAAGAAATTTGAAGAAAAAAAAACCAACTCCTGGTTTGATACCCAGGATCAAAGACAGATGGTTTGAAGGGCTGGAGCACTTCTCTGCCACCACGGCAGGAACTCTTGACTCTGCGGTGCCACTTGCTCCAGAGAGCCAGGTGTACCTGCCCTGGCAGTTTTCTTGCTTTTTAAGGTTTGTGACACTTTACTGCACCTCTGAGCCAGGCAGGGACTCGGTTTCTTTAGAACATGATGCCACTCACTTTCATCAGGAGTCTCGGACTCGAGGCCAAGACATCACTTAGGTCAAGGGCAGGTTTGTCCCTGGGGGGGATGCACCTGCAGGACAACCCCAAAAGGCAGCCCCGCCACAAACCCCAGCACCCCCTGCCCATTCCCTCTTGGCGAGCTGCTTCTTTCAGATGGATGTTTTCACCTCTCCACCCGGACAAGCTTATATGGGTCAGAGCCTGTCTAATTCTGCAGCAGGAGAATCCGCTCTCGAGGATGGAGCAGGCTGCTTCTCTTCCAAATCTCTCCTAAACCCACCATCTGCTTTGGGAGACCCATCTTAGCTCATGTCTACATGCAACTTGACTGCCTGCTTACTGTGTCCATTACCGGGGCTGCTCAAGCTGTTAGATTTATAAGCTCTTTAGAGCAAAGCCCTCGTCTTCTGGTTGCTGATTTATGCATCTTTACTGCCATAAAACACTATGTATAGCTACCACATAATATAAATAATAATGCTTAACCAGAGTGCGCTACAAGTGGGGACAAAGCATCTGCTCGCAGGCGGGATTATCAAAAAGGGAGAAGCTTCCTCCTCACTCGCCCTCTTCTGAGGCCAAACTCACACCTGCTCTAACACCAGCACCTCACTGAGCTCTAGAGAGAGATTTTTCCTACCCTGTTCCCACCCTGGATCTATCAAAGGATTTTTCAAAATCCACCCCGAACAAGCTGGTGCACAAAGACATGACAACAACCCCCGGGGGGAAAGTACACTTTGAAACTTGGGAACGACCTCAGAATTGCATGTTCGCATGGAGAGAAACTGCTGTTCAGGGAGAAAAAGCAGCCTCGAATGCTCACAATTTCACCAGCCAAGTGAAGGACGATGAAAAGCAAGGACAGAGTAGCAAAAGCAACTGGGCACGAGCCAAGAGCCCAACTCTGGATCTGGGACGGTTCGACAAAGCGGTGTCAGACCTGAGCTTAGCAGCTGCAGGGTTCGTTTCCTCTTACCCTCCTTTTTTTTTTCCTTTTTCTTGCAACAGAGAGGATAAAATGAACAAGCCCATGCTGGCTGCCACAAAGCCTAAATTCCCCAGTGAGCAGCAGCTCCCTTTCAGCCTCTGTGCAAAGCCCCTCAGGTGCTGCCCCGCGGTCCTGCAGCAGGAGCATCCTTGCTGGGAGTGCTCCCAAACATCAGCTGCAGCTCCCAGCACCGGGACGCAGCACGAGGCTTTGCTTTCTGCACGAGCTGCCTTTCAGCCAGAGAGCGGCAGCCACCCATCCACCTTCATCATTTTATTATTTTTTTTTTGCCACCGGTGTCATAAATAACTGACAGATCCCAGCTGTTTGGAGTTATGGTTTCTGATGGAGTGACAGCTGCTCCCAATCCCCCAGTCATCACCCCGGCAGTTCTGGAACATTTCAGCAACATAAAAATCATTGGAGATAATTTCGGTTTTGCATAATTTGGTTAGGCAAGCTGTGATTTAATGGCAATTATGACCTCCGAGGCAGAAGATGAGCTTGGAGGCTACTGGCTTCACACGACTTTAGCTTGGGGTGCAGCATCAGGGATGTTCCAGGGAGATGGCACTACAAGGAAAAAAACCTTCTCCAGCAGCTGGAAATTGCCTTCCTTGGCTGGCAAGTGGAAAGACTGTTCCCACAGGAAGAAGCATACAAGGAAATTTGGAAGGAAGAGTGCTAAGGAAAGCTTTGGGAAGAGGCCGGTGCCAAAAGACGCATCGGGAGGTACCTTTTAGAGACAAGCCAGGAAAAGGCTGTAGACTGGGGTTGCCTTTGCAAACCCTTCTGTGCCACCAGTATCTCATGTGTTAACTGGTACAAACCTCCTCTTGGTCACTCTGAAAGCAAATCCTCCTCCTGTGACTGAGATGGGAGAGCTGGAATCAGGAGTGGGCCATGGCCTTTGCAGGCAGCTGCCTGCTCTGAGTACTGCCCTTTGCTCTCCCCTCTCACAGGGTTTCTCCTGCTCTGGGCTGTGTTGCCTCCTCTCCCTGGGTGCTCCTCATCCACCCCAGAGCCCCTTGGTTTGCATTTCTCCAGCGGTGACAGAAAGGAGCAAACCCTTGGGCAGCCAAGCTGTGCTGGGAGGTCAGCTGAGGATGGAGAACCGTGCTCAGGAGCTCTGGGGACGTCATGGTGTTTCTGGCTGGGGGCAGAACAACTTTTGTTTGGAGGTGAGAAGGTCCAATTTCCCCACTCCACCATGGCTGCCAACCAGCTTGGAGTTTGCTGTGAGCTCAAGGTCAGGGCGGAGACCTGGGACCAGCAGCACCCCAAAATCAAGGCCTTTAGGGCGTTGCAAGCTCAATTTACATTTGCTGACCTGGTAACTGGAGCTGTTCACCTTCCTCCACCAAAGTCAAGCCCAAGGTCACCTGGAAGTTTCTGGATGGTGGTCATTAACTCCTATTGCAGTTTGAAGCCAGACCATAAATTTCATCGTGTAATAATGTAAAAATCAATAACTCTGTTTGAAACAATAGCTTTGTCTTCCATTTCAGCCGGCTCTGATATCTCCCCACGGACCACGTCCCTCTGAATCACACAAATAAAGAGAGAGGAGCGATGGGTGGCGGGGCTGCTGCTCCCCTGCCAGGTGCCCAGCCCCTCCATCGTTACAGATCCAATTAGTTCATTTATTCCTCTCCTGCAGTTAAACTCGAGGATGATTTAACAGGAAAAAATAAGGAGCCTTTTATGCTCAGTCTCTCTGACATCCCGTCCAACAGAGCGTCCCTGAGGCTTTCCATGTGAGAGCTGCCCAAGCCACTCCTGTCTATTGCCATGGGCAGCAGGGCCAAAACCTAAAATACTTTTGGAAAGATGCAGAACCGACTCACACGGGCAAAAAAAAAAAAAGGAAGTCCGCTCTTTTCCAGCTCTGGCTTTCCGGGCGAGGGAGGTCTGGCTTCCTTTGCTTGCTTATTTCCCCTTGTTTGCTGTAGCACTGGCTCGAAATATACATCGAGAAGCAGGATTGTCTTTCACATGTTGGTGGATGTGTGATCCTCAAAAACAAATTAGCACCGATTCACTTCTATATAGAGTGCAGCCGTCAGGGAATCACTCCTGAATTCACAGCGAAGGAAAGTAATAATGCTTCCAGCGTGCTAATCCTCTCCAAGAGCAGCCCCTGAACTCTCTCCTGGTGCTGGAGGCACCACTGGAAATTACAATTGTACTGAAAAAATAATAAATAAATACAGAAATTGGCAGGGTTTGCGCTAGTCCAGAGGATTTGTACCCTAATGTGGAACTCCCTGTTTAATTAGCACTCTTCTCTGTCCGCATCTCCTCCTCCTGCTCTCAAGCTAGAGAAGAAGGGGGAAAAAAGGAGGTCAACGGTGGAAGTGGCTGTGGGATTGAAACTCGGCTATGGAAACTTGTTTAATTTAAATGCTTCTTTCAGGACTAACACACGCAGCAGCAGAGGGAGTGTAGAGTGTGTTTTCCCAGCATAGCCTGCTCTGCTTAACCCCAGTTCTGAGCACACCTTCCACGGTAGGGATGCCCTTGGAGGAAAACTGCAGTGGGATGCTGCTGGTCCTGTGGCTGCAGGCACAGGGACAACCCCAGCACCTCAGTGCAGGTTTGGGGGGAGACTGTCTAGATCGGAGGCTGGGCTGCTGCTGGCAGCAGTTGGAGACAGATCATTGGGATGGGATGGGATGGGATAGAATGGAATGGAATAGGATATTTCTGTTGGAAGGGGCCTACAATGATCATCTGGTCCATCTGTCCGAAAGCTAAAGCTTGTTATTAAGGGCACTGCCCAAATGTCTCTGGGACACTGACAGGTTTGGGGCATCAGCCACCTCTCCAGGAAACCTGTTCCAGGGTTTGGCCACCCTCTCTGTGAAGAATTGCTTCCTAATGTCCAGCCTACACTTCCCTTGGTGCAACCGTTCCCACACGTCCTGTGCCTGGATATCAGGGAGAAGAGACCATCCTCTTTTCCTGAGCCTCTTTTGGCTGCTGCTGCTGGGTTTATTGTGCCCCTGGGTCTCACCCCACTGTGCATCTCAAAAGCCACCGGGACCTTTTTGGAGTGCAGGAATGCCCAAGGGAAAGGCACATCTCTTTGCACATGGATTAATCAAGTCCTTGGGTCCTGCTGTGGCCGGAGGTGTTGATGGACACTGGGATGCTCCTGCTTCTCCAGGAGAGGATGGCATGGACCAGGGAACACCCTGAGCAGGATTCCAGGCATGGGTAGGGGTTTCACTGGCTCCCGGCACTGCTGTCCTGACCCCCAGCAGGCACCGGGCATCCTCTGCTGGTCCCCAGCACAGGACAGGGCTCTGGCAGGACTTGCCAGCAGCCTGCAGTGAAGCCGGGATAGAATTTGACAAAGGACAGGGAGATCTCGAGGTCCTTGAGAAGGGACTAATAATTCCAATTGCCCCCAAGGAAAGAGAAATACAGGAGGATGACTTGAGCTTAGTGGATTGTCTGAGGCGTCTCAGGGGATCATCAGATACTTCCACTCCCTTTTTGTCCTGAGGTGACAAGTTTTCCTTCCCATTCACAGAAATGCAAAGCAGTTCATTCACAGCAGTAATAAGAACGATGTCCTTTGTAAAACAGCCGGGGCGAGTGAACCCTTCGAGGTGCTCTACAGCAAAACAATTGCAGATGAAATGACAAAACCCACCCCAGCTGAGCACCAGCCAGATCGGTATCAAATGCTGAACAAGCTCATGTGTAGTGAAAGCAGATTCACCAGCTCGTTTCCCTGCCAGCAGCTGGCCAGGAGCTATGGAGGGTTTCTTTAGCATCAGAAATACAGCCAAAACAGAGCAAATATGAGATGGAAGAGCAAAGTGACAGCTGCCCGGGCTCTCAGTGCACGCTCGGCTGCCCCATCCAGCCCACATCCACGGGAGATGGAAAAACTGGAGGCTGTGGGAAACCGGGGGTGAGCTGGATGGATCTTTACCTGGCTGGAGCCTGGAGCGGACAGCGACCCGACACAGGGAGGCAAAGAGGTTTTTATGCAGGCATGGCTAATAGGGAGGGCATTAGTCCTATAAACCTGTAATCCTGCTGAGGTCCTGATCCCAGCAGTGTCCTGTGCCACCGAGATCCACCAGCCAATTCTGTACCGTGCCGCGTGGGCTCCCTTTCATCATCCCTTTTCAGCCTTTCTGCATTTCAGATTTACTGGATGTCCTTGTGTTTGGTGGAGAAGAGGGCAAATTGGAGCCTGTCATGTACCTTCTCCCTCATTCAGCAGCACATCATTCTGCCTGCAGCAGGGGGGAAGGAGACGGACGGGGCCGGCATCAAAGCTGCCGGCTCTGTCACATTTTCTTCCCCCCCCAACCAAAAAAGAAGTGTTGGCGTCATTTGGAGCCCAGCCCACAGCCTCAGGTCTCTCTCCCACACCCAAAAAGGGCAGCAGCACCTTTCCCCGTGCCCTTGGTCTCCTCTCAGGGCGATGCCACGAGCCCTCCAAGGGAACATCCCTGCGGGTCACCGGCTGAGTGAACGCCACAGATTCCAGCAAAACCCCATCCCCACTGGAGGCGTGAGCCAGCACGCTGGGTCATGAGCACGGCTGCCTTTTAGAGACCTCTCCTGTGCTTTGCACTAAACTTCTTACCAGCTCATGAAAAAGGCAGTGATAAAAGCAGAGCAGTGTGAATAGCTGAGCTGTGCCGCTCCTCTGCCCGGCATCCGGGGCTGTTCCCAGGTTTAATGAGCCGGTGGGAAATGCCGTGTGCCCAGTTGGATGTTGGGCACTGTCACTCTCCCACTCAGCTCTGGGCATGTGTGGGGATGTGGGGAACCTGAGGACTGAGCAGCAGTGCTTTGCCAAGCCCCTGATATCTGCGTGTTTGGAGCAGTTGGGTGCTGGGAATTCATGCGCCAGCGATGAACGTGGTCAGGACGCGGCACTCCACTAATACCCTGCTTTGTCTAGCTCTGATGCCGGTATTCCATCCCAAAATATCCCCCTGAACATCCCTCCGGGAGTGGACTCTGTGGAGATGCTGCACATCCCCCAGCACCACGCAAGTGCCTGCATTAAAAGCTTAATAAAAATAGCTTGATAACGGGATGTGTTCCCATCGCCGGCAGGTCTCGAGCCCGCCGCCGATCCCTGCGCCTCCAACACAGCAAGGCCAAGTAATTACGGGATGGGGGCTGCGAGGTCTTGACAGTCTAATTTCTATTAATTACAGCCCGTGTAGGATCCTGTCGCTGTGGAAAGGGGAGATGGGAAATCGTTGCAGAGCCAGGAAGATGCTGAAGGTTGGTGGTGCCGACTGGCAGCAGCCAAAATATCCGGGCTGGCCACAGCAAGGAGAGGTTTTACGGTGAGAAGCAACAGGTTGGGCTGCATGGAGTGACAGGGATGTTCCACCCTCCTCGTCCTCATGTTGCGTTGCCCAAACGCACGTTTGGCAAAGTTAAAACGAATCGCAAAGAGCGGAAATCGGGAGTTTTAAGGGAAAAGAAAAGAAAACAAAAATAAGATCTTGGCAGAAGGATAAAGGAAGGCAACTGGAATGCTCATTAAAACTGAGGGGCTCCGTTTCCCTGTCCAAGTGGCCACATCTCTGGAGGCTCCCAGATCCTTTGAAATGCCTTGTCAGACAAAGCCTTTCATCCTACCTGATTCTGGCTAAATTCATGGACCCAGAAATTTTCACTGGAAGCGGGAAGAGAGGGAGCAACTCCATTCTGACTTTTCACTTCCCATCTGATTGCTGTTGATACAATTTATTCCTATGACAGCATCTGCTGCTTTCATGGGTTTTTTATTCTGAAGTACAACTCGTCTTTGTTAGTCCCATTTTCGGGCCTTTCATCATTTGAGTCACAACATAAAAGGCATTTAAACACTCCTGCTTGGAAAGCAGGCTGGGAGAGGGTGGGAGCAGGGAGATGCCATGTCTCCCCAGTGCCAGTCCTCCTCTGGCACGGGATGGGTTGTCCCGGTGTGCCACAGTCCTGTCGTGCTCCCAGGTGCCTCCTGCCAAAGATGGCAGAGATGGGGATGCCGTGGCTCCATTTTGGAGGGATGCTGTGACATCCAGATGTGCTTTGGAGGTGCAGAGCCCTGTATGCCACATCTCTGTTGGGGCAGCCTCTCTCAGCTACCACTGACCCAAGGAGTGTTCTCGGGGGCTCTGTGCCCTCCTCATCAGCCAAACCTCTCATTAGACAACTAATTGCCTTCTTCTCTGTGGCTTCAGCCTAGGCTGTGGTGCTCAGCTCTCTCTGTGCCTGTGCTGGGGGGCTCTACCACCCCTCACTGCAACCCACTGAGCTCGCCAGGGACCCTTGTCCCCACCAGTGCCGGCAGATCCTGCTCTGCCGTGGCATCTGCCGAGCTGCTGGCGGCACCGGGGAGTTCAGAGCTACCCACAGAAAATTGGAGTCTAATAATAGCTCCGTGGTGTCACACCAGCAGAGAGCTGGAACAGCCACGTCTGGCAGGGAGAGGCCACCGCTGGCTGCCTGCGCCTGCCCGGGCTCCTGTCTGCTCAGCTGGAAGAGCAATGCCTTTCCCGGGATCCTCCTCCCTGGCTCCCAGCTCCGCTCCCCCTGCAGCCCCCGCTGCGGCTGACGGACCACTCTCCACACTTCAAGGATTCCCTGCCACAGCAGCGTGGCTCACACCACTCCCCAAACCCCTGCCCACGCACACGCGGGGCTCCGTGCCCGTGACAGGATTGGGGCCCTGTGGAAAACCACAGAACGGGCAGGACCCACCCACCACACCCCTGGCTGAGCATCTCTGGGATGTGGTGGCCTGTCCCCCTCCTGCTTTAATTCCCCTGCCGTATTTTCCGCTCCAGCAGGCACTGCTGGCACCTGAGCATCCTCCAGCGACATCCCTCATCCCACCTGGTATCTCTCAGCCTGGATCCCATCCCTTGCCCCCCAGCTCCCAGGAAAGTGAGCGCAGCTGGAAACTGTGCTGCTGCTTATTGGAATAACCTTTCAGGATTCATTTAGCGCCGCTTGCTTCCACCCCACCTTTCCATCGTCAGCACTTTACTAATTGCAACTTTTAACTCGTTGTGCCCAGGCAGCCCAAGAGCAGCTGCTGCTGTAAGGAATGGGGTCCCTCTGCGCCCCATCTCTCCTTCCTCCTCAGATAAAGGGTCAGCCGAGTGAAGGGTGAACACCACACTGACCACAGCCTGTATGGCCCCGCTCCTGCTCCCGGCTCACCCCACAAGCTTCCTGCTTTGGGAAAAGATCATCCTGGAAGACCACAAATCCCAGGCAAAATCCCAGCCGCCACCTGGGAGCATAAATCAGTGCATGGCTGGGCTGGGAAGAGGCGAGAGATCCCGACGGCTATCGGAGCACTGTCTGCCTGAGACTTATTAAATTATGGCTCTCGAGTTCAGCATCCGAGCCTGGCGCGCCGGGGACCGGGCGGGAGGGGGGTGGGTTGCAGCCCCCTAATTCAATCACGGGGCAGAGGCGATGGCGCAGATGGTGGGGAAGAAGAGCTGTCGCTGTCAACACAAGAGGCTGCCACAGCCTTCCTGGATGGCTCTGCCCACTGACCCCTCACAGCTGCGCTGCCCAGTGCGCTGGGGATGGCTCCGTGTCGCTGCTAAGGGCTGGGGTCTGGTCCTGTGCTGGTGCGGGCAGCGGGGCATCGGTGCCACCGCACAGGATCGCACTGATCCAAGGCCACCTGCACTGAAAGGTGGGATGTTCCCAGCTCTGCTGCCACACAGCTTTCTGTCCAAAGAGAAAACGGGCCAAGAAACTACATTTTCAGGAAACTGAGGTGTTTTTTACATAAGTCCTAGAACAGGGCGGGAGGAAGATGAGATGCTGTTTCCCAGCTGACACCATGAACCAGCAAGTGTGACTAAAACTTGGGAAAGCTTTGCCCAGGGGATCAGGCACTGCGGCGATGCCCAGGGCACTGAAACCTCGGCAGCTGCCCAGGGAGACGAGGACAGAGGGACATAATCGGGTAGGAAAGAGAGGAGAGAGCTGGGAAGGCGGATGCTTTCCCTGAAAGCATTTCCAAGGTCAACGCTTAAAAGTGGAGCAGAGCAAGGATTTGGCTCAGGCAAGGGAGCGGGACCACGCCGGGATGCTCAGTGGGAGGCAGACGAACACCGAATTACCCAGCCGAGGGCTAAGTGAGGCACCCAGACAAGGTCACGGTCCCATCGGAGCGGCGCGGGAGGCGAGGGAGCTCCGGCTGTGCCGGCTCCTGCCTCCGCGGCAGCAAATTCAATCGTGGCCAATAACAGAGTGGAACAAAACCCAGCAATGCAATAAAATCTCCCGGTGCCTTGTTCACCTGCAGCCGAGCAGCCGGGGCTCGCACAGAGGGTGGCACGGCCTCTGCGGGCAGCCTCGTGTCTGGGGAGCCCGGCGACGGGAGGGAGGGTTTGAAATGGTCCTTGGTGAGCTTCCAGCGGGTGACAGCTCCTCCCGAGGCTCACGGGCAGAGGGGGAGCGCCGGATTTCTGAGCAAGGGAGAGCTGCTGATGCCTTAAGAAGCGGGGAGGTGAAATCCAATTGTGCAGCATCCACGGCTGCCATTAACCTGTCTGTGTACTCCCGCGGCCGCCCATCCCTCTCCGGCTGACAGCCGGGGCTGCCCGGCCCTCGCTGCCCCGGCTGCCCGGGGATTTGTGTCTGCCTGCTGCAGCGGCACACAACCAACCCTGCCTCGGGCTTTTCTCCGCCGCTTCGCGCTGCTTCCAAAACGGAGCGCTGGCTAAACGTCCCCTGGTGAGCCGGGGAGCCGCGGAACGGATGCCTGGGGAAGGAGAAATGGTGGCAGCGTGTGATGGGCGGCTGCAGGAGAGGCTGCCGGGGCAAGCCACAGCTCCAGACCTCCCCAGGTGAGGCCAGGAGAGAGAATGGCATGGGAGTTCCTTGGAGGAGGGTCCTTAGGACATTCCTTGGGAATGCCCCTTGGGCATTCAGCTTGTGCTATCATCTCCATCCAGTGAGTGTTTAGATCCAGGGATCTCGATGGCAGCTTTTGGAAGCGCAGATGGGTTTGCGCCAGGGTTGCAGGAAGCTGGAGGAGGCAGCCAGGCGGGCGTTAGAGGGGTCTGCACTGCCAGGCATTCAGCTGGAGCCCCCCCAGGTGTGCCAGCAGGGGGAAAAGGCAGGATCTGGACTCGCTTGGCTCAACCCCACACACTTCCCGGCCCATGGAGAGGCTGGGAGCCAGCTGGTGCAGAAGGGAAGGGAGAAGAGAGGTGGGGAGCAGGGAGGAGGTGCAGCCAGCCCCACCAACCACCTCGCCTCTCCGCATCCCAGTTCCATTTGCAGATTTATTAAATCGAGAGCCAATTCCGACATAATTTCTTTCAAGCAGCTCCACCTCGCAGGTGTGCGGAATTTATTTGAGATAAAGAAAACCATTACAGAGAGACAGCAATCTTCAAAGACCACCTCAGAGACCTGAGAGAAATAAAAACACTAGCCCGTGCAAATGTGCAATTAAGTTTCAGAATACTCCTGCTCCATGAAAAGCTCCGTCCCTGCAGAGAACAGGCCTTTAAGGCAATTTTCCCAAACCCTATTCAGCATTCACTCAAAAATGTCTTTTTAAAACAACATGCGATTTTTTTTCCCCCCCTCCCTGCCTCACTCCTCCTCCTCCCTGTGCTTGCTCCATCACTTCCAGGTGGGACACAGACAGCTCTGGTGGGGATGTGGTTCCTCCCCATTTGGAGGGGGACATGAGGCTCAGGGCTGGTCCCATCCACACAGGGCACAGCTCTGTCCCAACCTCCAGCCCTGTCACATCCACAAATCAGGAATTTTTAGAGCTAGTTTTGTTATTCAAGGAGACCATGACACCGCCATGGCTCCGCCTGGGGACAATTTGCCAACTATTCCCAGTTGAAGGATCTTCATATCCCTTATTCATGGGTCATTCTCTGCTTGGTGATTAATTAAAAATGCATAATTAACCTGTGGAACGCACTGCCATGAGGTATCGGGGAGGCCAGGAGCTTAGCGGGATTCGGGGGAGGATTATATGTTTAAATGGATAATGAGAACATCTGGTGGTACATTAACAGGGATGAAGGAGAATTAGGGAGAAGAGCTTGGCTTGCTGCCGGCACAGGGTGCAGGAGGGCAACCACGGGGCCAGCTCAAGGAGGGCACTGCTTGTCCAGCCCCAAGCATGGCAGAGACACCAACGCGCCCCTGCACCCTTGGGAAGCGTGATTTTGGGAATGAGTGGGTGTGCCTGGGGCTGAGGCAGCGGCGGAGCTGTCAGCACAGGCCTGGTTGCCTTTGGCTGGGTTGGAAGCGGCTGCCTGGGACAGCGGGATGGTCACAGTGCTGCCGACTCCTCGCCAGAACACCCAACCCAGCAGCCACCTCTTGTCCACGGAGACCGATGGCACGACCCTGACCCCTGGAGACACCCTGATAAATCAGCCAGAGTGTCCTTAAAACCCCAGGAGAGCATCCGTCAGCTGCAGCGCTTCCTGCGTGCAGCGTGCGCAATCATCCGTGCCGCCGGTGGCGAGCTCGGAAGTCACGGCCCGCGACCAAGAATCCAAGGAAAGTGCAGGAGACACAAGACCAAGCCTCAGCCATGCAACAGGGAGTTCCTGGGGGTCTCCAGCTCCTGGACAACACGTGGTGAGCACCTTCTCCCCATGGCAGCATCCCTCATCCAGCCCGGGCTCCACACGGGGACGCAGACACCTCCCACCATCCCCCTTGCACGGCGGGCACGGCCCATGTGCTTTGCTTCACTTCTTTCCCCCAGCCTCGGAAGTTTTCTTTGGAAAGCCTGGCAGCCGAAGCCAGCGACTCTGAGAGCAAACTCCGGGCTGACGACAGGATTACTAAATCCCTGTCAGCAAACAGGGCTCAAGCAGCTGCTCTTCTGCATTGTAAATCTGCTGCTCCACTGTTGGTTGTGCAAGGCCTGGGAACCACAAACTCTCGGGGTGAAAGGTGCTGAAGGCTCTCAGCAATGTCCCTAAGCACTGGGGTTATCCTCAGCTCTCCATCCCACTGCAGCACCAGGCTCCTGCTTTGCAGCAGCTTGGGGAAGGAGGGGATGCTCAGTCCTCCCAGCAGGACTCTGGATGCTCTCACTGTCCCTTCACCGTTTTTGGTGGTGATGCCACCAGCTCTGGTTGCAAGATTGGGCAACCAGAGGGATTTTGGGTGTCGTGGCCCCTCTGGACTCGCTGCCGGTCCCCTGGGACGAGGTGGCTGCAGCACATCGTGCTCAGCCTGCCGAGCACAGCCGGGGCCTGCCGGGGCCGGGGTTAATCTCGTTGTCACACTTTCCCTCCTTCTTGCTGGCTCGGCGCGCTTTGACCCGCTGTGAAATTGTGGCCAACAGCTCTGAATATTTTAAGAGCAGCAATGCAGCGATGGCCGCGCGGCGGAGCAGCAAGGCAGGCCGGGAGCTGGGCTGGGCCCTCACCTCCCCCCCGCCACCACCAACCCATTAGCACAGTTCAGGGAAACCTAAAAAATTCAAAAGACACTGAAATATGCAGCATTTTTGCTCTCTCTGGAAATGACGCGCTTCGCTTCCCAGATGCTCCCGAGTAGGAGGTTGTAAATAAGAGGCTTTATGGCACGGAGGGTGTTGCCGATGGGGCTGCGGGATGCTGCAGAGCCCAAACTGACACCCCAATCCCTGTCCTGCCCCTCGCTGGGGACAAGGCCATGCTTGAGCTTGCAACAGACCTGCACTGCCATCAATGCCCATCCTCGCTAGCGCAGTGCAGCCATTAAAGGAGCTTCCCCTCTCCATCCTTGGCCTCTGCCGGCTGCTCCCTGCCCCTTTCCCTCTGGGATATCCCCTCGGTGCATCCCTCCTCCCCTCGGCCGGGCGGGACACGGGTGCCGCAGGACCTGATGCAAACACCTGTCCTCAGCACTTCTGCTATCTGGGGCACAGCAGAGCAGCAGCAGAGAGGAATTAAAAAAAAAAAAAAAAAAAGGGAAAAAAAAAAAAAGAAGTCCTATTTGCATAAACCTCCCAAAAAGAGGAGCTGGAGCCTGAGTCTGGAGAGCTGAAATATCAGTCAGGGACCACCGGAGCTGGCAGGAAATGCAATAAGTATTTGGGAAGCATCACCTGGACCCGGGCACGTTCTGCCACCAGGTCCCTGCATATCCCCAAAGTGCTGCCCCGGGGCTTGACACCCCATCTAGGAGTGACATTGGGACACTTTTGTATTCAGGTCTTAAGAGGGCAGATTAATCGCCATGTGCTGGATCTGTCACGCGCAGGGATGTATATTCTTCTCGGAATTTACAAGTAGTTCCGTCTGAGAAATAAACAACTGGAGATAAAAATTACATTGTCACCGTGCAGGTGTGATCGATGGGCGAGACAAGCCCCCGGAATGCCGGCGAGGTGCCACTGGCACAACCTGCCCAGGGAGTGCCAGCAGCTGGGACAGCTGGGAGATGCCGAAGGGACTCCGGGAAAGGCAGCGGAAGGGACTCCACCGACCCCAGCCTGTTGTGTCCCTGTCCCAAAAGCCAGGAAAAGTGGCCACAGCCACCAAGGCCATCCCCAAGTGAAGATGATGCCAAACCCTGGAGAAAACAATGCTGGTGATGGGTAACCACGAGGAGCATCTGGGATGAGCTGTGGGAAGATGCCTGGAGCAAAGCAGCCAACGGTAGAGGGGGCTGCAGCCCCCAGGTCAGCTCCTTGTAAAACCCTCTTGGGCTCTGTCTCAAGCCCCCAGACCTCCTCTCCAGCGTGTTTGCAAGGTCAGCAATGGGCAAAAGACAGAGCCAGGCTGGCAGCCACCGAATTCCCCAGGGATGTGAGAGAAGGATTGATGCAGTTTACACCAAGTCCCTTTCTAGTTTGGTTTCTCCTTCATCCTCCTCTGCTTCCTGTGGCTGCATTGCCTTGGCCGGGCTTGTCACGGAGTGACAGAGCACATTGCCTGCCGGGGTCACTCCCTGGGGAGGGACAGGCATTGGCTCCCTCATAGTTTAAATCTGAATTCACACTCAAAGCCCTAAAATAGCTATGCGTGGATCCTTTTCCCAGCCTTCGGCATCCTGAGGAGTCATGACTCGGCTCAGCCTACCGGGATGGAGATCCCGAAACCATCTGGGGACATCCAGCTGCCCCCGAGGCGGGTGCCTCGCTCCAGGCTGGCACCCAGCAGCTGGTCCAGCAAACTGCCTTCGGTCTATTAATAAAGCTGGAGCAGCTGGTAGAGCATCCACCGCGCCAGTCCTCGGGATTTATCCACCGCTCTGCCTTATCAGCCATGCTTTTCACAAGCACTTAAATTCAGGAGGAAAAGGAAAAAGTGAAATCAGATAGAAATGCAGGTCTGTTTGCTGTTTTCTCCAATGAAATGGTTCTGGGTAAACAGCAGACGCCTTTGATGAAATCCCAGCAGGCTTAAACAATAAAGCTGGTTACAAACTCAATCTGGCGCAGATATCAGATCTGAAATTGTTTCAAAAAACATGTCAACATTTTCTAATGCTGCTGCAAAACTTCCTCGGCACCTTGCCACAAGCTGCATCTGTGACGCAGGTCCTGCGCCGCTGTCCCAGCTCGTGCTCCCGCTGCTGCCCTTCCCAGGGGGAGTCCTGCCCTGGCACCTCTGCAACCCTCTGCCTGCTGGGAGGCCCTGAGCTGCAGGAAGATGCTCGGCGGCATCACCTGGGAGGCAGGAGATGCACATTCCCTGCCCCGTGCTCGGGGCACACCGGGTTGTTTTCCAGCGGTAAATCCAGTTCCCATCCCCAGGCACAGCCAGGCTGAGGCTTCGCAGAGCTGGAGGTCTGGCAGCGCTGGGCGAGGGGCATCAGGCAGGGTGGGCATCCCCCTTATCACATCTCAGGAATGGAATTCGGCCGTGGGTTCGTCCCAGGCACCACCGAGGACAATTGACTTTCCCAAGGGAAAACAATTTGCAAAGCGTTGTGGTGGCAGAGGAGCACAGCCTGGTGCTCCTCCTGGGTTTTGCCTCCCGTGTGCCACCCCTGCATCCTGCTGGGACATCAGGGCAGGATGGGGCTGCAGGGGGGTGCACAGGTCCAGCTGATGGAATGGCTGGATGGGGACAAGGCTTGGTCCCTCTCCTACACCTATGGCACAGGGTGGGGGGCACAACGGGGACTGGCCAGTGCAGGTCCTGTCAGGGTGACAGGAAATCTGGCAGCTCCATTGGTATTAGAGCGACAGGGACCATCCAAACTCGGAAAACACGTGGAACTAGCGGCTAGAGTGCAATGAGGCAGGTCCTGCGCTGGCATTGCCTGGACCAGCCTGCCAGTTACCTGGCACTGGCACTTCCCAAACTCTGTCAGCACTTGGGGTCTCTGGAGGACACCAGGGAATGCAGGTGAGGGGGTGAGAGGCTGAGGAGGAGGAGGAGGAAGAGGAGGAGGCGGAGCCACACCTGTTCACACCACAAACACGGACACTGTCTTGGCTCTGGTTAAAAAGCCAGGGCCAGCTCCAAAGGCATTTGGGGTCCCCCAAAAGCTCCCACCTCCATCCATAAGGGGTCTGCTCCACAAGTGTGGGGACAGACACACTCATCCCATGTTGGATCCAGCCCTCCACACACCCCATCCCACACCCCTGAGGAATCCCCCAGCCTGGAGCTGATGCCTGACACAGCTCCTGTCCCGTGTGGCTGTGATGGAACAGCAGAACCTTCATCCCTCCCAGGACCTGGAAATGACAAAGGGGACACAGGAGAGGAAGAACGGGTCAAGAGGAAGAGGATGAGGAGGGCAGGCAGCCCTGGGGGGCACAGGGGGCCAAGCCTGAGCTCGGGTGCAGCACAGGGGAGGTGGCAGAGCTGATCCCTCTGCGGAGGTTGCCTTTGCCATCGATCCCTGTTGCACTCAGGCTCATTAGGGCCGGGGAGCTGCTGCGAGCGGCTGCTGGAGGAGACAGACGGGGGGAGCGCTCGCTGTGGCTCCCTGGATCGTATTAAATATTTACTTTGTTTTGTTTTGTTTTTCCCAGCTATATTGATCAGAGATGGAGGGTGGGGAGGGGAGCAAGGGGGTGCTGTGGGATGCTGGGAGGGAAAAGCAGAGGCAACGGCTGAGCTGCAAAACGGGGACAGACCCTGTCGGGGCGTTCCCGAGGGATTCACCTGCTCTCCGCAGGGGCACCCAGTGCTGTCACCCTACAGAGATGCTCCCCTCAGAGCCATTCATCCCCCTCAGGGTCGGGACGGGCGTCACCAGCACACGGAGGGTGCAGCGGGGTGGCTCCCACTCCCCATCCCACACCAGCCCCGTCTCAAGGGATGCAGGACGGGGGGATGCCCAACGCGAAGGCACCTCATAGCTCAGGGTATCCCCCCGCCCCGGGCCGGGAGGTGCCCCCCGCATCCCGGCTGGGCCCCGGGAGCGGCCGCGCAGTCGGCACTGTTTCTATTTCGAGAGGAGCTCTACTGGAAAAGGAACAAAAGCCGAGGGAAGCTATAAATAGCCGCCTCCTTCACACCAGCGCCTCCTCCGCCCCAGCATCCCGCGGCCGGGGGGGTCCCGCAGCATGGCCAGGGCTCAGCCCCACCGCCAAACCCCCTCCACGTCTTCGAGCCAACATCTCCATCTGAAAACCGGAGGGAATAATAAGCCGGGCAATATCTGCCGCCGAAGCAGAACTGGCTCTGAGCAGCGGTTTGCCAAGTTCCCGGCGGCTCTGCCCGGCCTCAGCCCCGTTCCCCGGGGGATTTGCCGCCGCCCAGCCGGGCTCTGCACCCAAAACCACCCCGCGGGGACGGATTCCACCACCTGGGGATGCTCCTCTTGTCCCTGGCCCTGTCTGCGGCTGGCAGGGAGCAGGAAGAGCCGAGTGGCTCGAGCAGACCTACTTTCAAGGCTTTAATCCTTTTTGCTTAAAGAATCTTTTTTTTTTTTCCTCTCCCCTCTCTTTCTTTTTTCCCCTTTCTTTTCCTTTCCGCACGGCAAAGATGGGGCCTGATCTGAGGAGAGACGCAGGGAGCTGACAAGCTGCGGCGTACGGAGAGAAAGGAGAAAGAAATACATATTTATTACCCTCAATTATTAAAAAATAGATAGCAGCAGATCTTAGGCCCTGGCAGAGGCACTGCAGAGTCGTTTGTCTGAGGACTATTTTGTTTTTTAAATTCCATTGAAATTATAATACGCTGGGCTTGTTAGCACAAACACCCCGGCATATCCCTGCCGAGGGGGGATCATCCCAACCCCTCTCCTGGCTCTGGTGTGCTTCCCGCAGGGTGGCTGTATCCAGCACCCGATGGGATGCCGAATTTGCAGGCAGCGGGGAGGGAAGGAGGGAGGGTGGCTGAGGGAGGCAGGAGCCGGCAGCCGATGCAGCCGGCAGCCTCTGTCCCCCTCTGCCTTCACCCCGGCGGAAACAGAAGGGCTCTGCCCGACGCAAGCACATCCCAAAAGCACGTGGATACCCAGCGGGGTGAAGGTGTCACGAACAAGATCTCACCCAGGTCACCGCGGGCTGAAAAGCCCCGTGACATCCTCCGTGCCCAAGGATGGGCTTTGCGCCCCTCGGGCGGCACCGCGGGGGTCCCGCGGTCACGGGGATGGGGTTTCCCCAAGCAAACCAATGCAAACGCTGGTGCAAATGCGGCCGGAAAAAAATAGAAAGCGGTTCCCAAGTGCGGCACACGGGGCTGGCGGAGCCGCTGGCACCTCCCCTCCGCTTGCAGGGCTGCTCCGTAAGGAGCCCTGCCGGAGCAGCAGCAGCCAAATTCCCTCCCGCCGCTGCTCCCCAGTAAACAGCGGCTGCATCCTCCCCGTGTGGTGGCGATGCCGGGACTTGGGGAGCACGCGGAGCACCTCTGACACCCTCCGGCTCCAGCACCGCGCTCTCGCCACAGACGGGATCTGTTTGGATGCGCTGGACCACGATGGACACACAGCCTGCTGTGCCATCACCTCTCCAGGGCCAAATCCTGCTGCCACCCCATCCCGCTGGCCATGAGAGACGCAGCCCTGAGCGGAACCGGCTTTTGGCACCGTGAGCAGTCACGGCTCTCCCAGCCCAGGCAGGAGCATCGCTAAAAGCTGCTCACCAAAGCTGGGCCGGCTCCAAGCTGCCGTGCCGGCTCCGAGCCGCTGTGCCAACACCACCGGGAAGGAAGCAGCCAGCGGGCACATATGCTGTTAAAAAGGAAAAGGAGCTTTCTACACCAAATGGAGCATTTTCCGCTTAATAACCCCCAATCCTAATCTGCGCAAAGAAGATTGCCCCCCGCATCTCCCCGTCCTGCATCTGCCGCTCGCCCTGCCCGCACTTAACACCCGGGCAGAGCCACGGCTGCCCCACCAGCACGTGCCCTCGGCAGGAAAAGCAGGAGAAAGATCGGCCACTGGGAAAACAGGCGATGCCCAGCACTGGGCTCATCTCCTTTGTCAGCGCCGAGCCTCCACCATTTGTCATCAGTAAAAAATAATATTCCTAAAAGTGTCCCCCCTCTGATTGCCGGGCGGCAGGCGCAGGGCTGTGGGTTTCCATGGTGATGCTGTTCCGCAGGGATGGTACAGGGGGATCGGTGGGATCCACGGTGCTTGCTGGATTTGGGAGATGGGACGCGGTGTTGACATCCGGAGTGAGGACAGCACCAGCCCTGCTGCTGGCAGAGGATCCTGAGGCTGAGCCAGCTCCTTCCACCTTGGGCTTGAGCAGCGGCACCCAAAATAGCAGGGAAAGAGCACCCGTGCTGAAGAGGGCATGGATGCTCCTGCATCCCAGTGGTGCTCCTGAGGCCGTGCCCTGCGCTCCTGCCCGTGCTGGCACACGGACCCCTGGCTCCTCCTCACCAACTCCCACCAGGATCCCGCTTGCTCCCGGCCTCACGGCTCTCCCTGCAGCCTCCCACTTGTTGCCTCTGCTCTTCAATCAGACTCCAGCCTCCTTCAGCGGGTTCCAAACGAGGGCAGCACCTCACCCATCCCAACCTGCTGGGAACCCAAACACCAGCCACCACTGCTGGGGTGCGGGTGCCTGTGCTGCTGCTGCTGCTGCTCCACCAAAGCGCTCTGCAAACATCATCTGCTCTTAATAACCCGAGTCTCTACTGATCGTGGCTAAACCCTGGAATTGCACTTTGCAAACAAAGCCCAAGTTTTTGGCTGTTGGGGGGAGACTGGAGCAGCTCCCTTGGGTGGGGATGGGCAGCAGTGTCACCCAGGAGTGCCCCAATGTGGGGCAGAGCAGGACAGGCAGCTGCCCCAGTGATGTGGGGCTGAGGCAGCCGTGTCCTGGGTCGCTCCTCTGCCAGGAGGGGCTTTGCCTCCACACTGCCACAGGGGCACTGCCAGGAGCAGGGGACACCCCAATGGGAGACAGCCCTGGTCACACCTGGCCACCACCACGTCCCTCCAGGCTCCCACACTTCCCCGCCTGGCTTTTGCCTTCAAACAAGATGTTGGCTCTTGCTGTCAAAACCCATCAGTTTCCAGCAGCCCAAGTTCCTGCCCGGCCCCAAGGCAATGACATCCCACTCGCGGCCTCATCCTGCAAACCACGGAACCCCGCTGCCCGTGGTGCTGGCCCGTGCCGCCGGCTCCAGCACTGCCAGGTGCTTCACGGAAAGACGGGTGTGAAATCACGCCGGAAAATGCATATTTTTACGTCTCCCCAGCAGGTTCACTGATGTTTTTAGGGCAGTGCTTGGAGGCCACCTGGAGTGTCACCCACAGCCTCCAGCACCCAGATGGGACTGCGGCGCCCCGGGTGCGGCATTTTAGGCAAAAGGTGGGAATAACATCCAGCCAAGCGTGGCCACGGCTCTGACCCTGCCGGGCTCCATCAGTGCAGGTCACTGAGCGGTGACGGCTCCTTCGCATTCCGGCTCCGACTCCAGGTCTAGGCAGGTCTCGACTGCCGAGCCCTCCTCGCTCCCCCCAGCACCACCGCAGGGACAGCCTGGGCCGCATCCTGACCCCCTCCCCCTTGCTTCCCCGGGCACAGAGAGCTTGTGGCTTCCTATCAGCTCTTTAGGAAATTAAACTTTTATAAGCAGAAAGGTTTCTGGGCTCTTGGCTCCCCGGCGCAAGAACCGCAGTCCAAGCCTGCGCCTGCACCCTGCCCACTGACTGCTGCCCTGGCAGGGAGGGATGGAGGCTGGACGCCCCGTTGATGGGATGAGCGATGGAAGGGACAGGGATGTGGCTGCCCATGACCTTGGTGTCATCCTTGACCTGGAAATCTCCTTCTCCTGCATCGCCAGTGTTGCACTCCTGCCTGCAGCTGCCTGCGGCCACCTCTGACAAGGCTGTGACACCCTCACCCGGGATGGAGCTGCACCCCACGCTGTCACCCACTGCCACGCCACCAACGACGTCCCAGCGCACGGAATCCACCCTGAATCCCACCGGTGACTCCACGGATGAAGCTCACGGGGCGCAGGAGGCCCAAAATGCCCCCAGGAATCGCAGCACTTCCCCGGCCACGCTGCCGCCATCCTGCTGCAAACGGCTTTGCCCTCGCGGCACCGTGTCTTGAAGCCGTCCCCTCGGAGCCGCCTCCCTTGGAGACGTCAACCACACACAGCTCCTGCTGCCCCAAGTCCTGCCGTGGCCCCAGCCTCAGCCCTGGTCCCCGGCAGTGGGACGTGGAAGGCGGTGGCAGTGCCACCATCAGCCCGCGCTGCCACCCACCAGCACAGCCTTGCGTTGCCACTGTCGTTGACAAAACCAGCCACCCCCGAGCCCCGCAGAGGGGTTTGGCCCCAGCCCAGCGCCCCAGCCCCAGCTGTCCCCTTTTCCCCTTGCCTCACATCTTGGGTGTCCCCTTCGCACCCCACTTGGGGCGAATGCAGGGGAGGGGGACCCCCTATCCAGGGACACCTGGCCACGGTGAGGCAGGGAGGGGAGAACCTGTCGGCAGGATGGAGGCCTCCTCTAACTGCCTGTTGAATTATTCAGGAACGGTATTAACTTATAAATGAGTGTGTTTGACTGATTTTGTGGTTGATGTACAGATAAATTCTAATGAAAGACAGCTACAAGATTTTAAATTATTAATTAGACTGCCACTTAACAAAGCCTATTTGGCACTCTATTTCCTTGCTTAACAAGACAAAAAACTTTAAGAATAGGTTTTGCTTTAGCCCACAGGCTCTTCAATTTGCATTTTGTTTTTCTAGCTCCACAAATGAAAGCTGTAGATCTTGACCTTAACAGGCTACCCCTGGTGGGATCCAACCCTGTCGGCAGCCTCGCTGCCTGCCTCCACCTCAGGCTCCCAGTTTCCCAGCCTGGATGATGCTTTTCTTCCAGCCGGCAGCACCAGGGCTGGGAATCAAGGCTGGAAACCAGGACTGCTCCGAAGGCTTGGGGTTTATTCTCAAGCCATCCAGCCCGCTTGGGTTAATACGCCAAACAAAGCTAAGGCGGGCGCCAGAGAAAGGAGCATCCGAGTGCGAGGCCCCACAGCCACAAGGTGACATTTCCCCCAGTGGGAAAAAGCATCCCTGGGCTGGCAGCGGGGGCTCTGCCCTGCCTGGAGGTCCCGCACCTCAATGCCAGGGGCTGCAAGCACAGCCTTGGCACCTTCTCCAGCTGCCCGAGCCTCGTCGGAGAGGGGCATGTGCTGGTGGTGGTGAGGGCTGGGCCTGGGGCTGTGCGGCCGCCCCCTCCCCGGGCATGGGACAGCAGCGGGGGGGTCCAGCTGGGGTCCCCCAGCTCGGCACTGCTGTCCCCAGCATCTCCCCGGGACTGGCCCCGGGTGCAGCGGGGCTGGGGGTCCTGCCACCCCCCACCGTCCCGGACCCCCCGGGAGGGCCGGCTGCTCCCCTCGCTGTGATGTCACAAAGCTCCCCGATGATGTCCCAGGCGGTTGCCATGGAAATCGCGTGATGTCACAGCGGAGCGATTCTCCTCGGGGGGGGCGGAACGGGACGGCTCGCCCCAACTTCCCCGCCGAGCCCCCCGCGCTTCCCGGTATGCCCCGTTTCCCGTTCCCTCGCCCTGAGGGAC
>VZTI01005984.1:119236-136150 GCA_013397865.1 Struthidea cinerea
TCGCCGTGTCCTGCCGAGACCCCGCCGTCCGATCCGGGTCTCTGCTGCCCGCGCTGTCCCCGCCGCCCCGGCACGGTCCCAGTCGCTCCCTACGGTACCCTCCACCCTTCCTCGTCCCCTCCGCCCCACCGCGTCCCTGCTGTCCCGCCGGGGTCACGGATACCCCACCGGGGGCTCTGCTGTCCCCTCTGCCTCCCGGTCGCTGCTGTCCCCTTTGTCTCCCGATTCCTGCTGTCCCCGCAATCCCCGCCGCGATCCCGACACCCCACCGGGGCCCCGCTGCCCCCGGGCTGTCCCCGCTGTCCCCAGACAGTCCCTCCTGCCTCCAGAGAGTCCCTCGCGCCTCCTCCCCTGTGCACCACAGGGGGTCCCGTTATCCAACCGGGAACGCAGCTGTCCCCGCCGGGATCCCCGCTTTCCTCGGGGGATCCCCGCTGCCTCCTCGGTCTTCTATCGTCCCCTGGAGGTCCCCGCTGACCCCGGGCTGTCCCTCCTGCCTCTCGAGGGTCTCTCTTGCCTCCTTCCCTCTGTCCCACCGGGGAACCCGTCATGCCAGCGGGAACGCTGCTGTCCTCACTGCCCCAGGAGGGTCCCGTTATTCCACCGGGAGCACTGCTGTCCTTATTGCACCGTCGGGATCCCCGCTGCCTCCAGGGGGTCCCCATTATCCTCGGGTCCCTGTTGCCCCAGGCTCCGCAGGGACGTGGCTTCTGCCCCACGGCAGGGGCGTGGGGGGGGGACACACGGACCCGTCACCATGACAACGTCCCCGGTGCCCCCGCCCCGTCCCTTCGTTAACGTTAGGACCGTTAACCCTGAAGCTGTCAGCACCGGGAGGGATGCGGCGGGACCACGTCCCCGACGTGAAGGGCGGACAGCCCCGCCATCGCAGCGCTTGTCACACCCCCCTGCACACCCGGTGTCCCGTCGGGACCGTGGCGGGAGCGCTCGGTCCCCGCCGCTCCGCCCGTCCCGTCGGGGCCCGCAGGTGCGCTCCTCCGCTCGATCTCTCGGCCGGCGACTGCTCCGGCCTCGCGCGGGGATCGCTTAGTGCTGCCTTCCCGCCTCCACGTGCGCCACAGCCATGGCGGCCCCCGTGCGGGTCGGGAGCGCGGCCCCGGTGCCCGCCAAAGGTGGGCTGGGACCGGGTCAGCGCGGGGCTCCCGGTACCGCTACCGGGCGCTGTTTTGGTTGCCTCGATGGGGGAGGCCGGGTCCGTTGCGGGAGGTGGCTCCGCCACCGTCCCGGCCACCCCCGCCGCCGGCCCGGCCCAGCTGGCCCTTTGTCGGTTGTGCCGTGGGCCGTGCGGGGAGGGTTCGGTGGCTCGTGAGTGCCGGTGTTGGGCTGGAAATAGTGAATAATCCCCCTGCTGTCACTCCCCCGCCGCACTCTGGCATCGCCGAGATGTAGGGGGGCGGCTGCTGTCGGGGGGCGGCTTCAGGATGAGGCTCCCGGGGATGGATCACCCGGCGCTGGGTGGCTTTTTCCCGGTGGGATAACGGGATCCCCTTGTTGGGGAAACAGGGATGCATTAGGGTGTCGCCGGGATGCTGGCGGATGAGCCGTGAGGGGCTGTGCGTGGTGTCCCCTCGGTGTGCGGACAGCCAGCTGCACTCACAGGGTTTCACATAGTTACAGCGGTGCTTTCTGGGCTAAAAAAAGCCGTCTCGTTCCCCCAAAAAAGCGCCAGCAGTCTGCCCCCAGCGTGAAGGGCAGGACCCCACCCCTTTTCCCCGCTTGTCCCTAGGGGTTTGAGCACAGCGACCCTTCTCCCGCTTGACCCAAGGATTGGCATGAGGGCAGCAAGGATGCCCGTGGGGTGCGGGGTGCTGAGCCCTCCTGATCCCTCCTTTCGGTCCCCCCGTTTATCCCGCAGCCCGAGGCCCCGCGCGGCACGTGGCGCAGCAGATCCCCGAGGAGATCCTCGGGAACGCGGAGCTGCGGGAGGCGGCGGAGGCCCTGCCCCCCAACTACAACTTCGAGATCCCCAAGACCATCTGGCGCATCCGGCAGGCTCAGGCCAAGAAGGGTGAGCGCTGACCCGGGGGATGAGCGGTTTTGGGGCTGGTTTGTGCTGCTGAGCGCCCTCCCCACCCCCGATGGGACCTCCACGAGGCAGGGGTGGGGCCGAGCTGCTGCTGTGCCCCCGGCGTGTTTAGGCTCTGTCTTGGCGAGCTCTCCTCCTCTCGAGGGGGGTTAATAGATCTGTATCTCTGGATTATAATCACATTGGACAGGACAGGTTGAGCTGCGCGGACCTGTCAGCCTGGAGATGTGTCTGGGATGCTGGCCAGGTCCCTGCTGTGCTCCTCTTGCCTCTCTCCTCTCTCCCTGCACTTTCCTGACACGCTGCCGGGGCCGGGAAGAGGGAGCCCCACAACACCGGGCACCGGGGCAGGGCTGGCAGGGAGCTGGGCCGTGCCGCTCTCTGATCTGAACCTTCCTGGGGGTCCTGGGGGCTCCTGGAGCCTTCCTCAGAGGGTTGTGTAGCCCCGGGGGAGCGGGGAATGACTGTGGAGGCTTCAGGAGCGGTGCCAGGGCTTTCCCTGCACAGCCTGTGCATCCCACTGAGCAATATGCGATCAACTGCAGCGAGCAGGGCACGGAGCCTCCCCCTCCCTCCCCGGGTGTCAGCGGCGTCCCCATCCCCACCCTCACTTCACGCGCGGGCAGGGGCTGCTCGTGGGGCCGTGTGGCGGAGCCAGATTTGAAATGCTTTGTATCCACCTGGGAACGTCTCTGCCTGCTGCCACCGAGCTGGCAGGGCTGGCAGGCGTCACGGGGGATGTTCTGGAAGCTGAGCTGCTCCCGGCTGCGATGCTGAAGGGCCGGAGGGTGTGGAGCTGCCCGGTGCATCCCAGCTGCCGTGTGGGAGTCAGGGCTGGGCGTGTCCCATCAGGACACGGCGAGGCCGCCCAGCCGTGCTGCTCTGGCTTTCCTCGCTGTGTTTTGCTGCTTGGCACCTCCTAATTAAATGTAAATATGCGGCTGGGATTTAGGCTTCCGAGCTGGGAGCGGAGCCCATCAGCCAGTCAGCCGTGCTGGGATTTAGAAATCCGCGTGTGCAGAGACCAGCCAGGGGCTCGTTGCTGGGGGAACGCAGCCTCCCACCGGGCTGCAGCCAGCCCTGCCTGTGCCCTGCCTGCTGTGGGGTTTGGGGGGGCTGGGGGGCACCCCTTGTCCCCATTGCGCTGTGATGGTGGTGAGCAATCCAGCTGCCTCCTGCCAACCCCCCACTGGCAGATCTGGGGTGGAGGGCAGCCCCAAATGGGCCAAAATGCTCTCGAGTGGACTGGGGGACACTGGGACACAGAGCCCTCGTCCCTGCCAGGTCAGGCAGGGGCTGGCAGAGCACGTGCAGCTTTCCTTGGGCCCTGCAGGTTGGAGCAGGGAGGGATCAGCCCGATTTGAGCCAGGCCTTTACACAGCTCCACGCTGGCCAGCGGGCTGGGCCTGGCAGCACGAGGATTTTGTTGGAGGGGAATCTGGAGACAGTGCTTGGATAGATAGCATGGAAGCTGGGATATCTTAGTGGGACTGGGAGGCGAAACGACAACAGGATTGATGGGGCCTCCTCCATTCACCTCCTCCATCGTGGTCCCTGCTCCTCCCCACCACCCCGTGGGGGGCTCCTGGCTGGGCCCCAGGCACTGGCCTTTGGAGGAAGAGGGATTGTTCTGAGCTGTGAGGAGGGAGCAAATGAGGAAACATAATTTGTTGTGGAATAAATTCCTGCAAGGCACAATGCTGCGGCTGCTGCTGGCCACCCTCCTGAAACGGGGAGAGAAGCTGAGAGGGGGGTGTGGAGAAGGGCAGCGAGGATGATCAAGGGTTTGGGGCAACTTCTGTATAAAGAGAGATTAAATAGATTTAGATCCTTTAGCTGGAAAAGAGGTGAACGAAGGGGGATATGATAGGGATGTAGAGTTGGGAATGATGTGGAGAGGCTGAACAGGGGATGATTATTCACTCTTTCTTGTACCAGGAGAACCAGGGGCACGCATTTACATTATTAGGAGCAGGTTTAAAATAAACAGAAGAAAGTACCTTTTCCCGTGCAGCACATAATTAAAATCTGGAAGTCATTACTGCGGGAAGCGGGAGAGACCAGCAGTGTCAGCGGGTTCAGAGAGGGATGAGGTGTGTGCCCAGGGAGAGTGGATACAGCCCAAGGCAGGACGGTGTGCACCCCAGCTGCCAGAGCCACCCGGATTTTTGGCCAACACCTGGCTGGTTTGGGGATGGTGGTTTGTGGCTGCACCTTGAGCTGGTCCCCAGTTCAGGATGTCCCTTCCAGCCTCTCCTAACCCCGTGGCTGTTTCTCTTCCCAGTGGCCCTGCAGATGCCGGAAGGGCTCCTCATGTTCGCCTGCACCATCGCTGACATCATTGAGCGGTAAGACCACGGCTTTTCCCTGCTTCCCTGCTGGGCTCCGGGGCTGGGGAGGGGATGGGGGCTATTGCTGGGAATAGGGGGGCCGATCCCGCCCAGGGCTGTGGATGAGGGGATGCTGTGGCTGCCCTCGGGGGCCCACAGCCTGGCTGGGCACAGCTGGGCAGCCCTGCGGCAGGTCACGGGGTCCTGCTGCCAGCCCTGGGGCCAGGGACCGGCACGGTGCCAGCCCAGCCCTCGCTGCTTGGCTTCTCCTTCCCTCTCCGCCGTGCCGGGAGCTGCTGAGAGGCTCAGCGTGCCGGGGCCCCCGCGGGGGTGCTGGAGCTGGGGAGCAGCCGTGTTAACAACCGGCTGACGCCAGCCCGGTGCCCGCGCGCTCGCCACGGCCGCGCAGCCAGGGGAGGGCTGGCAGCGGGGCCACCGCTGCGGCACGGACCCGTCCTCCTCCCCCACGGCCTCGTCCTGCCTCTGCAGCCACGCTGCCCAGCACGGAGATGCTCAGGGGCAGCCTTGCTGCAGCTGGGGAGGCTTGAGGCCACGGTGATAGCACAGAAAGGGTCACTCCTGCTGGGTGACCCCTTCGCCGCAGCTCCTCTCTTGATTTTTCTGTGCTGTTTGAGAGGCGAGGCTGAGGCACCGGAGAGGAGCTGGGCTGTGCAGTGACAGTGGATGCAGGCACCTTGCAGAAATTGGCCGTGATCTCTTTTCCTGCCGAGCGCGTCTGCCTTCCTCCCCACCCACCACAGCCCCCTCCGCAGCCCCTCTCTGTTTTAGCACAATGAATTAGTGCTAATAGCGCTTCGTGCCTCGTCTGCCATCGGGGTCGTGGCACTCATTAGCAGCTGCCTTCCCGGGCCGGCAGCCGCCTGAGCCGAGCTGCCGCTGCCGTGCCGGGTGGGAAGGCAGCCGTGCCCGCGGGCTTTGTCCCCGCTTTGCCATCGTCTCCCCCGCGGGGATCGCGGCAGCCCCACGCTCGGTGGGAAGGTGGGCGCGGGCAGGGGACGGGCGCGGGGGGCAGGGGATGGGTGCGAGTGTGGGCAGCTCCGCGTGGGTTTGTCCCTTTAAGTGGAGCTGCCTCCTCTCCGGCTTTGGCACCCAGCCGCTTTCATGTCTCCGACTTCAAAGGCAGCGGATTAAGGGGCTCCTTTATCTGAATGAAACCTTAAGCCCCGCTTCCCGGTGGATGGTGGATTCCAGGGTGCTGAATGCCGGGATGGATTCTGGGGTGCCGGAGTCCTTGCTGGACTTGCCCTCTTTGCTGGGGGTGCTCCACAGGGCTGGTGAGGGGTGCTGGTGGGAAATGGGTGCTGCGTGGGTGGAGGTGCCCAGCCAGGGGAGGGGATGTGGGGGCACTGATGGGGTGGTGTTTGGATGCGGGATGGCTTCAAGGCTGAGCAGGAGGGCCGTATCCTTCCCTCGCTGCCACCGTGCATTACCCAGACGCACCCCACTGCCAGTCCCTTACTGAGAGCACTGGGTGCCATCCGTGATCCTGGCTGGGATGTGGCTGTGCTGGGTACCAGCACTGCCAGCCAGAGGATTGTGGCTGTGGGCAGGAGTGAGCCCAGCCTTGTGTCCACTCTCTCGGGGACACACTCGGGACCGGTTACACTGCCAGAGGTGAGGTGTGAATCGGCAGGTGGCCTCGTTAGTTCCTGCCTCTTGCTGCCATTAATATTCATCGCCAGCATTAATGTGGAATCGCAGCTCGGCCGCCCGCTCCTGCTGGCCCTCCTCACCCAGTGCCGGGGCCGGATGAGCCTCCGACGTGACAGGAATCGCTGCAGCCGCGTGCTCTGGCTGCCGTGGCCAGGCTGGGGACAGGGGCTTGGGGTACCATGCGCTCTGGGCTGGTGTCCCCTTCTGGTGACAGAGAGCATGTGAGGGCTGAGCGTGACAGGAATACCTGTGTGCCCACAGGGGGCATTGCTCAGCGAGCAGCCCCTTTCCCCAGTCCATCCCCACAGCCTCCTGCCCTGTCCTTGCTGGTGGGAGTTTGGGGAGCGAGTTCCCGCTACGTTCTCTGCTGCTGGCTGCAGAGCCGTGCCCGGGGCTGGTGCCCCTGGGGTGACAGTGCCCACCCCTGTGCGTTCCGGTTGGACTGGAGCCGTGTCAGCTGCCGCTCAGACGGAATATTTATCCCTTCTGCTGGAGCTGCCTTTTAATAGAATATTTGTGCCGTGGCCTGGTGGTGCTGG
Source organism: Struthidea cinerea (assembly GCA_013397865.1). Lineage (NCBI taxonomy): Eukaryota > Metazoa > Chordata > Aves > Passeriformes > Corcoracidae > Struthidea > Struthidea cinerea. The sequence goes on from VZTI01005984.1 coordinate 125,827, forward strand.
GGAGAGCCGAGAGCGGGGATGCGGCTCACTCCCCCGCATCACAGGCGGCTCGGGGAGGACACGGTGCTCGCTCTGCGTCTGTCTGTCCCCGTGCAGTGGGATGGCGGTGTCACCACGTCCCTCACTGCCATGTGGGAGCGAGCAGGCCCCCGGGGAGCCCCCTGGGGTGGTAAGGAGGGGAGGGGGCAGCCGGGTGGGGCCTGTCTGAGCTTCCCAGCTTTGCACTGGCACTTGCCGAGCCCCCGAGGGGCTGCGGGGGATGAAGATGTAGCATCAGAGGCGCCGTGGGGTTCTTAGCCTGCAGCTTTTGAAATCGAGAGCATTGACCGGTGCGAGGCCGGTTAATTACCGTTAATAGGTTTGTCACTGTCAAAGCTGTGCCAGGGCGAGCGGCCCGGCTGCCGGAGGGGGGTGGCGGGGCCGGGGTCTTCGCGCTGCCGGCGCCGCATCACGACGCTCCCGCGGCACCTTCCAAATTGGCTCCATTTGTCACGGCTGATGTCATTCGGCAGAGGGGAGCTCGTGCTGGGGGGCGGCAGCGTGGAGAGCCGCGTGGGGGGAGCTCGGACCACGGCTCGGTGAGGGGGCAGCCCCCCAGCCCACCCGCTGTCGTGCCGGGAAGGTGGCAGTCGTGTCCCCCCTGCACCACCAGCTTGCAGCTGGGGGCTGCGCAGCCAGGAGCGGGCCCCTGCTCCCCTCCCTGCCGGGGCTGGAGCAGACGGATCAGCTGGGCTCTCAGCTGGGCTTTTGATTCCGTGTTAATAAAGTCGGCTGTCAGGCTTCGCAGCTGCTAATCCCTCTGTCTTCCTGTGCCGCGACGACGGGGCGAGAGGCTCCTGCTAATCAGTGGCGGGGATGGGCGATGGCAGGGGGGCCCAGGGGTGTCCTGATGCCAGCACAGGCTGCCCTGCCATGGCTTTAAACACCTCCCAACTCCCAATGGCTTTTGAAGATCCATGCGAGGCAGCGCTGGAGGCGCGCAGCCCGTCCAAGTCTCATCCCGGTGACTCAGGAGCATATGGGGACTTTTTGGAGTGACAGTGGGTCCTGGTTGAGCAATAAAGAGTTAAACATCTGTGTGTGCCCAGCCCAACAGCTGTGGCAGAGCTTGAAATGCCCCACTATGGCCAGGACAAAACAGCCCCTGATGACCGGTGTGCCCGGCAGTCCCCGGTGCCATGGCTGGTGTGCCCAGCAGGTTCCCAGTGCCAGCAGGCACCAGGTCCCTTGGCTAGGCAGGTCTGCCATGTGGCACTGAGCAGTGTGGCACTGAATGCTGTGATGGAGCTGGCAGCATCACCAGGCGATCCTAAAAGGCCACGCTGGGACACTGACAGAGGTCAGGATCTGGCCTCAGCTGCACGGTGCCGTGGCTCTGCCGGCCAGCGCTGCCTTCCCTTCTCCCCTTGTCCTTTAAGCACAACCTGGAGGCGCTGGCAGCGGGTGCACGCTGTGCAGGGGAATTTAATCACTGTCATTAACCACACAACAGCATCATTAGGAGGAATGAAGTTCTCACTTCATTGGAGATGTTCAAAACCTTCTACCCGGGTGGTGGCTGCGCCAGGGGGATTGATTGGGCAGGGGGGAATGTGGGGGGTCTATAGGGCTGTCACCTCCCAGGGCTGGGATATGCCAGCACACAGGTGTGGTGCCCACCACCACGTGCCCCGTGCCACCTCCTTGTATCCCACAGAGCTCTGTGGCCTGGCCATTGTGAAGAGGGGACAGGCACCATCCAGGCACAGGATGGTCATGGTGGCTTTACAACCAACGTACGCCGGCCCTTGGTTTGCCTTATTTTGGGGTTTTTTGCTGCTACAGAACCAGCAAAGCTGGGGTGCTCTGGGACATGCCCCTTGGGATGGTGGTGTTTGCCCTGGCACCTACAGTGAGGGCAGAGTGGCAAATCCCCTCAGGGGAGGGGACCCAGCTGGAGATGGTTGCTCCTTGGGGGGGCTGTGGGGACACCCACCTCTCCCCATCCTGCTCCGCTGGCAGAAGCTCTGTGGGGCCCCATCGCTGTCCAGCTGCAGCCGGGCTCTTCCAGCACCAATCGCAATAAAATCGCAAACTCATTATTTTAATTGCGTGCAGCCTTCCTGTGCTAATGAAGCTGGGAGTCTGGTAATGGGGCTTGGTGATGGGCTTCTCCACTAATTAAGTGCCCTGTTCTCGGCTGGAGCTGGGCTCAGCCCCCACAGCCCAGGCCAGCAGCACCCACGGGTGTCCTGGGACACGCTGGCGTTGGGCACAGGGCAGGCAGTGGGTGTGGGGTTTGTGGGGTGATCATGGGGTGGTTGTGGGGTATTTGAAGGGCCACATGGAGGTGAGGCAGGTGGTTGTGAAGTAAGGGGCAGTCTGCGCCGTGTCCCTGTTCCCAGCACAGCATGCAGACATCCCAGTGCTGGCTCCATCCCCCCATAGCCCCGTGGTGCCAGGACCGGCCACTCTCAGCCCAGTCCCCTCAATCCCCTCCTCACCAAGGGCTGATGGACGCACAGCCCTGCTGGGGGAGAGCAGCTCTGCCTCGTGGCTCGAGGACCAGCACTGTATCATTCACACGCTGCCAAGGGACCTCGCGCTCCTGCCAGCAGCAAATGCTCTCATTCATTTTTCGAGGGGCTGGGATAAATCAGGGCTGCTCCAGCCAAGTGCCCGTGCTCAGGTGACAGGGACTGGCTACCCCATGCTTGCAGACATGCAGGCCCCGTGCGTGCATGCCTCTGACCCAGCGTTTTCAGCCCCCAAACTTATCTCTGGATTGCTGCTGCCTCCATCCTGTGCTGGGGAGCAGGGCTGGGAGGGCCTGGGGGTCCCAGCTGGGATCGTGGCCGGGACCCGGCCCACCCCGGAGCACATCCTGCCGGTGCTGAGCATGGCGCTTTATAAATGGGATTTTGGGAGCCATCTGTTTAAAGGAGCAGATAATGAATTAGGGGGAGATGAGAAAATGCTAAAATGAGAAAAATGCTAAGGCCAGGCGGTTTTTCAGAATGAGCCGGGGTTTGCGGGACGTAAAAGATGAATAACCTCCCCACGTGTTCAATATTCATGAGCTCCCAGCTGTAATGAGCGTCTAGGCGCTGGGTGGGGACATCCCAGTCACCACTGCCAGCACGCTGCTGGGACCCATCCGCGGCTGTGACGACTTCCAGGGACACGAAACACCGACAAGGACGCTCCCGTGGCTGCCGCTTGTCCACGTCCTGGTCCGGGCTGGTTGGTGAGCAGCTCCCCAGCCCGTGTCGGAGGCAGGTGCCTGCTAATTGACGTTTCCTTCCTCTGTAGTTTGATGAAAGACTCTGGCGACACCGAACTGATTAAAACATCAAGGGGAGGCCCTGGCGCTTGCCTTTGATTTGTCTCGGGAGATGATTACGGCTCCGCTCGATTGTCCAGCCCAGCCGGAGCGGGTGATCCCAGTGTGTGCCGTCCTGGAGCCTCTCCTGCAGCACCACCAGGCTCCTGGCCTTGCCAGCACCATTCACTGGGTTCCCTCCTCACCGAGCATCATCCCGTGGCATCTTTGCTCAGCTGTGACTCCGCTCCCTGCAGCCAGAGGAGGAATCTTGCCCGTGGCCAGGGCAGGGCTCAGCTCTGTCTCTCCCTGCCCAGCTGCAGCCCCGCACACCGGGCAGGGCCACGGGCACCTCTGCCCTCCTCCTTCCACCGTTGCTATTTCACTTTCTTGCTCTTCACCCCCAGGGACTTTCTCTAGGGTTTGGGCCAATTTGCATACATTTTAATCTATAAAAAATTAAGCGGCGCTGGCTGCCGCTCTGAGTCAGACCTCCCCATCCTGAATCTTAAGGAGCTGAATAATTTTCCACTTTTGCTGAGATGTGTGGAGTCTGATTCATGTTCATCTCATCACCTCTCATTAGAGGAGGGGGCTGGGGGCTCCGAAGGGTGGGAAGAGCCTTCTCGAACCTTCACTGGCAGCCCCCAGCCCCGTGGCGTGGCCAGTGGAGGAGCCATCCTCCCATCCAGGCCACGCTGGCCGTGAGGAATCGCGGGATTTGGGTGCTGGCAGCATCCAGCCCATCTTCTGGTGCTCCCCAGCTGCATCGCCAACCCTTGGAGAACCGTGTGGAGTGGGAGCTGCCCAGGCTGGACGCGGGAGGCGAGGATGGCTGTGCCCCCTCCTCGGGGATGCTCCAGCAGAGCTACTCCCCTGTCCCCCTGCCCGGGCGCTGATGGATGGGCCGGAGCTGTTAATATTCAGCACGCTCCGCCATTTCTCCACCTTCTGCCATCTGCCCAGCTCTGCCCACCATTTCTATTCTTGCCGCCGACGTAACGCTCCCTGCCTGGCGCTTGGGGGGAGCGCGGGACCCTGGCCCCCAGCCAGCGCTGGGTGCTGGAGGGGGTGACGCTGTGCCAGGGCCTCCTCCTTCTTCCCTGGTCCCCTCACGCCAACCCTGTGCCGGCAGCAGGGGGGACCCCGCTGGCACCGAGCTACGGCTGCTGGTGTGGCCTCCTCGAGTAAATAAGGAATTAGCATCTGGTTTAAGCAGCCCCTCCAGGCACGGGGCTTTGTCATCGCGATACCTGCTCTCATCCTGCTGCGGCAGCTCCCCGGGAAGGCAGCCAAGCTAATAATCCCCCAAAATAGTGCAATAAAATACCCACAAAGGTGGTGTTTCTGAATCATGCCAGAGCCCTGGCTTTGCTGCTCACTGCTGGTGTGTGCCCCTTCACCCGCAGGCTGCCAGGTGCCAGGTGGGTTTGGACTGGAGCGCTGGGGGTAGTGGGTAGCACCAGTGGTGGTTTGGTGCTTTTCTTCTCCAAGTGCCACTTAAGCACCAGCTCTTCTGGAGGTCACCCAGTTTGGCCAAACTGGCATGGTGCAGATTGGCTCACACGGTGCCCAGGTACGGGGTGATGGTGGCTTGGCTGGCACCGCAAGGGATGCCAGGACAGCTGTTCTGCCCATCCTGGTGGCTGCAGTCCCCAGGGCTGGGTGGTGGAAGCGGTGGCACCACGCTGTGCCGGGTCTCCCTCTGCTGCTCTCCCCGCTGGAGCATTAGGAATCTGGCAGCGTATTGTTTGATGAGTGGATAATCCGCTGAATTGCAAACAGCTTTACCCAATTGAAGAGGCGGATTACCGCTCTCCAGCTTAATCATGTTGACATCTCGGAGAGTAGCCAGGGCTTGTCCTCTCCGGCGCGTGGCTCGGTGGCAGCGCGGGGTCCCCCGGTAGTGACGTGCCACGGGATTGGGGGGGCAGAACCTGGGCTGTGGTGGCACAGCCGTGACCCTCAGTGCTGTGCCTTCCCACAGATTCACAGATGCAGAGGCGGTGGTGATGGGCGACGTGACCTACGGCGCTTGCTGCGTGGACGACTACACGGCCCGGGCGCTGGGCGCTGACTTCCTGGTGCACTATGGACACAGTTGCCTAAGTAGGTGGCACTCGGCCCCGGGGTGCTGCTGGGGTGGCGGTGTGTGGCACTGTGGAGGCTGTGCCGCTGCCACCGTGCCACGCCGAGCAACTCCACTCCCCTCTCGACGCCAGCTCGGGGACGTGTCAAAGGCTCATCCCTTCCCAAAGGGATTTTTGTTCTCCAGCTTCAGCTGCTGGCTTTGGATGGGGCCAGGCTGGCTGGGTGGCTGCTCACGGGCAGGATTTTGGGCGCAGCAGGGCGTGCTCATCCTGCTGGGCTGCGGCAGCAGCGCACGGATCCGGCCCTGTGCCCAAGAGCAGAGCAGCAAGGCCGTGGCTTGGCAGGACCCCGCTGGCCCAGGAGCTGCCAGCGGGGATGAGGCTGCTCCTGCCCCCCACCTGGCCTCTGTGGAGTGATGAGGAAGGAAATGATGGCAGAGGAGAGCGAGGGCCTGAGGGTCCCGCTCGCCCCCGGGCCGGGAAAGGCGGCTTTGCGGGTACAGTGCAGGCTGGGCGGGGAAGGGAGGAGGAGGCTGCGTGCTCCCCAGGCGGACAGTACTCTGGATCCAGTTGCCATGGAAACTGCGCTGCTGTCCCAGATGCTGCTAACTTTGAAGTCCACCCAGGATGGAATCAGCCCAAAAATAACAATAAGACGCTCTGGGTTTTAAGGTGGAACTGCAGAATTGCCGTAGCGAGCGGCAGGCGTGTGCATCCCTGCTGCCGCCACGCTGCCGGCACCTGGCAGCCCTCCTGGACATTTATGGGGCCCTATAAACGGGCTTGAAGAATTGCATCGGGCTCTGTATGAAATACTGACTGCCCAGTTGAGAACTCTGTCCTGAAAGCCACGTCGGTGTGAGCGTTCGTGGTGATAAATACGTGTGCTAGGTGCTTTGTTACGGAGGGAGGGTTATGGGCACCACTGGAACAGGGAGTATGAAACTCCTGGTTTGTAGGCTGCTGCTCATGAATGAACAGCGGGAAGGGGAGGAAGGGGCCGGTATCCATCGGGCTGCTCCGGGGAACGGGAGTCACATCAGCTAGAGCTGCTCCCTGCAGGGACAGGCAGGCGCTGCCAGGCTGATTGTCACCAGCCCAGCTGCCATCTGCTGCCCGTGGCCTTGTCACCCTTGCCTGCTCTGGGTTGGGTGGGTCACAGGGCACGCTGGGTTAGCCACAGGGTGCTGTGAGGATGCTGGGCTCCTTTTGAGCTGCCCATGGTGGTCCATGGCCCACCACGGTGGCCAATGGTGAGGCTCACGGATGCTTCCTGCTCCCTCCTGGCCCCACGTGCCCCGCAGGAGGGAGTAATTTGCACTTAATTGTGATCAGGCAAAGAGCACCAAAATGGGAAGTGAATGCGGAGCTGTAGATCGATGTGGACTCTGTGTACTTTAATTATTCACTTAATCGTGGTGACAAAGGCTTCTTAGCACCAGGGGTAATTAGATTTGTGTTCATTGATTCCCCAGGCTGCCATTATCTGGAGAGAAACGAGCGGGTGCTCTCCATGGCTCCCATCTGCACCCCCTGCCCTTGGTGCCAGCACAGGCAGAGGGGTGGCACAGCCCACCCTGCCTATGCCAGGGCAGTTTGGGGCACAGGGATGCTTTATCCCCCAGCTGCAGGCAGCAAAAGCCTGGGGCTCACTGGAGCCCCGGGTGTACCCCACACTCAGACCCTGTCTCTTCCCGTCACCAGTTCCCATCGACTCCACGCAGGGGCTGAAGATGCTCTATGTGTTCGTGGACATAAAGATCGATGCATCCCATTTCCTTGAGACCATTCGCTTCAACTTCGCGGCAGGCACCTCCCTGGCCCTGGTCAGCACCATCCAGTTCGTTTCCACGGTGCAGGTGAGATGGAGATCCCTGGCTTTTGTCTCCCCCTGCGTTTTCCCCTGGCTCAGCCCTGGGAGCGGCTGCCCCGGGGTGCTGGTGGAGCCGGTTCCCCTCTGACGAGTCGCTGCGATAATGTGCTGCTGCCATAATGTTGATCAAGTACTTTATAATAACTCTGATCAATGTTTCATGGCGGCACCCCTCCCCAGCTCCCCCGGGAGCTGCTCTGGAAATGTCAGGGCAGGCGGTGGAGCACTTGGCATTTTGATGCAGTGCCGGCAGCGGCCGGGGAAGCTCCGGCGGGTCTGTCTGTCCGCCCCTGAACGGCCGGCTGGGCAGGACGGGAGGAGATGAATGAGCCTCTTGAGCCGTGTCTATCTAAACACGGGGCTATCCAAGCGTTAAGCCTTTTCCCTTGTCTTTTAATTGATACGTTGGTTGAGCCTCGCTGAGCATCCCGGCTGCGCGGGGCTGTTCCCGGGGCTGCCCAGAGCGGGCTGGTTCCCCTCCACTGGGACACAACAGAGCTGGGGTGTCCCCAAGGGTCCTCAGCCGCCCTCTGCACCGTGGTCTGGCCCTGCTGACCCCACGTCTCCCACAGGCAGTGTCACAGGAGCTGCGCTCCCAGTACAAGGTGCGTGTGCCCCAGTGTAAGCCGCTGTCCCCAGGGGAGATCCTGGGCTGTACGTCACCACGGCTTGCTCAGGATACGGATGCCATCGTGTAAGTACCCAGGGCCCTTCAGCACCCTCCCGCCTGGCCCAGGCTTGTCATCCTTCCTGCACCCTCTGCCTGCTTTTGTGCAATTTCGGGAGGTGGTGAGGAACAATCCACAGGCTGGGGTGGGCCCCCTTCAGCTCCTCACGCTGCTTTAAGTGGCGTGTGCTTGTAGCACAGAGGAAATAATTGAGTCGTATATCAGAATAGATAATAGATGGAAGGGCGGGTGGATAATTGGAAAAGACAAATGGCCGGGGCCCAACATCACAGCAACATTAATTTTATTTAAGGACAGCAAATTAGAGGGAGCACTTCGCTTCCTATCACCTAATTATTTTAGGTAATGGAAATGCTTAATGTACTGTGAATACAGTGTGCTGCAGAATAAATAAATACAAGGACCCCACCCTTGGGGGGAGCTGGGGAGCCCAGGTGTGGGTTTGGGCCTTGCCGAGCTCCTTCTTGCCTGCGCTGCCGGGAGCCAACAGCGCTGGTGCCTTTCCAGGCATGGCCGTGCAGGGAGCCAGGCTCGGGATTGCTGGGCACAGGGTCAGTGGGAGCTCTGGCTTCATCCTGAGCCACTTCCCATCTCTCCAAGGACATCAGGAGCAGGCAGGGGCAGCTGCACTGGTGAGAGCAGGTCCTTTCAGCTGGCAGAGGAGCAGTGGTGCAGTACCAACCCACACAGGTGCACTCGGCCTTACCTGCGTCCTCCCTGCATTATTATTTTCTTCTTTGCACCGTCTCTGGGGCTAACTTTTGCAGACAAATTAGCTTTGATCTCCCAAAATGTCATTCTCCAATTAAGGGCAAAATCTAGTCAAGTTTTACGTCTGAATTCATTTTCCAAGCCCTCACTCCATTAGGGCAGCTGAATGAAAGGCTTTGAAATGTAATTGCTGACTGGAAATCCGATTAGAAATGGAAGCAGCAACGTCTAGAAGCAGCCATTGAGATGGAGCAGCTCCCAGCCACCCCGTGCCGGTGTGAGCACCCCTCCTTGCTCCGAGCATGGCTGCCTCTCCAACCCTGCCATGCCATGGAGCCCTGGCTGTCCCATGGGTCCCAGCAGAGGAGCTTGGATTCCTGGCATCCCCACTGTGCTGCAGCTTGGGAAACCGGTGGGCACACAGACAGGGTGCTGCTGTTCCCCAGTGCCACAGCTCTCCCTCCCCTCTCGGCAGGTATTTGGGCGACGGGCGCTTCCACCTGGAGTCCATCATGATTGCCAACCCTGGGATACCTGCGTACAGGTACAGGCACCCACTGCCATCCCATGGTGGGGAGCAGCCCAGCTCCCCCAGCTGTCCCCAGGCTGGGCAGGCAGCTGCCTGCAGCAGGCACGGGCAGGTGAGAGGCCACGGGGTGGGTGAGGAGGTGCTTGGGGGGGAGATGAACACCAGCCATTTACTCCGTCTGAATATAAACATTTTGACAAGTACCTGTGAAAGCTCGTGGAGGTGCAGCCATTAAAGCCCGGCTGCAGCAGGCAGAGGCCATAAAGCGCGATGATGAGGCCGCTGAAAGCAGATGAAATATCAGGAGTGAAAGGCTGGGCCCATTTGGAGGAATCTGAATTTCCTAGTAGGTCGTTTGTTACGAACGGGAGGCGCACGTCAGGTTTATGGCGCTGGTGAAGCTGCCGAAACCCGAGTGGGATTTGATTAAAATTCTCCTCGTCAAACAAAGCAACAAATCAAAGAATTCTTCATAATTGATGAGCCAGGATGGGGGGAGCTGAGTGTGAAGCCGAGCACGGAGCCGAGGCTGTGCTGGGTGTTGGGGTGCTGTGGTGGGACACTTGTCCCTATCCCTGTCCTTGTCCCCTAACGAGCCGGCTGGGTCCTACATCAGCCAGGAGGACAGATGCTGTGGGAGGCAATTAGTGCTAATGAGGGCATCATTTGGAGGGGGGCAGGTGATCAGGGGCGCGTGTGAGCCTGGCTGTGCTTTGCAGGTACGATCCCTACAGCAAAGTGTTCTCCCAGGAGCACTACGGCCACGAGCGCATGCACCGCGCCCGGCAGGACGCCATCCGCACTGCCACCAGTGCCCGCTGCTGGGGACTCATCCTGGGCACGCTGGGGCGTCAGGGCTCCCCCAGCATCCTGCAGGTACCAGCCCCCTCCCCAATGTCCCCAGCGGGGCACCAGGCGCTGCTGTTGGGTGGGGGGAAGAATTGGTGAGCCACGGCACCATCGGTGTCCTCGCCGCCAGGGCGAGGGTGGATGTGGCACCGCTGGCAGCCCATCAGTGGCCACTGGCCCCGGTCTGCGTGGGCAATTAGCAGCAGATGAGGGAGGCTGGACAAGGGCTCATTAAACCCGTTCCTGGGGAGAGATGGCCAGTCTTGGAGAACCACCCCCCCC
>VZTI01005995.1:0-30756 GCA_013397865.1 Struthidea cinerea
ATCCCTCTGCTCATCCTGGTGCCCACAGGTCCCTTTGGTCTGTGGGCAGCTTTGGTGAAGGCCCCCATGGCCCCTGTCCCAGGGAACGAGGCCCTCTCCCTTCCCTACAGAGGCAAAACTCCAAGGGAAGAAGGATTTCTCCTGAGGAGAAGACAAGGACATGGGAGGGACATGGAGGCTGAACCCCTGTCCCTGGAGTGGCCTCGGAGACCATTTGGGACAGTCCCCAAAGGGGCAGAGACACTGCCTGGTGCTGTAAAGCCATGTTTGATCCCATTTATCCCAAAATTCAGCCCCCAGTGCTGCTCAGACCCCATGACCAGGCGTGTATCCCACAGGAGAATCCCGCTCCAGCATTCCTTCCCACCCACAGCCCATTCCCACCAGATCCCATTCCCACCAGAACCTGTTCCCACCAGAGCCTGTTCCCACCAGAGCCCATTCCCAGCCAGGCTGTCCCACTTTAATGTGGGCAATTCCATCAGTTCTCCAGGCCAACCAAGCCCTAAAACCTGTGGAAATCTTCCCAAAAAAGCCCTTTGTTCCCAGTGCAATCCTCCAGAACGAGGAGTTCCCTGCGTCCGAGGGGAAGAGGCAGTGAATTTTCATTGCTAATAAAAAATTTGGGATGTGTTTCAATTCAGGAATCCAGGAATTCAACACATGGATTCAGGCACGCGTGCAGCTGGATCCCTCTGCAGTTATACCCCCCACACGTGCTCAAGTATCGGGGATAAGGGTAATTAATGAAAGGAAATGAGAAACTATCAATGCAAATTGCCTTTACTGTCTGTAAAATCTGCTTTTTCCTTGATCTACATCAAAAACTGTGCTGCTTTTTCAAACCAAAATAAAGACTGGCCAACAGCGACTTACCTTTGCTGTGTCCTTCCCTAAGGAGGTTCAGAACACTCAGGATTTTCAAACTCCACTGGATAATGGGATGAAACTCCCCAAAAGAGCAGGGATGTCTTTAAGGAGCCTCCAGCCTGCACAAGGCTGGGAGCCGGTGCCTGTGAAATAAGTGCCTTGCGCTGCACACTTTACGTTTATATTAAATGAAAAGCTAAATCTAATCTCACCTGGAAAGTCAAATATTGGCTGACAGCTTGCATCAGTCATCCTGTCGGATCTGGGAATGAGCCTTTGTGCTGATTGCTGTCATTTTAGATACTGGAAAAGAGCTTTCCTGGGGATAAACAGGGATGCAGCTCCATTTTTGGCGAGCTAGAAGAGCAAAGGTGAGCTCTGTAAAATAATAATAATAAGAATTATTACTACTACTTCTACAAGGTAATCAATTTGATGACACTCACTTGGCCATGCTAAAATTTCCTCAGAAAGCAATTAGGTGCTAAGAAAGCATCACTCTGAAGACTGGTCATGTCTTTCAGAATGATTATGAGCAGCGGTGTGCATTTTTATAGATGCGTTTCCTTTGGGTGGGGTCCACATACAGCTTCTTACTCAGCTCAGCAGGCTCCGGAGTTCACTTTGAGAGTCTTCCCTGGGGCTGTCTCAAGCAGTCTATGAGCATTTGGGTTCCTGCCTTTGTTGGCAAAGAATCCGCAGTTTGAGTGCCTTCTCCTGGGAGACAGGGACATGACTTTTGTGTAACATATTTTAGACTAGTCTGGTGACATTTTAGACCTTTTTTTTTTTTTTTTTTAAGTTATGTTAGAAAGCTCCTCAGTATCTCTCCAGTGCAGAGGTCTTCCTCTAGGGTCAATCTGCAACAGCCTTGAGGTTGACCTGAATGTGCCTCTGGCTCCTGGAGCCCAGAGGAAGCAGATGCAGATGGGGATCTGATTTGCACGAGGCTCTGAGGGCTACTCAGCCTCAGGCCATACCAACACTTTGCATAAAAAAAGGAGAAAAAATAAACGGTTTTGGGGAGCTGCCATAAGGCTGAAGTGATTATTCATTAACAGCAATGTTATTCCCAGAGAAGCAAACACTAGATTCTCTTCTGCAGCTGAGGAGGGTCTGGAGGAATGCAGAATTGCAGGCTACATACAGGACCTGCTTTGGGGTCTCTCTCATGGACCTCGCCTGTCATTCCATGAGCAGAGGAAGGTCTAACCACAGCAGGACATGGCACAATGTTAGCTGTGACATGAAAACAAGAGAGACGCAAGCTGTCATTTCACCTTCCCAAAGGGTTCTTCATCTCAGCTTGAGCTGAGCTGTGCAGCTCTGGTTGGAGCTCAGCTTTAGATGCACTGGGAGACAAAGAGATCAGGAGCTTGCACAGGTGGTGGTGGGAGGTCTGTAAGTACAGTGATATGGGAGTGTGACAGTGGGCAACCTCGAAAAAGAAGTCCTGTGATTTGGGAGTGAAAAGGTGGAAGGGTAAATCTGTATGGAAGTGAGAGAAGGTGGCAGGAGCAAGGGAGGCCTGAACTGCAGAAGGAGGACAAGCCAAACTGAGAGGCAGGAAAGAGGGCCTGGTGACATCCATCCTGCATCATAGCAAAGGTGATGGAAAGGAAAAGAGTTTTCTGAGAACTTCTGCTTCTCTGTCATCCAGTACCAGGAGGTCTCGAGCAGATCTCCAGGGCTCAGGTGCTTGGTCCATTCTAGGCAGGTGAGATAACCATGGCATGAATTGTCCCATAGCAAAGTGAGCTTTTTTGAGGGATGAATGGCAGGCAGGCAACCAGTGAAAAGAATGAGACCCCTGACTCACAACCAATCTGATTATCTCCAATCTATGTAACACCCATGCGCCCTCAGAACTGAGTTGTGATGCCAACAACGATAGGAAAGACAGAATACATGGCAGACAGAGTACATGATTTTGGTGCTCATCGTCCAGGTGGCAAAACTCATTTTTGCCCGGTGCTGTTGACCTGTGTGCTACAGTGCCATTACACATCTGAAGAAACTCCAGTCCTCAGTTACCACTGATTGCTCATTTTAGTGCTAACATGAAATCACCTGTGGAGCTCTCCAGAAAAGAGGCATTCCTATCAGTTCCTAGGGAATAAGCAGATGATCTTGACCAATTATTTCTAGCTAGATTCATTACAGGTGTTCTAGGCCCATGGAGGGGTGGTATGGTGAGAAAGAAAATGTACCTAACAGTTTTTCCTTGCACATGAGATGTGACCTGGTTCCTTGCCCAATGTCACAGACTTCAAGGGTCAAAACATTTTGTCTGTCAGTTATTCAACCCCCAAATTGCAGGTTCATGTAATGCCCAAGAGCAAATGAATGGGAAAAAAATTCAAGGGAAAAAAATTCAAAGCAAAAAAATTCATGTCAGTGTTTTCAAACTGACATATTTTCATTTCAGTATAGGAAATTTCTGTCACAGGGAATGAGTGCTGCTGCCTAATTCAGTGACAATGGTAGTAGTACATGATATGGGTCTTTGCTTTGTTTGAAATGGGCCTTCCATCCTCTGGGGGACCTTTTCAGTCACTGGACTGCAGAGTCTTTTGGGGCCAGGATCTCTCCAACTAGATCTGTTCTACCACAGCCAGGGAAACTTCTTACTCTTTACACTGAGGTGAGTGTCCTGGTCACACCCCCGAACCAAACTGTCTCAAGACTTTCAGGTTCTCAACATCTCCTTCCCCCCCAAACACACACTTGCACCTTGGTTTCTATGCAAAACTGGAGGGATTCTCCAAAACAGACTCCTGGCATATGTGTTTCTTGCAACAAAGGTTCAGGTCAGTGAGACCTTATTGCAAGCAAGGGGTGAGAAAAAGTCTGGGAAGGAATAGAGGGAGAGTGATGACAGATGGCAGAGGAGAGTTAATACTCTATGATGTGCAAGGGGGATGGAGAAGCAAGGGAGCAGAGAGAAGGGGGAATGCCCTTAGGCAGGATGAAGCAGGGGGCACAGACTGCAAATCAGGAATAACCAGGCTCATTGATGCATTGTGGCATTCATCAGAGTGCAAGTTCAGATGCACCATTTGTCTGTCCTCATCAACGTTGTACAAAATATTGAACTACTCTCAGTGCAGAATAAATCTGTGGTCTGGTGACTGGTGACTGTTCCTGTGAGGGAGGTGATACTTAGATCGAGAACCAAAAGGTGTGTTGTTTCCTGCAGCTGAAACTAAACCCCACTTTGTGAAACACGAGAGCTCAGCTTCCAGGTCTGAAGCTGCCACCTCACAGCACACCTGTGAATCTAGCGGTCCCTAAATTCCCTAAAAACTTTTTTAGAAAAAAAAAATCCCGAATGAAAAAATGCATCTGGACTGAAATGAAAGATTTAATCAGCACAAAATAAAGTACACATTTCTTGATCTACTAGAAATTAATGAAATTTTTTATCCCTGATCCTCCCCATGTTGGGTTTATTAAGGTTCTAATCACTCTGTCATTGCTGTTTTGATCACTGCCTCCATTGTGGTGGTTCAAAAGCTCAGTCTGAATAAATCCACCTGCACAGCACGAAGCAGCTAAAGCCTGAGCTTGAATTGACTCAGCTTTGAGAAAACTTTTAACTGCTTTTGAAATAGTTCAGAAAACTGCATGTTTGCTGACAGACTGCTGGTCTGACTAACCCTTACAAGGCAGATTTCAGTTTGATAAGCCTGATACTCAGTCAGCCTTTAAAAGTGACTTCCCCTTGCTCTTATTTTTATTTCAGGGTGTTATCCCTACATAAATGAGTCTCCCTTAATTTTCCAGTCATTGTAAAGGAGGAGAAAAAAGTTCAGGGATCAGAATTTCTTACCTAGTGTGTAGTTATTGGAGGTATTTTTCCACCAGTCATGTAAAGCCCAATTCTGTTTGTCGTTTGTCATTTTTAAAAATTGCATCTAAATTTCAGCCTAAGGCCCAGACTCAGCACTGAGAACCTCAGGTGTTAATTCTGTGGGAGAAGTGTTGGAAGGAGGCAGGACCCAAGACCTTGGTCTATCAGGTTACTGCATTTCACAGAGGGAACTTTCTCTCAGACAGAGACGAGCAGAGTGATCAGAAATTTACCCAAGGAAACTCGGGTTGGGAGAAAATGTAGTCAGCTGTTGCCATTTTCCAGGCACCTGTTTGAGCTGAGCCCCTAAGAACAGGCAGACATGGCCACACCCCCACTGCTCTAAAGCCCTCCCAAAGTGTGGGTCAGCTCAAGAGACAAATCTCTGTGGTCCTGCAGAGAGCAGTGGTCCCTCTACTCTCTATTGTAGAAGGAGTTGAGTGTTACCCCAGAACTGAACTCTGTCTTGGCTCTCTGCCCCATAGTTCTTAAGAGATGCTGGTAAAACCACATCAACCAAAGTAGGCATATTCTTGGGTCTCAGTTTCTGGGATCATGCCTTGAAACACCTAGGGACTGACCACTGAAATCAGTATGGGCAAGGCTTTGGTCCAAAGCTGTGTTACGAGGGACACAACATGTTCATCCAACCAATTCCTACTCCACCGAAAGATCCACCCTTTGAGTCCATCTCTCTCCAGCTTAGAGAGAAAGGATATTGGGAGGGACCATGTCAAAGGCCTCACAGATGTCCAGACAGACAATATCTCTTCGCTTGTCCACTGCTATAGTCACCCCACTGTCAAAGGCCACTTGGTTATTCAGGCAGAACTTGCCTCTGGTGAAGCTGTGCAGACTGTCCTGAGTCACTTCCCCACCCTCCATGTGTCTTAGCATAGCTTCTGGGAGGATCTGTTCCATGATCTTCCCAGGCACAGAGGTGAGGCTCATAGGTCTGCAGTTCCCACAGTCCTTTCTACCTTTTCTAAAGACAGGTATAATGTTTTCCCTTTTTCCAGCTACCAGGAAATTCACCTGATTGTCGTGACTTTTGGAATATCATAGAGAGTGGCTTGGCAACTACGTTGGCCAATTCCCTCAGGACTCTGGGATGCATTTCATCAGGTCCCATAGTCTTATGCATAACCAGGTTCCTCAAGTGGTGACAAACCTGATCTCTTACAATGGGAAGCACTTTACTCCCCTAGTCCCCAGTTACCAAGGCTGTTTTGTCCCTTACCCACAAGGCTTGTTTCCTTCCAGACCTCAGTAGCCAGCCCAGACACTTCAGTGGCTGACAGGAAATCATTGCTTCCTGTCTGCCTGTTCCCTGATTAACCAAGGTCATCAATATAATAAAAGGTTTGGGTTGGAAGGGACCTTTAAAAATCACCTAGTCCAACCCCAAAAGAAGGACGTGCAAGTGGGAAAGCCTTTCTTCAAGCTGACCAGCTTCCCAGATCCTTGTAAACACTCTAACTCTTGGACAAAGCTGTCAGAAAAATGGTCAGCTCCTGAAAAATTCAATACCTAGGGAAGCAAAGTATCTTCTCTGGTTAAAAAAAACCAAAAAAACCAAAAAACAAAACAACTTCTATAATGCTTTGGGTTTGTTTTTGCTTTTTGTTTTATCAACGAAAGTGTTCCGAGGGTTTTTTTGAAGCTATTTGAAAAGTGGGTGTTTTTTGTTTTGCTGCCCAGACGTAGATGTGACAAACTGAAATATGGCCATCTGCTCTCAAGCAGAGGGTGTTAAAAAAGGAGGCTGTGGCTGTTGCATACAGGATGGTGAGATCCCTGCAGGTTTTGGTTGTGCTTTTTTCCCCTTTGTCCCCATCTTGCATCACACAGCTGCTGGGAAAATGTATTCACCCATGTTTGGGCAAGCAGATGCTGTCAAGTCCTGACTGCCACCAAAAATCCCTTGAAGACACATCTACTTCTACCCCCAAGACAAGGTGTGCAAGAAGCAAGCCTGCCTACTGAACAAGAACAGAAAACAACAGGTGAAAGAGTTACCAGCTGGCCAGCACCAGCAATTCCACCTACCAAGACAGGGGGTTGTTATCTGGGTCTTTAAGAAGACTCAGAATTAGGCCCACCAGGGAGGTAGGAAAACCTTTCTTTCTTTTTTTAACTGTTAAAAGGTGGTTTTTCAGACGTTGTATAAGACGTCCTATTTGGCTCTAACTTCACACTGATTACAAACGGATTACAGGAAGGAAGCACTCCACCCAATTTCTTAAAAGTATCATGCACCATTGCTTAAAGGTGTCATCTATGTCTCAAGAGAAGTCTGTTTTTACCCCTTCTTTTTAAGAAAAAGAAGAGCGGAAACTAAAAAAGCCCAGATGATCTTACTGCTCGTTAATTATTTATGGCTGTTACACCCAGAAAAGCTCTTGATTTTTCCAGACACACATTTGCTAAGAAATCTTTTCAGCAAGATACAAAAAAAATTTGTGGTATTTCTTGCAGAAAGGGAATGGGGTGTGTGAGACGGGGAGGTTAGGTCGTGCATATTTCCAGTGGGCTCTGTATTGCAGTTTAAATCAGGAACCTGGATTCTATTCCTATGACAAATGCATCACTCTTGTACTTTTAGTCTTGTACTTTTAGTCTTGTAATTACTCCTGAGGACCATCACATAAAAAAAGTGAGGGTCAAATTATGTTCCCAGCTCTGCTAAGATGCAAATAAAACCATGGCAGCTCCTTGAATGATTCCGTTCTTCCTGACATCCTCATAGGGCTACAGCCTTGCTCCTGACATCCTCATTGCCTTTGCTTGCAAAGCTGTGCATTCAAAATGCTCCAGTGCAAGGGCATGTACTTCAAGGTGACTCAGGCAAAAGCCTCCTTGCTTATGGCTCTTGTGATGGAAGGGCAGTGGGGAGGGGAAAGAAGTGAGGAAGTAAGCAGCGTGGCTCGGGAAGGTTTTATAGGAGTGCCCAGGCAGCTGGGGAGGAGCCGTCTGGACACTTGCTGTGACAGGTGTCCTTTCAGCTGCAGGTTTCCCGAGGAGTAGCAGCCTCACATGTAAACCTGCTGGCTTGGATGCCCACAGTGCTCCAGCTGCGGCTCGACTCGGGCTCCCATAGGGCACAGCTGAGGCTCTACGGAGCTGCTTTTGTGGCTGAAGCTCCCTGGCAGCAGACGTGGACCTGGGACCAAACCTTGGGCAGCAGGCGAGGCTGTAAGGCCAGTGCCTGGAGAGAGGAGAGACGCAGAGCAGCAGTTTGAGTTTCTGCTGTGCCATGCTTTGCCACACAGTTCAGATACTTGGGGGTACATAACACGACGGGCCGTGCCCGGAAATGCCTGATAAAGCACAAACATCATTAGGAAATGTACATACAATGTGTTAACACTCAATGTAACAACAGCACAAATACTGATTGCAAAGAGGAAACTAAATTTACGTAGGCAGATTAAAGATAATCTGTGGACCTTTCTGCCATTCAGTTTCTAACTGCAGGCTCTCTCAGCTCATCTGCACTTACCCTTGACCCAGACAACAATGTATTTTGCTCTCAGTCCAGATATTTCTTTGCTGCATGACTGAATGTTTACTGTAGTGTCTTGAGTCATTTCCTTTAGCAATGCAGAAGGGAAAGAAGCTTTGGAAGGATTTTTTAAGCTCACGAAATGTAGTCCAGCAGGGGGCAGGGCCCCTGCACTAATGTACACGTTGAGTTTCTAATTCAGAGACATTCATATGCTGGAGTATGCTGATGCCAAGGAAGATCAGTTCCTTTCTTACTATTCATACTGAGCTATTTTGTGATGATAATTGTCTTCCAAAGAAGTTGCAATTGTTTTGGCAGAGAGCAGTTTGCTGTCTTTTTTGCAAGCTGAGCTCTAAAACAGCAGTCTTTTCAGGTCCCCAAAAAACCATGAAATGTGCATATATTCCAGATTAAATGTATTTTCAGTTCTGCAATTCTTTTCTCAGGAAGTTCTCAGCATATCTTCATTTCCAGTGCATGTCTCAGGAAGGTATCTGCAGATCTTCATTTGTGCCTTTCATTGAAACTCTTTGCAGCACAATGATAACAGGATCAAAGCGGAGACTGTTAAATGCCAACAAAATCTTATACAACCCCAAACAAACTCTTCAGTTTGGCAATATAGGCTAACTGGATTATTGTTATCACTGTTTCAGGCATCTAGCACATCATAAAAATCCTACACAAAACAAAGTTGAAAGCACCAGTGTGCTTTTTGGTTTCCCTGAACTGTGTACAAGGGGAAGTGAAAAGTTTTCAGTAAGAAGTTTTTGAATAGTTGTGATGCCATCACTAGTGAGCAGGGAGAGAGAACAGAGACCTGTGAAAAAGCAGCATCTTTAATGTAAGCAGTGTTTCTTAAGGAAATGTAGGTCAGGGCAACAAACACATCAAAGTGAGCTGCTGTCTGTCATTCCTGCACTGAAAAGTGTGATGTGTCTTCCTAAATTAGAGAGTTGAAGAATGTGCACACCAGAGGAGCAGATTTGAACACCTGAAATGGTTGTAATCAACCATTTCAACTGGTCAAGTGACGAGTTCCTGGGCAGTGCCTGAGGCTTCTGTGAGCTGGAGCATCACCTCCTTCTGCAGAAGGCAACACCTGCAGGGTGACAGAGAGCGGGGCGGAGGAGCTGACTCTTTCCTCGGGACAGCAGGCAACGCAGGCACTTGTGCTGTAAAATGAAGGGCTGCTGGTCAGTTTACGGGGGAATTTCACAAAGGGAGCCCAAGGCATCAGGCAGTTACAGGATTCCTGCCAGAAGCCTAGGCTGGCAGGAGAATGAGCAAGCAGAGGGCTGGCAGGGCAGTGTGCAGCTTTTGGTTTTGGGCATCTCCTCTGTTTTGGTACCTAATGCTACAGTTGCAGGATGGATTTGGTGACCTCTACACAAATTGCTTTACAAGGTAAAAAAAGAAGGCCCTTATTTCCCTCCCCCCGCCTTTTTTTTTTAATGGAAGAAAGTCAAATGAGTAAAGAATAAACCCACTATTTATTTCTTCTTAAAATTTATATATGTTTTTAAGCAACAAGCGCCCTTACAGAGCAGAAACCTTTTCACTTCATCATTTTCATCTCAGAAAAGAATAGAGATTTTCACCCACAAATTTTTTTAATAGCTATTTTCTGCAGTATTTAATATGTCTCCTAGTTGTAATGGCAATTTTGGTATTGGTACATAATGCATCACAAGAGTGTGTTCTCTTAGGCACTCTGAATTTCTGTTCCACCAAATAAATGTTTCCTTTAATGTATGTTTTTGCCCCCGGTCAAGTTATTCTTTCTCTCTCTGGTGGGGAGGCACATGCTAACACTGTGCTGGGAATAGCTGTGTGGCACCTGCCTTGCTCTGTGCTAGAGGTGTCATTCTCAAGAGCAGAGATGGGCAATCAGCCTAAAGGCAACTTCTGCTTTTACACCACCCAGCTGCTCATTTTCCTGTGACTGCCATCACCCCTGTGAAGGCACGCAGGGTCACTGCTTGCTTCTCCTCACCCCACAGTTTGCTACAACAGAAACTGGAGGAGAGAGATGAGAAGGATTTGGACATTGAAAAGCACCATCCCCGTGTGAATGCGGAGAAATTCCCTCCATCCCTCCCTGGGTTTCCTCCCTGTGCATTATGTGGGTTTTCACTTTTTTCATCCATCCTCCAAAGAGGACCCACTTGTCACCTCAGAAATTCTGATTTTCACCTACCACAGCTCCTGCTGCTGCAAGGTTAGTGAGGTGTAGAGGGAGTCTTGGGCCAGCATGAGAGAAGACAGGTAATGGTGTTTCCTGGTGACTTCTGCCATGATGCTGAGCTCCTGAAGCCACGAACACAGGTGTCCTCAACTAACTACTGGGCACCACAATAGAGGAAAGATATAAAGCTATCATAAAGTGTCCAAAGGAGGGCAATGAAGATGGTGAAGGGCCTTGGGGGGAGGCTGTGTGAGGAGTGGCTGAAGTCACTTGGCTTGTTCAACATATTTTTGTAGCTCTAATGGAGACACAGAAAGCAGCAATAGCTATGCCAGTTAAGGTGGCCAACCTGCTGGCCCACTATGAGCTGCTTCTTCTCCTACATGACCTGGACGCCTTTGGGCATGCAGGACCCAGTGGCAGAAAAACAAGCCTGTTTAGCTGACTGAGAGCAAAAATTCTGTTCCAAAAGCATCTGCAGCAGCATTTTCTCATTGACCAATTCAGCACTGAACAAACTTCTAAGAAGTGGCTAGAAGCCAAATGAGAAAAGTGAAAAAGAAAATATTCAAGAAATTGTTTGTTTCCTATGTAGTTGGGCACTATGGCTTTGTGAAAAGGCTAAGATCTGAAACAAACTTTTCTCAGGTTTGATTTCTTTTTCCACATCATCTTTAACCTTAATTTAAGGCCTTGATGGGAAATTTAAGGATTTTGATTTTTGAACTTACAGTGGCAGCTAGACAGCAGGCAGATTTTCAAATCTCCGAGCACACGTAAACTTCCACAAGACCAAAATATTTTGTGTTTCCCCAGTTCCCAATGCATGACTTAATTTGTCCTGGATTTTCTGTCCTGCAGATTTCTCCTGCTTCACCTCAGATGTGGGGACATTATTGACCTTCTTTCTCAACTTCCATACATATACAGAGATGAGAAGCCGCCTCAGCTTTTATTAACATATGTAGTGATCTGTTTGTAATCTCTGTTCTTAGAAACGTACCTGCAAATGTGAGAGGCTGAGTCTTTAACGAGCCCATGGCCGTGGATGATAAGGGACACTTCCTGCAGGTTTCAGCTCCATCTATTGTGTTTTGTAACAATGGAGAAAAATGAAATGTGTTTTTGAAATCAGCAATTTTATGACATATTTAATTTCCATTTCCTAATGAGGAAGCATTAGGGAATACCAACATTTTTAAAGGAGAAAGAATATGAGCAAACAGGATTAAAAATAAGGCTAGTGTATCACTAATTGCAAGTCATTGAGCTACACTGAATACAATTAAATTTAATTATTCGGTAGGCTAATCACGCATGTAGAAGCCTTGACTGACACCCTGTACAAAAGCATGGACCTTCATAAGCATCAAACCCTGAAACTTTGCTCCCACCTGCAGCAAGATCCTCCTTCTGTGCAGAACTTCCTGCCCCCCCACTTTTGAGATGAGCTGCGCTGTCCTTTCCCTACAGCAACAGCTGGCACCACAAACATCCTCCTGTTCCTGCCACAACAAGGCAGGAGCAAACAGATGCTGTCCCAGGGAAGGGAAGAGACACAGCAGGAGGGACAGCCAAGCCAGATGCTGTTCCAGGTGTCTGCAGAGTTCCTCTGTTCCAGGTGTCTGAAGTTGTTGGCCATCTTCAGGAAAATCAAATTAGCTGACTTCCAAGTCTTTTCTTTTTATCCACACTCTCCCCAGCTTCTATCCTTCAACAGGCTCTGACTGGATGGAATGTGGGGCTCTGTCCCACAGAATATATTTTCAAACTGCTGCCCCAAGAGCCCAATGCCAAACTGAAGCGTGCCTCTCTCAGGGCAGCTGAGACTGTCACTTGGAGAGCCTGGGATGTCTTCAAGGACCTGTCTGGGCCCTGCTTTGACTGTCAGATGCAACAGAAACTAGAAAACTTTGATCACCATCAGGGACCTGCCTCCCTCCTCTCCCCCTCTCCTTCACTTCCTCTTTGGCAAGAAATTAAATCTCCTTTCTAGATAGAAGTGTCTATCACTCCCCAGTTGTCAAGATTAATCCAGACTCCTGCATTTTAGACTGTTTAATTCACATGAGCTGAATCCCATCCTCTGTGACATACTCCAGATGGGCAAGTCTTACCTCATAGGTTTTTTAATGAGTTAAACTCATTACAGCCATTGCTGAGCTTATATTCAGGATGTAGGTTCCTAAAACAAGCCTTGGTATACTCAGTCTATTAAACCAAAATATTTTAGACTGAATATGATGATGAAATATGATAACAGATGAGTCTAAAAGTGATTTTCTTTCTCCCACCCCCATTTCTCATAAAGTGATGTAACTATGACATTTCTGTGGGTGTACACACTAGAACAATGGAAACAAGAGTCTGAGTTATTACCATCTGGTGCAACTGATGCTCTAGCAGATTAAGTCTATAAAATTGCTGGGTATGTGTAGAGATCTTTCAAATTAAATGTGGCAGAATTAGAGAATGGGAACAGAAAGTAATGCTTTTTTATTCCTTCACACTTTTACCTGGAAGTCCTACTGCCAGTCTCATGCATCTAGAAATCCTAGATGTGATAAGTACTAAGAGACGGTTTTAAATAATTTATTTATTTATTATTTATTTCTTATATAATTACTTTATGGGTTGTCATCCACTGAGATCCATATCTTGAAACCTTTTCCTGCAACTATGGAGATGGAAAACTTTCTCTTAAGAGCAAAAAAAGGTGAAGAAGAGAGTTCAAGTTATAATTAAAAAGAACTAATTAATGCAATTTATAAAAGGATCTGAGGTGATATGGAGTTGAACCCAAACCACTTTCACTTATCCACAAAAGATTTCCCTCCAGTGAAATGAAAAAATCCAGCATCATCAACAGTTTGGAATATGACCTGGTGGAAGTACCCCAGGCAGCTGCACTGATATGTCATGCTGCTGTTGCAAGATGTAGGAGAATCCTTCTCTGGAGGATATTGTGGCAGCTGCAGCACGGAGGTATAGACTACAAACTAAATGTTTCCAGAACAACAGGAAAAGCCAACAGGAAAGTGAGCACTCAATATATGTAAAATTACACTTTTGAAAGTAGCTTGGAAAGTCAAATTGTGGAAACTAAGAGATAATAGCATGAAAACCACTCTCCCCCTGCACAAACAGTGTGAGAAAGTTTGCTCTTTAAGTACATAACCATATTCCTCCTCTTCCCTTGACCTCAGTCGGAGGATGGCTATTTCTAGCCTACCTCAGCTCTACTTGCCTGTATGGATGCAAAGGACTACTAATGTCAATAATACATGCTATAAAAGCAGGTTTTGTTGATACTGCTCATTGAAGCAGGATCTTCATTAATGCACTCCCAGCCTCACAATTCCATTTCTTTTGTGTCTGCACACAAGACTAGGCACAGATTTGGCTCAGTATCTACAGATATTTGGATTCAATTTGCAAGGGGACGTGCCTGGAGCTCACTTGACCTCACCTGTGCCCCATCCTTCTGAAACCTGGAGAAGAGAGGGTCACTGGGAAAAAGTTTAGAAAACTTGGCTACGCCTGTGCCCGATCATGGATTGGGGTGCGGGTGTATCTAGGCTCCACTGAAAGACCAAGGGCAGGCAAAATGCAAAAAACTCGCCGGGGAATTGCCATCACACAGGAGGGATTTGGAAGCTGCAGGGACAAACAGCTCCCACCAGGTGGTGCCATGGAAGCACAGGAGTTGCCATCCCTGGTTTACCGCGGTACCTCCAGCAGGACCTTGGCTACTCCACACTCTAGAAATTTGAGGGTATTTTTTGTTTTGGCTTGGTTTTGTTGTTG
Source organism: Struthidea cinerea (assembly GCA_013397865.1). NCBI lineage: Eukaryota > Metazoa > Chordata > Aves > Passeriformes > Corcoracidae > Struthidea > Struthidea cinerea. The sequence goes on from VZTI01005995.1 coordinate 14,227, forward strand.
TTTTGATTTGGTCTGGTTTGCCTTTTTGTTTCGTTTGGGTTTCTTTTTCTGTTTGTTTGTTTGTTTGTTTGTTTTTGTTTTTGTTTTTGTTTTTGTTTTTTTTTGTCTGCTTGATTTTTTTTTTTTTTTTTAATGCAGAAATCAACCCTAAGAAATAATTCTTGCAAATCTGTTTCTACCCTGCTCTTTGGAGCTGTATTCTATTTTTCAAGAAACAATGTAAAGTAGTCATGAAGGAAAGAACAAGAAAGAAACTACTGATATAATTAATAACCTTTTGACACTATCTCCATGCACTTTTCCTTCCCTCAGCATTGATGAGCATGTATTCAGTCCTGAGATAAAAGTTTTGGTTGATGGTTCAGAGTTTAAAAGCTTGTGCTTATCAGCCATGAGCAGGAACACTGGTGTTACAATAATGGAAAAGTTTTGGGTTTTGGTCAGCAGATATCAAGACTGATAGAACACAGCTTGGGATAGAAATCTATGTCTGCAGAGGAGGAGGTGAGCTCTGGCATCCAGTAATACACTCCCTTTCTTCCACTTGTACTCACAATTACTTTTACTAGCATGCCCTTCCCCTCTTCCTCTCCTTCCACTCTTCCTCTCCTTCCCCCTCCTCCCATCCTAACAACCTTTTTTCGAAACCAAAAAGGTTATCTTCAATCCTTGGCCTTCCATCTCCTTCCTGAACTCCCCAATAGGACTGTTTACTCATCTATACCAAGCGTTTGACTTCCTTTTCCATTTGACTCATTCCTCCCAAGTGTCTGGCATCCCTTTCTGGACACAGCTGATCCTCAGTGCTGAGGAGCCACAATCAGTAGGAAAATCTGGTAATTTTGAAGGCAGGATATAAATAGTGAAGTATAGGCAGAAGGTGAGAAGGAATTCTCAATGCATCTCACTTTAGGGGAGTTCTTTGGGTAGTCTGGAGATTTGATGCAAACAAGAGGAAGCAAGGAAAAAACTGATGAGTCCTGATAGTTTCACCCAGACAGCCCTGAAGTATAATTCAAAAAAGTTTTAAAAAATTGTATGAAAAATCTTAAAGTCCAAGAAGCAATGGCCCACAATACAGTTCTCAAAGTTCAGCACTGTCCAAAGAACAACTTCAAAGGGAGCCAGTCCAATTCACAAATGCTGCAAGGGATCAGCACTCATGCAAAGCATTGGAATAACATGCACATAGCCATTTTGAAGGAGGACCCTAAATACCCAGCTGAGGAGTGACAGAGTTTCCAGATGCTGAAAGCAAAACACTTGCACCCACCTCAGAGCTCCTGGGACACTACAGGGCCCAGGGTTCAGTGCAGCTGGCTTGGCTTCACGTCAGAGGAGATCCTTGGAGGAAGGTGCCTGAGATTCAGGGACAGAGAGGCAACACCCTCATCTCAGCTGGTTCAAGAGCTGCCTCAAGTTGAGTGGGGTCATAGCAAGAGGTGCTGCTGACTCAGTTTTGTATTCCTGAGGCTGGGGCAGTGGCACCTGCTGAAAACCCCAGTTGTTCACTTCCAGGGAATTGCTGCCAAGGCAGGGCAGGAAGAACACATTTAATGCCATGGCTTTGTAGTATGACTGAATTGTCAGGTTTCTGAGCCCCAAGTGGAGGGTTGTAACTGGAAGCTCATTCCCATATTACTGTTCTAGTGACAGTAATAAAACACCTAAAACACCTCTGAAAAAAGGGACTTTTTTACTCTGACTCAGACCAGGTGCCTCAAAACTTTTTGTCTCAATACTGTGGTTTTGTGCTGATTTTATGCTGAACTTTAAACTCATAAGTACAACACAAGGCAAAAAATAGCATTTGTATTTCCTTTTGCATTTCCTTTTGCTAGGTGTTCTACATCGGTAAGGACCATGAGCATTTCAGCTGTTTCACAAACAGATTTTGAAAAATGGACTTTGCATCACGTGTACAAGAAGGCAGGAAAAACAGAAGTCCTGATTGTGAATTATTCATTGCTTCCCTTTTCTTTGTGCCTTAGCAATGGGGTCTTTGACCTCTACAGCTAGCTCATGACTTGTCTCTAAATTGCAGCCAGGACTTTGATTTACAACCGAGACAGTTAAACATCCAACAGTTAAAAACAGCAAGACGTCTTTATCTCTGAGCAGCTTCACTGGCACAGAACCAGTTTCAAGCTGTTTAAAGCAAGGACACATCACAATTTAACAAGCTCAACATTCGACCAACATATTTAAGGCAGGACTTATTTCCTATCAGGTACATGGAAAAGGTAGTTTCCACTGTACATACGAACATGAGGGCATAGAAAGTCAAATCTATTATGACATGGCCACAATCTCAGTCCATAAGTGAAACTGCACTTACACTGTCAACAAGGCTCTGTTTCCTTCCTCTAGGATATCACCAGGAACAAGTTGATGTTAATTTTCACTTTGTTGTATCCAACTGAGGCTAGAACCCCATCCCTGCGGCAAACTGCCTGAAGTAAAAGCCATTTAGGAGGGGTCAGACAGACTATACAGATCAGTTCCTGGAATCCATTAAGACTTTTATACTGACCTGGTTTTGGCAATGCAGCTGCTACTCCACAAAAGGTTTTGTCCAAATAACATCCCTACACTTGCCTGTGAGGTAGGGATAAATATATAAAAAAATCAAAAAGCTTCTCTGATGAGAAACTGAGAAGCCTTGCACTGTTTATATTAGAACTTTTACCTGAGTGTAACTTGAGCTCCATCACTGCCTGGAAAGAGACTTTAGCATCTAAAACAAGTGATATGAAGCTCATTCGCATGCTCATGACTGTTATATCCATAGCAATATTTTTTCACACTGAAGTGTCAGGTAGCACATTGAAAGTTTGTATTGAAATATAAATAAGGCACACTGTTATCTACTAGCATTTCTGTTATGGTCTAACCACTGTCTGGAGAGAGAGATTTTAAAACTGTCTGCCTTTATCCCCTCCTGATACCAGTACCAGTAAGTCCATACCACAATAAAAAAAAGTCATTATCTTTGTGGCTGTATGAAGTAAATGCAAATAAGAGTGATCTCAGCATTCAAGGCTTTTACCTTGCTCCAATTTTCCCTGCCTCATTACAGCTTTAGAGTCCTCTCTTCTTTCTACTGTGAAAGTATTTTTTTTTTAATATATATATTCTGTGCTGAAAAGTTCAGCTACAACCACAAGAGAACAACGTGCTTCCTGAAAAGGACTCGTGCAGAAATCCACTTTTTTTGTTCTAGAGAACAAAATGGTGAGTGGCAGAGCAAGCCTTCTTCCCGAGATGATCAGGAAGGGTTCTGAGGTTTCTGAGAAGTTCAAGTGCTCTTAAAATTTGGGTTTGGTCTGAGTCAGAACAAAACTAAATACACGATGATATCCTTTTTTCCCTTCATTTCTCACAAACCAGATTCCAAGAAATTGTGATGTTTCCTCTGAGGAAACACACCTTGGGTGGTGCCCTTCTTCCAGGAGGCTGATGTTTCTGAAAGTTTCAAACCCCCAAGGATTTTATTGAGCTACTGAGTATGTGCCTTGCCTGCTGCACAAACACCTTGAAGCCTCTGCCCCCAGTACAGGCTCCTCAGGCCATGGCCACACTGGCCCCTGCTGGACCCTAAAGCCTTTTTATGCTGCTGGCCCCATGCTCTGGGACCCAGAGAGCCCTGTTTGGAACCCAGAGACTTTGCTGATAATGCAATATTCTTCCAAGAAAACTCTTCAGGTAATACAACAGCATTTCTCAGTGAATCAAGAAAAATTCAGTGCAGCTCTGCTGCTGAGTCCCCATTCTCGCAGGCCCTGAGTGCTGCCCTGGCTCTGCAGCCTGGATGGTTTCACACTCCTGGGAAAGAGTTAGGGCAGAAAGAGCCAGGAGTATCACTGGGGTAGCTTTACAGCTCCCATTTTCTCGGGAGCTGCACCCATGACCAGATCCTCAGCCATGGCCCTTTCCTGAGCTACGCCACAGTCTGTACCCAGCCTGTACCTGCTGGCCATCACCTACTGCCACCACCGGGCTTTGCACCTGCCCCATCACCGGGGCCTTGCCAGACGGTTGCAGGGGTCTGATCACCATCCCTGTCTTATCCCTGCTCCCTTGCTGGGTACTGATGGATTGACCTGGCACAGGAGGGCATGGCCCTGCCAGCCTCACGGCCATTCTTGGCTCCTGGCTTGCTCCTGTGGGGCAGGCCACCCTCACAGCCGCTGTGACATCCTCATGGAACAGTGGAAGCACAAAGGATGCTCTTTTGCTCACGTCACAGCTACTGTCATTTGTGAACATACCTGGTTTTACAGGTTCCAGTGATTTCCTAAATAAAAGTCAGGGCGCAAAACTGAGGGGAAAAACCCCAGAATACAGCTGCTCTGTGTGTCCATCAAGATGCAAGCACGTGGTCAAAAGAGCACAGCTGAACAGAAGAGGAAGTATTTTGGACATTTCTCATTAGGATTACCCTTTCAGCAGAGAGGTACAGGTATAGGATATGTAGGATATGATGTGAACTCACTGACTCTGGCGTCGTATCAAACAGAAGTGGAGAGCAAAATCTACAAGACTCCAGGCTCTGCTTTGGTCCTTTAATGGGAGTTTTTACAGAAGGTCTCTATTTCCTTACAAAACAGGTTATCCTTCTAAAAAAAAGTCATATAAAAACCAGTGAAAACCATTGGACTTTTTCACTGGCTCCCTGGGGTTTCTCCTAAGCTGTCAAGTAACTGTCCTGTGAGGAAAACAGTGGAGGGAAGACAGAAACCTGAGTTTTTCAAATTAACTCTTTCACAAGAAAAACAGCTACCAAAACACCACTTCTGTACTTGCCTTTCTCTGTGGAAAGAACCTTTTGCCAAGTTATAATTGATTTCTTTATCTGAAATCCTTGAAAAGCTCTGTATATTGTCAACCTGAGTATTCATAAGCTCTGCATGCAGTGAGCATTAATTCAATAATGTCTTCACAACGTTTAAAGTCACAGATGTCTGTCCAGGACAGTGAAAGCTTTCCACAGAGAAGTCAATTTTCTCCCCACATTAACCAGCTTACCATGGTGTGTTAACACCAATACAGGTCAACTCCTTGTACTCCACCGTCCCTCCAGCATCCACATCTCACCCACCTTCCCTTCTTCTCATCACCACAATTTGACTTTCCCTCTTAGCAGCTTGTTGAATTCATGTGCATGCAGGTGGACAAGAACAGCCCCTCTCCCAGCAGCAAACTCATGAAGAACAAGCAAAATAAAATGAGCAGCTCTCTGAGGTGTGGGTTTTATTGTCACACAATCATCGTCTTACTCACTTCTGCTGTTGCGGTCACCCTGCCCACGTTTCACACTAGCAGGTATTTGAAAAAGACGCTGAGGAAAACGTTTCTTTATGCAGCCTAAGTGACTTCAGAAGGCAAAATTTGTCTTGGGCTCTTAAATTAAGAAAGCAGTTCTGAAAACTTCAGCCTTTTCCTGAGATGGATTTATGTATGCAAAGTACTTGGCATCATAAAACACACGTGGAATTACACAATTGAGCAAGAGCAAAATACATATTTCGCGACATAAAGTAACTAGATTGGTAGTTCTAACAATGAAGCCCTGTTTTCAGAAAAGAACTGTTGCCTTAAACAGGTATTCTTTCACAACTTTATTTAACCGTGGTCAAGCCTGAATTCCATGCAGACACTTTCAAGAAAATGTGGCTCGTTACAGTACAGCTTTACATAATTACACAATATATAGCAAATCAATATAGCAAAATAAAAACACATCACTTACAATCCATGGGACTTTGGGTAATTTATAGATCAAATATTTGTTGGGGTTTACTCTTCTGGAATTTGTTTCACTGACAGATAGAGCAAAGGTAGACCAAAACCCAGATTTAGCCTTGTATAACTCAAAACAATATAAGAAATAGCTGGCACAGTTTCACAAAACAAATAGGGCTGTATGGGTCTTATTTCTTCATATGCTTTCCCTATGGCAGAATCAGTTCAATTTCTAATATTAAATGTTTATCCAAAATTTTCTTAGACAGAATGATGGGAACTATGAGTTTTTCAGGCAATTTGTTCAAACGCCACCTATAAATAAGAAAAAAAATCTTCCAGATGTGACTCTTTAGTCAGTCTGGAGCCTGGAACTCCTGTTTAACTCACCCTGAACACAGATAATGAGCTCCTTCCTAAATAAGCCCTCCAAACATTCTTCTTCTCCAGTCTAGACAAACTCAATCTTTTCAACTACAGATACTAAACAAATACTACCACAAATCATTCAGTCCTGTCAGTCAAGCAAACTGTGGAAGGGGTTACTTCTGCTCCTGATGACTTTATCAATTCTAAATAAATAAATAAATAAATAAATTGTCGTCTTACCTGATTTTTTAACATACATTGAACTTCTTCAGTCTTTTCTCACTGAATGCATTTCTGCTGTAGGATGCCAATACAAACATTTGTTATAGTATTACACCTATTTCCTCTTTTCATTTCTTTTAATTGCTGAAAAAGCTATTTTAGAATATTTGCTAAAATATTCCAGTTCAAAAACCTGATTTTGGATGATGAACCCATTACTCATGGAGCACTGTATGGCTGTTTCACTCACCTTGTATCACAAATGCTGGAGTCACCACCAGAGGTATTTTTCCAGAACTGACATACGGTTTGCAGCACTGAAATTCCAATGTATATGCACATTCCTTTTAAAGAAAGGAAAACTTCAAAGAATTTCTTAAAATATTAAGTACTATCCAAGAAAAAGGTGGAGATGAGTAGGAGGGAAGCAATATGTTGTCTCTATATTAGCAGCCTGATCTGTCCCTGTCACTCAACCATAAGATAAATTTTCCATAGTGGAAAAAACAGGTAATCTGTTTCAATACTTTAGGTTAGCCACTCAAGGACTCCTAATCTGTACTGAGGCTCATGCTCTGCAGCTGATCAGACAAACGTCCAGGGCAGGATGGTTCCAATATGACACAGGTCTCCAAACTTCTTTGATCATGTATCCCAAGTAAAAAAAATTGTAGCACAACCCCTGAATATATGTATGTTTATTTATAAATAAGTTATATAGATGCACTATTGTATTAACGTATTATGTACATTATAAAACCTACAAGAAATAGAAATTAAAATGGATGAGATAAAGATGAAAGAGACACTACTTTAAAAACTCATATTTTTATTTTATTTGTAAATGGTACAAAAATATATCCTTCCTGCACTCTGCTGAATTGTCTCTTGTACTCCTTGGAGTACAAACACGCTGTTTGGGAGACAACTAACAAAGATATCACATTAGGTAAAGCCAGCAATGCCTACAGGATCCTTAGCAGACCTCTGTTGCCCTTGTAAAATCCATTGCTATGCTAAAACTTTTTCCTAATGATAGCTTTTGCATTTGTTTTCCTTGTTTATTAAACCAGAGAACCTGTCTGCACTGGTAGTAGTCCCCATGTTGAACAGATCAGGTAAGAATCCTTCCTGCTGGTGCAAATGTCTGAGATTGGGAACAGGCTGTCTTCTTCGAGGTGTAGCTGGGATGCTGAAAGAAATTATTACCTCAGCTATTCATTTGTTCCTTAGCAGATCAATCACTTACCAAGAGCTCCTCTAAGGAAACGTCATATATTAAGCAGTAGAAGATAGAAGCAAAATAGATTGGAGTAGTAATATACATACACCCTTCATAAAATTAGTAAAAATGAAAAAAAAAATTCCACATGTCCAGCATGGCTTTGTTCACACGAATAAGAAATACAAGAACCTGAAAGCATCAGAGGTGAAAAGATTCAGAAGTGAGAAGTAAGCTGGGGCTTTCCAAGAAGCAGAAGTCAGAAAGCCTGATGATTAAAACCAGTACATATTCAGAGTTCTTAATATAGAGTCAAAACCTCTATGTTAGTTTTAGGTGTATTATTGATAAAAATTAGAAATATCTGGTAAAAACAGTGGTGCTAATAGTAATTTCCCATAATTAATGCCGTTCTGAATTAGTAATAGAAGTGTTTTACTTGCAGATATGTCCCTCTTTCATTGGGCTAGAGTCTATGCTACAGCACCCAAGCCTAGCACTCCTCACCCCTCTTGAGGTTTAGTCACTCAATTTAAGTTACATTCCATTTTTCCTGTATTAGGCTGTTCTCCTGTTAGTGACCTTCAAGGTGAAACTTCAGTTCTGAATATTAATATTTGTCTTCTTTCTTGGCCATTATCTATGTAAGCTAAATTTTATACTATAGTTATTGATGCACTCTTTGTGTTTTGCCTGTATTTCATCACTCTTCAGTGGGGCACTGGCACAGGCTCCCCACGGAAGCAGTCACAGCACCAAGCCTGCCAGAGTTCAGGAAGTCTTTGGACAATGCTCTCAGGCACAAGGCATGACTCTTGAGGTTTGTGGAGGAGTTGGACTTTGATGATCCTTGTGGGTCCCTTCCAACTCAGGATATTCTATGATTCTCGTTTTTTATCATAAGTCAGTCACACCTCTTTTCACCTGTTGCTGTGAGAGCCTAGTTACTCTGGAGCACACAGCTTGAAACCTTGTGATTTTTAGATTACAGATGAAGGTCAACAAAGAGACAAACATGCTCTGTGTGCAGAAGCCTTTCTAAAAACTGCTGCTCTGTACAAGAAATTTTCTTTGCTTTGGTGAAACCCCAAAATTTGCAGCCAACTTCCTGCATAGAGAAGTGGTGAGAGGGAGGTGGAGAAAGAAACACCTCAGGTTCATAACAGTGAACAGTGGCTTCTGTGTTAGGAACATCCTGTTTTGACTATGTCGTAAAAATGTGTCCTGACAATTTTGGTTGTGGGCTTGTTTCCCTCTGGGCTGAAATGGGAAATGAGGTTAGGCTTCCTACCACACCTGAAGAAGCTGATGAATCATGAAGGTTCTGTGAACCTCTCACAGAAAGGATCTGAACAAAAAAATCAACTGTTTGATCCTCAGGAGAGAGAGATTCAGCACTCGTCTTCTGCAGAGAGCTAAAATGAAGACCTCAAATCTGTACCTGACTTCAGCCTTGAGTAATTTAAGCTTCTCCCAACTGACTTTTTAAAACCTCACCTAAAGTGTTTGACTCCCTCTATGCAGGTGGGCCTGTAGGAAGTAATAGCTTCACACTTAAAATTTAACCACCACCATGCTTAATTCTTTTAGCTAGAAAGTCTTCATAGAGAAGTTTTGACAGGGAAAGAAATTCAATTTCAGTCTGTTGGACAAACAGTTCAACTATCAAATTGCTTTTTCTGCATATTGTATAGTCACTATCAGCTGTCATGAACTTGGACTTGGCAGGCCTTGAGAGTTTATTCTCACCAGGATGCTGCTTTATTCTCAGACCAATGTGCTGCCATATCCCTAAACTCACTATTTTAGTAAGAACATGCCAGAATGCCAGGGAAAGAAAGCTGTGCACAAAAAAGGAGAGCTGAGCTGAGAGTCAGGGCAACTGCAATTGTTTGCCTAAAATGATACTTTCCTGCAATCTTCTGATGAGAAGAGCTTGCTTAAAAAGAGTCATGGTCCCTGAAAAACCGATTGAGATCAGAGGAACGATACCCATATTTGTAAAGAAAATTGGGGTAGCCCAGCTCTGTAGGGAAGGGTGATAAAGTTGTAGATAATCACTGTCACAGAATTTAAGTCCTCTTATAATACCATAATCCACAATACACAATATTTTGGCCATCGTGCCATATATACATAAAATATTTAAACATATCATAGAATCACAGAATAGTCTAGGTAGGAAGGGACCTTAAAGACCACCTAGTTCTAACCTGCTGCCGTTTGCAGGGACACCTTCCACTAGGCCAGGGTTTTCAAAGCCCCATCCCACCTGGTCTTGAACATTCCAAGGGATGGGGCATCCACAACTTCTCTGGGCAACCTGTTTCAGTGCCTCATTCCCCTTATAGTGAAGAATTTCTTCCTTATACCTAATTTGAACCTATGCTCTTTCAGTCTAAAGCCAGTCCCCCCTTGAACTATCACTACATGCCTCTGTACAAAGTCCCTCTCCACCTCTCATGTTGGCCCCCTTTAGATGGTGTTATAAGGTCTCCCCAGAGCCTTTTCTTCTTCAGGCTGAACAACTCCAACTCTTTCAGCCTGTTTTCATAGGAGAGGTGCTGCAGCATTCTGATAATCTTCATGGCCCACCGTTGGACCCATTCCATGGATCCATGTCTTTCCTGTGCTGAGGGCTCCAGAGCTGGATGCAATATTCTGTGTGGGATCTCATGGGAGTGGAGTAGAGGGGCAGAATCCCCTCCTTTGCCCTGCTGGCCATGCTGCTTTGGATGCAGCCCAGGACATGTTTGGCTTTCTGGGGTGCAAACTCACATTGCCAGGCCATGTCCAGCCTCTCATCTACCAGCACCCCCAAGTCCTCCTCAAGAGTGCTCTCAATCAATTCTCTGCACAGCCTATATTTGTGCTTGGAGCTGCCCTGACCCAGGTGCAAGGACAGAAGGAAAGAAACATTAAAAAATGCCATCCCTCAGCTCATTAAGCAAAGGCTTTCTAAAAGAGGTAAAAAGCTCTCTGGAATACTAGCAAGCTTGTGAAGACAGAGAAATATCACTGAAATCCAGTGGACATACCCATGTATGCTTACCAGCAAAGGGTAAAGTAGGAAATTGAAGCTAAAGACAAAAAGTTTTTAGGCTTTGCAGCTTTGCCCAGACAGATTTATTTCCCACAAAGTCTTTCAAATAAAACCATCTGGCTGTTATGATGCCTTTCCTTTTTTATAGGTCAAAGGATCTTGCAGTCATGACATTTTCCTTTTCTAAATCATACCCTATGACTCAGAATTAGGTCCCCTTGCACCAACCTAAATAACTTTTCCTTTGGTGCAAAGCTTGCAGCATGTGGTTATTTCATACCAAATTAGAAGTAAGACAACAATTAAACTGTAGTGTAAGTAGCTGAAAATACACTGTTAAGTTAGAATTAATTACTTCTTTTATACTTAAAATTACTTGATAAAATCTTTTTTTTCTCTGCCCACTTGCAGAAAACTGTCACTTTATCCTTGAAACAGGATTGTCATTATATTAGAGATAACTACTGCCCAAAGATATGGAATATATGGCAACCTCCCTTCTCCCTCTGTCTTCTCATCACGCCTAAAAAATTACTGCCAACAGAATAGAGAAGCACAGGTTAAATAGAAATAATGAAAAAATGCTTATTCCATCCAGTCATTGCACTGTTAGGAAAAATAGCTCACCTACAGTGATGTTGTGGGTGTTGCAGACGGAATACGGGAAACTCCCAGGATTTATGTGAGTGTCTAGATGTGGACAGAATAAGTAAATTCTACACAGATATGGGTCAGACTTTCCTGTGGTGCAGGTCAAAACAAACTACACTACACCTAAAGCTGATGTCACTAAACCAGCCTTATGTCTCCTTACTTTTACATTTACTCCTGCTTCCAGATGACACAACAGGCAACAGTACCTGAATATCTGCTCATTTGTGGCAAGTTCAAAGTTCAGCAACCTAATCTTTTTGGGAGCTTTCGCTCCCTGGCTGGAAGCTGTTTGCTGTCCAATATTAGCCATATGAAGCACCTACATGACTTCCAGAATTTCATTCTGACTACCCAGTCTTTTTTTCATTTCTAAGTTGTCTCTTTACCTGCTGATATACCGGGGGAGGGAAGGGAGGAGAATATTTACAAATTAATCTTGGGTGACTTGTCATCCTCTAGCACAGAATCACCAGACACCTGAGGACTCTCCCTACACAAACTTGAGTGCCCCCATCAGCTGCAGAAGGACCTTAGGAGAAAATCACTTTATATATATATACACATATATGAATGTTTGTATAAATAGATTGATGTATAGTGATGGATGTATAAGTATCTATCTATCTATCTATCTATCTATCTAATGGGCCAGAAACAAACTTTGATAAAACTTTGTCATTGATTTGGGCCACCTAATGATTATTTCAGCTGTCTTAATCTGCATCTTAGTATAAACTCAAATCTGGTAATAGAAATTACTAGAAGACATTTTTTAAGGTGTAATTAAAAAATTACACACTGTGGAACATACTGACAGTACCTGTCTGCATGAAAAGAGCAGTGTTATGTGCAAATCAAATGTGACCTGGCTTGGTCATCCTTCCTTTGTCTAGCTTTTCAGATTTCACAATCAGGCCCTGGGAAATAAGAAAAGGTTGCCAGGAGCAAAAAGAGTGAAAACTCAGCAGAGCATTCTGCCACTGAGTCCCCTGACATCCCTGATGAGTGTGTTGGGAAGCAAGGCTGGGCTATGGACATTGCTGCTGAAACATGGAATTGATGCCAGTCATTTATACTTGTGCCAGATCTACCAAAATATCTCTGGTCTTTCTGGATTAGGTGAAAATTATAGTGGGCAGGGCAGGCTGAATTTACAGAGGGGATCTTGTCTGCTTAAAAGATCTTGTCTTCCTCAGAATTGTAATTCTTCAATTGTAATAATGCAGTTTTACCTCTTTAAAAAAATAAACTCTTTAGGGTGTCAACAGTTGCACTAGCAATGAATCTTGCAGAATCTGTCAAGAGAAATATACTGCTGAGGAAGGTTGGTGTTTTTAACACACTGCTCTTTTCTGCTTCAGAAAGGCCAACAGTTCTTGCTTTTCACTCCATAAATTATTAAGAAAATTTTTGGATTTAAAAAGTGTACATAAAAAACATGAGATGCTTTCATGATTGGTATCAACCTGTAAAATGTAATACTATGGAGGAAATACTTAATTTTCAAGTGTTAATTTCAATTCCATTCAAATATTTTCCCCTAAACAGATAATGGAAAAAAAGTAGGAAAAAAATTCAAGATATTTTACTTTTTGATTTATTTTAAGTGATAGTTTTTGAAATCTGTCAGTATGGGAAAGCATCTCATGGATGCCTGTATAAAAACTGAAAGAACCAGTAATGCATCTGACAGCACAGTACTAAAACTTTTTAAAAAACACATCATGCTAACAAGTACAGTACAATGTGTCTGGGCAATTAAACCTAATTTTTATGTTTTATAGGCTACAGCACACTATAATTTGACCAGACAGTTCATAAACCAATACCACAACAGATGCCAATTCTCAGTGAAAGCAAAAAACAGAAATCTTGCCATTTCTGTTTAGTGTGAGATAGATGGCAGTGGGCATGGGCACAGAGATAAATTAGTAGAAAATTACCTGCTCTGCATCCTACACAGTGCTAACAAGGCTAATTCTCTGCCACAAGGCTGAGTTAGAGAGAGTGAAACTGGATGTGTATATTGTCATATTCTATTGCTTTAAGCAGAATGCAGTGGTTAGACCTGTAGAGAATCAAGCCAAGGAAGTGATTATTAATTCCAGGTTATTGAAGTTGCCCTACATCAGCATATGTATTACTTCTAATGTTGTGTGTTGTTTCCAAGGCATACGATCTGTCGCACCCACAAACTTCACTGACACACAGAAAAATCCAAACAATAAAGAGCAGAGCTAATGAAAGGAAATGGAATTATTTGTGGAGCTGTTTCTTACCATGGGAAATAAACCAATATATTTCAGGTTCATTCCTCTGTTCCTACCCACTTCAGGGATTAATTTTGCTTTGTGGGGAGGGGCTATTTAGAGCCTAAAACCACATTGTAATGTCTCTTCAACAGTTATGCAATCTTTTCATCTGAGAGATTCTTCTGTGTTCCTGCCTCCACTTTCAAATTCCATTCATAAACTGTTCAACTGCACAGTGAATCATTCAGTTTTTCCTCTGTGGGAGAGAATAAAGAGATATCCCCTGTTCAGTGACAATAGAAAACAAAAATCATATCCACAGGAACCACTTGGTGCCACATACACTGTTTCTAAAAAGATATGTACCAGGGGCATTTCTGGAGTAGTAGAAAAGATTTAAATAAACACAGGAGATAAATCATTCTCCAAAAGATACAGCTAAGTTTTTCACTAAGAAGAGGTTTTCTTCTTCTTCCTTGGCGTGTTTTGGAGAGGAAGGAAGATGGAGAGAAAGGAAATGGAATTATACTGGGTTGTTGTTTTATTTTATGTAAACACCCACGTAACACCTTGCATGCATGACTGCAAATAACCACTAAGGTCAAGAAAACGGCGCATTTCAGGAAGAGCAGAAGTGCACAGATAGGACTGTGTGTAGTTGGGAGGATTACAGCCTCTTCCAAGAAAGAAAGAATGATCTGTATTCTGGCATGAATACAAAACCTAGTATCTGCTGTTTATAGCCTATTTTAATGGTGTTTATGAATAGATCTCTTTTACATATGTAAGTAACAAGCACTCCCTCTAGTGAACCTTTGTGGGATTTGGTGTTTTAACTACTGAAGGTACAGACGAGAAAGTTTATAGGTAGGAGTGAGATCTCCCGTAAGACTATCTATTGAATTCAGAAAAAAAGGTACAAGCTTTTAGACATGATAGGTGGTTTTTAAGGTCAATAACACAATGTATTTGACAGAGTTGGGGAAAATCAATGTCTTACAGTAAAAACAGATTTACATGCACAATTGCACTCAGATACTGTCCCTTACTGATGTTTACTTTGCTGGTTCATCCTTCTGCCTCGTTGGCGTCATATCCTTGCTTTACTGACCTTCACTTCAGATTCTGAAAGCCAAAGGGAGACATTGTATTTAACCATTTAGATATTTCACCGAAAATAAAAATGAGAATATCTGCCCAACACAAGGGAATTCATTTCAGCAGAGACAGTTTACCCTCTCTATACTGCAGTATTGATGCTTGATTACGTCTTTTAAAAGTTGTGTACATTATCAATACTTCTTCTTGCCCATTTATCTTACGATATCATTAAATATAATACTTGTAACAGTTCTTTCAAGTATACCAGAAAAATAGTCTGTGATAATTTTTAAAGTTGTGGCTGATGTCCTGTCACGAGTAACCTCAATGCTGGTATTTTGTAACTTTTCAGAGCATTGTTCTAGTCCTTGAGTTTAAAATACAGAATATTGATTTCTGGCTCAGTCTTGAGAAGTGGGGCTATCGTTATGCACAGGATTCAAAACCATTTTCATATGCAGGGTCTCCCTGCACTGCTACTGAAACTCCCTGGAACATATCTGGCTCAGCTTTGTGTACTCCCAAGGGCAAGTTTGTAGAAGAAGGCATGACATACGATGCAGGGACTCTCAGACTATAAAGCCCACACTGTTTCAAAATGTTGTATGGTAGCAGCAGCTCCTGATTCTGTGTTTACAGTACTACTTAACCATAACAGAAACAGAGTCCGGCCAGCAGTTACCAGCATCTGTGGTGTGAAATAGCACCTCTGTGCAACAGCTGCGGTCTTGCTGCAGCTGCTGGATTGATGGTGACCTCCTGCACTGAGGCGCTTCAAAGGCATTATTGACATCCAGCCTGCTGCTGAAGGTTACTGCAGGCACAGTTTCTCAAATGGTGGAAGTCTATCCAAGGCTAGGGCTGGTGCCTGTTTTAAAATGGTGGAGCAGGGGCAGCTGACCACAGACACCCCTGCTCTGCCTTCCGGGGGCAGGGTGGCCTCGGCTGTGCCCTTGTGTCCTGGGCCGACAGAGGGAAAGCATGTCCTATGGAGCGCATGACGGACGAGGAGCGGCTGAGGGAGCTGGGGTTGTTCAGCCTGGAGAAGAGGAGGCTCAGGGGTGACCTTATCGCTCTCCACAACCACCTGAAAGGAGGCTGTAGCCAGGTGAGGGGTCGGACTCTTCTCCCAGGCGACCAGTGACAGGACAAGAGGGAAAAGGCCTCAAGCTGTGCCAGGGGAGGTTTAGGCTGGATATTAGAAAGAATTTCTTCACATAAAGGGTGATTAGATATTGGAATGGACTGCCCAGGGAAACACTGTCCCTGTCCCTGGAGCTGTTTAAGAAAAGGCTGGACGTGGCACTCAGTGCCATGGTCTATTACCATGGTGGTGTTCAGTCATAAGTTGGACCCGGTAACTCGGAGGTTCTTCTCCCACCTAGCTGATTCTGTGAAAGGGGGCAGGCTGCCCTGCTACAACCGCAGCTGTCCCTGGATGCCGGGTGTGCGCTCACGGAGCACACGGGGCGTGTCCCTGCGGCCGCCGGGAACGCGGGCCGGCGTTTCCCCGGAGAGAGCAGTCCCCGTCTCCCGGAGCCGCCGCCTCCCGCCCCGCCGCCAGGCGGCGCCGTCACGCCGCAGCGAGGCGCTCCCGTAGGCCGGGGCCTCGCGCCGCGCGGAAGCGGAAGCGGCGGCGGCGCACGCGGGGTGAGGCGTCCCGGCGGCTGCGGGTGAGGCGGGCGCGGGGAGTGCCGTCTGGGGAGCGGGAGCGAGGGACGCGGAGCTGGGCTCTACCTGCCAGGGGACGCGTAGGAGCCGGCGGCGGGGGGTGCGCGTCACCCTGGCATCGGCGAGAGGCTCTTAACCCGCTGGCGTCTTCCCGGGGTGTCCCCCGCCGCCCGGGCTCCGCCCGCCGGGGGCAGCTGCCGGCGGTGGCCGCTGGCTCCGGTGTGATTCGCGGTGCTACACAGCCTTGCCCT
>VZTI01005996.1:2303-34430 GCA_013397865.1 Struthidea cinerea
CCCCCACCTCTTGCCGCCGCACCGCCGCCGCTTTATTTTAAAAGGGGGGCTCCCTCGGGGGCGTCAGCGGCACGAGCGCTTCCCTCCGCGCCGATTGGCCGCGGGAGGGGAGGCGGGAGGGGCGGGAAGGGAGGGGGGCCAGGGAAAGGCAGGCGAAGACACGCTCCTCTTTGGCCCCCCCACCCCGCCCGCCGCTCTGGCTCTCCGGCGAGGGGGTGGAGCGGGGCGGGACGGCGCCGTGTCAGCGGCGGCAACGGCACCAAGCGCACCGTGCCGCGGCCGCCCGGGGAAGGGGAGCGGGGCCCGGGGAAGCGGAGGGCGAGGCTGGAAGTCAGCGGTTAACGGCCGCCAGGAAGGGGGCGGGAGGCGGGCGAGCGCCCCGAGCCAGCGCACAGGTACCGCGCACTGCCCTCGGCGGACAGAGCGGTAAACAAGCCCCTGGCCCCGCTCCCGGGCCCTGCCCGCTCCCCACGAGGCAGGGCAGCTGCGCCCAGCGGTGTCCCGCCCGAGCTGGGCGAGGGGGAAAAGTCTGAAACTCCCGCCCTGGCTGTTTGCAAACAACAGCGAAATAAAGAGAAGCCGCCCCAAAACGCGCACTCCCCGCCACACACCCAGGCAGTGACAGCCGGCTCTCGGCCCTGCCTGGCGCTCTCTGGCTTCCGCGGAGCTCCAACGCCCACCCTCCCCCCCGAGGGAAGGGCTGCCAGCCCCGGCGCGGAGGCGCCCAGCTCCAGGGCCCTCGGGGCATCCGCTGTCCTCCGGGACAGCTGTCCACCTTCCCCTGGGACACCCTGTGCCAGGGGAAACCGTGGGGGAACCGCTTCTGCCCAGTTCTCTTCCCTGCTCTTTAACAGAGGAAGAGAAAGTACTTGCTCTTGCACACCTCTTCACGTTTCCCATTTGCACAGAGGCATCAGCTCTTGACCTTTCCTCCCCGAAGCCAGGGAAGTGAGAGGGTAGGGAAAGCACAGGTCAAATGACAAGTTTTTGATTCATGATCCTGCTTCCAAGCTTGCAGACGCACATCTGTTCCGCTGTTTGGCAGCTACTTACGTTTTTAGCAATTTGGGCTTGATGAGGAAGAGACCTTCTTGAAAGAAAATCAGCGGATTAAATCTGGATGCTTCGTCCTTCCCTGTGAGACCTGGAGGGCTCAAAGCATCCTCTTGCATTCATACACCATCCCAATTTCTTCCCTCAGAAACTGGGCTGCTACTGCTATGCCCGCTGTGCCATCCAACTCCTCAGCCTGCCTGCCAAAGCCTCTTCCTCCTTTTTTGACCCTGAATCACCTTCTCCGTCTTACCTACCAGTGGCCACACGGGAAAACAAAGCTTAGTCCAAAACAAAGCACAGGTTCGTAAGACTATGTCTCCTGGTTCAGCCCACATTGCTCTCCACCTGAAAAGTAGCAACTAAAGAAAGAAAACCATATAACAACGTAAAATACATTTGTGATTATAATGAAGTGCATTTATAGATGCACTAATCTTGCTGCACACTCGCTCTGTCTTGTTGCCCATGCCCTTCTAAGTTAAACATAAAAGCATTACACATACACATACAGCAGTAGAATTCAGAAAAAAATAAAAGCCCAGCAATGAAACACAATATAGTTTTACGAAATACACAATGGTTGTCAAAGCAAAGAGAGAATATTTGGCCGACCACTGAAAAACACATCTGTTCCCCCCCCGAGGAACAAGTGTTGATGCTTATTAAAACCCCAAGCCTATCATAAGCTTAACTATGCTCAAAATATTTCATAAGCAATTTAACCTGCAAAAGTTAACAGTTCACATTCTCCACCAAGTCTTTGTCCAGAGGCTGTTTTCTAAATCTGTTGAGCTTTCTCACAATAAATAAACCTTTCCCCACCACAATATAACAGTTTTTGAACAGTTATGACAGAGCAAACAAACTTTTTTTTGAATCAGATTCAATCTTCATTACGTTTGTCAGCAATGATTAGCTTAATTAAACTTTCAGTTGCACAGGAATAAACAAGGGCAAAATCCAAGACTGGATCTTAATATGACTGATCCAAAGGGTCACGGTTCCACAAACTCTTAGATATGTTTCCAACTCTTAGTGAGACTCCTCATACGGGAATTCTGAATGGGAGCCTGTGAACTGTAGGATAGAAAGTCAAATCAGCTTGAGTGAAGTGCCACGTATTTTTTCAGTTTTGTACAGTGTTCAGTTAAGCTCAAGACTAATTCCCTCTCTGCATGTTTTCCAAGGTAATATTTATGTACTGCAGTTTCATTTGCCTGTTTCCTATAAACACTACGACTCACCCACTTTTTAAGATAAAGGATGTGTCTTTAAGAAAACCCTGTGTGAACATACTGTGTGCAGCTTCCACTTTTGTGCACTTTTCAAAAAAGATTCAATTTTCCAGTCATTAAGTGGGGTTTTTTTATACCCTGATTAGCATGAACTAATTATTTTCCCTTTCTCCTCACATTTGGGAATGCATAGTCAGAAAATCAGATTCTTCAGTACATACAGTTTTTATAAATGTGATGCCTATAACTATTCTGAATGTTTCTTCAGTATTCTGTACCTCGTTGTCCTATTGCTATTTAGCTAAACTAAACAAAATTTGTAATGTTTATATTTCAAAAAAATTTAGGCACATAGGGGTCTTGCTTTACAGGCCTTAAGTTAGGTATCTAGGGAAACTTTGTAGTTCTTTGGTACAGTCTGCTCCTCTCAAGAGCTCAGCCTCTTCCCTTTTGAGAGAGGTCTCTTGAGATCTCAGCTATTTCCCTAGTAGTTCCCAAGAACAAGAACAATAAAATCTCACTCTTCATAGTCGGATAATTTCCATAGAAAATGTACTTTGCAAACAGAATATGGGCAGGTTTGACTGCAGTTTGATTTCTGAAGTTTTTGTCACCCCAAAGGTTCACAATAAAAGCACTGGTGTTTAAATTATTGCTATCAAAGAATTTTAAAAGTATTGTTGAAAAAAATAATACTGAGTCTTGAAAGGTATGTGAAAGGAAAGCCACCTTTGTGGCTCTGCTATTTGAGCCCTGTATGTTCACAAGAAAAACAGTTGAAAAGGAAAAAGAAGGAAGATGGACATGAGATAATCACCATAAAACAGTGAAAACAAAGAGGTTACAGAGGTACAGAAGATATACCTTGTGTATACATAACTGCATATGTTCCAGCTAAATTGGTGTTATAAACAAAAAGAAAAAAATCATAAAACCAACATCAAAACAGAGAGAAAAGTGGAAAAAACCAAGAGAGGATGGCTAAGCTGAAAAATGTCATGTGAGGAAAGCCTTGGGTTTGTCTAAGATTCCTTCCTGTTTATGGTGATGTGCTTATTGTACATGTTTTATTAATGCCCTACAGCTGATAACAAACAGCAATTGTGCACGCAAAAGACATAATGCTCTGCAACAGACATCTGCTATGGTGGTACTTAGGCTGTGCCTATTTTAGGATCAATACATAAAAGACCAATGCCAAAGGAGGAATTTGCCCTATCATTTGTGGACTTTCAAAGGCCCCAAGGGCCAGGAAATGGCATCTTCTGCAACCCTATCTGAAATTCTAGCCAGCTCCCCATTAAACATTGACTCACTTTCTCACAAGCTATTGAAAATAGACCAAGACTTCAGTAGATCTCACATGCAGCATTCTCTTTGACCATAAGGAATATTACAATTGCCAATGACTTAAAAAAAATTACCTATATTGTTGAAGTATGCTGTTAGTGACACACCAAGACAGCGTTTCCATAAACCATTTTATTTGTAAAGCTTTTCAAAGCTGTATAGTATTCCGCAAAGGTAAGGTGGACAGAATTCCAAGCCTGAAGAGTGTGTGTTCAAAGAGTTTAATTCTTCCTTCTTCTGTTGATCTGATTAGAATTTGTTCTGTAATCAATGAAAAGGATATGCCTGTATCATCCAGAAAAAAAAAAGGCTCTTCAGTAAAACGCCTAACTTTACCACAAATTTTCAACAAGCAGTACAGTAGAAGCAAATCCAAGAAAGCAAGGAACTATATAGAGAGAACATGAGGCTAACATAAAATCTTGTGGCCAGTTAGACTCAAGTATGACATTAATTATTAAACCTTTTTGTTCTTTAATTTTCAGCTAGTATTATTAAGACACTTATTCAGCAGAAGGATTTGGACTTAGGTCAGAAAGATGAGATAAACAGGATAACCATTAAAACACAAAAACATATGGTATCGCCAACTGCGTGAAGATCAACATTAGATTAAATCCCGTTCAGTAAGCAGTGTTTATGCATCTCTCAGCCAGACAGGATGTTCTACTGATGTTTCAGACTGGGCTCCAGCTGAGTCGTATGAACTGCAATGGCTGCATCCGACTGCTGAGCAGATGAGTCACATTTTCAAAGGTAAAAAACACAGATTTTACTTGTTTACCGTGGGGAGTGTTGAGAGCACCTAACCTAAATTTGATAATACCTGCAGTAGAAGTTTTCTAGACTGCTATTAGTTGTCAAGATATAGGTTCCCTCCTAATTCCAAGCAGTATGAGAGAGGGAAAGAAAGTAGACTAAATGTCTAACTAGTGAAACTAGGGAAAAGCAACACGTCCATTTCTCACTTCCACATTTATTTAAAACACTGGTTCCAGACTTAACATTTTCCTTTTTTACGTTCACCTTATGGCTCAGGTCTGGCTCCTTTACAAATTAAATTCAGGTTTAGTTTATCATTCAATGAAGAGTGGATGGGACTTGACCAGCTGTTGTCTGGAACATGGCTGACACGTAACTGCTACTATTAAAGGTAGGCCAACGAAAGAAAGTGGCAGTCACTACCTGTCAAAGCCCTCTGCCCCTGCCAATCCCCAGCTGCACAAAGCTAAATTTTTGATGGCAGACTTTTAGTGTAGGATTTCTCTAGCCTACCTTGTCACTGTCTCCACCGTGAACATCTGATCAGGGACGTCACCTATGTAGTGTTGGTAGGTGGGAACAGCGGCACAAATTACTTTAAACATTAACATTTATGATGAGATAAATGATACTGAAGGAGCCCAGATGACTAGCTTAGATGTACTATTGAAAACTCTAGACACCTAAAATTTGGTGAAATTAATCCCACCCTTGGATATTAAGTTGAACATCTTAAGATAATTTTTATTCTGACCTCAAACCCGGAATTTGTTTTGATCCTATTGCTAAATGAGGAAGCATGAAGAATACATTGTCCTAGCATGATCATTCACCTCTCTCTTGGCAGTGAAATAACTAACAGCGCTGGCAACATTCTAATTCAGCTTCAAAGTCAACATCTCTTTCAAATGAGCAGGAACTGCTTCGAGCCATTGTTTTAGGCTGTCTTTAGGCTTGGTTTGATACCACTGCGCAGGTCAAGTATTTCATATTCCATGCATTATCATAGGATCTAAGCACATCAGAGTTCCTTCCTTTGTTTATGTAAATTTAATATCTTCCAGACCACCTTTGCAATCTCAAGAACTCAATTTTGTTTTCAACAAAAGTTTGGATCGTCAGAGAAGCAAATGTTTTACCAAATAAACCTAATCAGATAGTTGTCTAGAAGCAGATTTTGGTTGTTTGCTCAGTGGCCACTCACTTGACTTTTCAGGCTGCAAAAAGTTGAAAAAGAAAAAAACTGCTACCTCTGACGGTACTACCTGGAGTGAAAAACCACCAGGAATAGAAATTACACTAATCTTGCTCACTTGATTTTTAAGAATTCTAATTTCTATGGAAGTTAAATTAACTTTGTTGATCACTGTTGTCCATTTGTCCCTTTGAAAGTATTTCTGTATTAAGGGCTGTAGCAAGGGCTAGCAGGTGGTAGTGGCCCCATTTCAAGGTATGATTTACAATGCTGTCAGCATTTTACTTACTAGGTAAGCAGAACTGTGTATCTAAGGGAGTCAATTCAAATATTAAGGCATATGAAAACTGTTAACAAAGTCTTCCATGTAGAAAGTCTACTTGCCTTTGCAAATTGAATGGATTTGTGTTGAGAAATACAACGTTAAAAATCTGACATTTTAAGACTAGTATGGGGGTACTAAATACAGCAAAGAATAGTTTTGGGCTGTACATATTTGCATGGAAGTATATAAACTATATAGGCCATTAAATATATGATAAATAATTTCATGCATCTACCTTGCAGCTGGCACAAAAGGACCTAATTTCATTCTACTTTTCTACTCACAGAGTTGCTTTAATATATGGAAGATTAACAAATGTGATTTTTTTTTTTCCTAAAATTCTAAATTATTGTCCTCAGCCTACATCTACATTTTAACTATCATCTGAAATCCTGAATTTGAAGTTGGGTATCCCACAAGAAAAAATCCAGTCTGTTTCAGGTCAGTAAAGAAAAACAATTACATACTCTCTCTGGTTCGCTTTTCTCCAATTGATAGGTTATTTAACACAAAATTCATCCCATGTATGGTAATATGGGTAAAATAGACTTCAGCAACATTTCGTTTGCAATGACTGTATTTTGTGAAATAAACATAATGATTCTTGTTAGCACCATTAAACATCTCCTCTCTTTCAAAAGCAGAATTAAATTATTCCTTGTGTTGACAGCGATTTTTTTAAAGTTAAATAAATCCTGTATCAGTGGCCTTCCTCTAAATATGTATTTACTTTGTGGTTAAGTAAAAATATATCGCTTGTTCGGAAGTAAGCATACACATAGGTCTTGCACTTTCTATTTATACTCTGATAAAATCCATCCCTACCAGACTAAGAGGATAACCATTATATATAAAAATAAAATAAACTGGTACAGAAAGAAGGATTTATAGTATGGCATATATCCACACAAATCAATTTAATTAAGGAATCCTAAATCTCCCTCCCTATTACTTAGGCTGAGCAAGACAATGTGCTACCCCTGGCCAGCCTCACCCATGAGGAGCATGAGGTTACCTTATAGCTGGTCATTCATAGTGCAGCATTTACTTGAACGCCAAATGTGAATCGTCCAGATTCAGTGGCTCCCAAGTGCTCTTCGTCCTCCCTCTGACACAGCATTTTTCATAACTCAAGAGATGCACATAGGCTAAGATTCCTCTCTGGGAATCCTAGATGCATTCCCTAAGACAGATAAAATTAATAATCAATTTTCTTTATCATCATAATGATCTTCCCAATTATTTAAAATAAAGACTATGTCAAGATTTTGCATTACAGAAGCTTCTGATCGCAGCACTGTGACGTAACAGATGCAGTATCAGTTTTCAGGCAGAATTATTCAGTACATAAAAGGTCTAACTGTTCAGGTGTCTGTGTCTTAGATTTTAGTTAGAAACACTTTAAGGAAAACACTTCCCTCCTTCTCTCATCGGAGTGAAATCAAGGTCATCTTATTTAAACTCTCTGGGATAGTAATATTTAAAATTAAATGACACTCCACCTAATTATTTTACTAAAAGCCTTCAATTCCTTTAAGCTCTTCAAGTAACATCTAAACCTTTAAGAAGTTGCCAACTGTTTGAATAATACAGTACACAGAGTACCACCCTTTGAGGGAAAGCTTACATGTTCAAATTGAGCCAAATAAGCAATAAGACAATATAAACCCAAGCCACTTAAACCACATGAATAATTCCCAGACACTTAGAAATCTGATTTATAACCATGCACAGGCAGTGCTATCGTCGTTTCAGAATTCACTTTGCTGGAATTTACTGAAGGATACTGCTGTGTACTAACAGGGTTTTACAATTAATAAGACCTATAATGCTACTGACTGGGCATGAAAACTGTGTACTAAATTATGTACAATTCTGTTTGAGGTAAATTTGCTATGGAGAATAACACTTAATCATTAAGTTATCTCAGGTGTCTGTATTATCCAAACATGCCTGGTATTGTCACTAAGAAAGCCACCCCTGACATAAGGAGGTGATCTTAAAAATAACCTGGGACCCTTAGTTTTACAGAAAGAATGTTTGCTTGACCCTTAACAACCCATTTTGTTTCCAGACGTTGTAGCTTTGTAGTTCCTTTGATCTTAAGGCGTTTTTCTAATTGTATTTCTGCAGGATATTTGATGTGCTGCCACCAGTCAGTAGAAAAGCGGGAGCTAAAGGACCACCAACCTTTTCTTATACCTACCATTATATTTCCACATATACGAGAGGACTTGAGTTAGCTTAATATTCCGAGGACATGTGGAAGAAGTTGAACAAGAAGAAAAGTAATTTTTCTCACGTAAGGCTGTTTACATATGAAGGGTTGTGGAGTAAATACAGACCTGTAAGTTGTGTTTGCACATGAATGATTGTGGGGGTTACTGCAGAGCTTTAACTTCAGACCATCTTTTACTTTATTCAATGTAATAACTTGCACCCACACAGCAAATGGGAATAGTTAACTTGGTGTCCAATCTTATTGCAGAAACACTTGTTAAAACCCTGCTCACCTGTACACATCCAGCCTCCTATCTGCTTTTCTCCTTGGGAAAAATAAAGTTGTTCTTTATTCAGTGTTAGAAGGGTTGATCCACTCCAATTTAAATACAATTAGCAAGATTGTTACACAAGTTGCAGTTGCCAGATCTTTATAGCTGGTAATACCTCTGCCAAAGTACACAGTATTTTTTTGGTTTCAGTATGACTTTGCAAGGCTATCACTTGGGAAAAGCAGGTTTTTGGTTGTGCAATGAATCCAAGCATAGCCAGGAATTACAGACACTTACAAAAAACTCCAGCCTTGTGTTTGACTTCAACTTTCACAGTTAGGACTGATGCTCTCAGGGTAACCTCCAAAGGGATTTGAGAGGAACTTTTTCCCATTTTGCTTTTCCTGATGTGCAGGGTCAGTGTGAGAGAGCTAGACTTCTGATTTTTTTCTAGTCAAGATGCGTGCCTCTTGTAAAGATGAGATGTCACTCTCCTTTTGGAGAGCAATATATGTATGAAATATCAACTGGAAGCACTAGTTGTCAGAGGAGGCTTGATGTCTGTTCTCTGGTTAGTCATCAACTTCCTCTGGTTGTATCCAAACTCCATCTCCCACATTTCAAATCTTTGCTGATACAGAGAGAGACCCAGTGTTCCTAACTCTGGATTTCTCAAGCAAATTGCCAGGTGCAGATCCAATGTTTAACTCCATTCTCACCACCTCTTCTCTCTCCTACCCCGAAACCAACCCTCCTAATTACCTGGATGAATTCCTTCTGACTCTGCTCTTTCCTAATAACAGGGTTACCTAAGAACAGTTTTCAGAAACAGGTTTGGTGTTAAAGCAAGGAGCACAGGCTTGGAGCAAAAATTTCTTACCCATTAGCATGTAAGAGTTACAGGTTTGTTTGTTTTTTAAACAAGTTTTTGAACACAGTCCCTGCGGTCTGCCGAAATTATTCACCACCAGCAAATCCTGACCTTACTTTGAAGCCTGAGGCCAGACAACCCCTCCAGATTTCTGCTTCAGCTGGCTTGTTTCTGGTGGTCTAGACTCTCCCTCACTCAAGGAAGCACTTTCTTTTCTGACAGTGAGAAGACTTGTAACGCAGGGTGTCCCAGAGCACAGGCCACTGATGACAGAAACACAAGGGCAGACTTTGCACGCTTCTGGTCTGTGTACAGTAGCTTGGGAAAGGACCTTGAGTTAAAAACTGTTACACTCTCAGTCTAGGAAGGAATTCTCTCGTCATATTTTGACGGTATCAGTACAACTGGAAAGTAAAACACAGTATTTCAATCAGTTTCAAATACTGAGTGCTTAAAAGTAAACCTGGATTTTTGGCAGGACCCTGAGTACCTCTTGCAATAATTTTCCTTTTTTTCTCCCTTCGGCCCTCAATCTCACATCAGGACAACTAAACTTTGAGCCATACAAAGCTAGATAATCTTGCTTTATATCCTATTCATGCTTCTCCAGGCAAAAAGGTCACCAAAAATTATTTAAGGAAAGTTTTCCCCCCACACTTATTGGGAACTTCTGCACCCTCTTCTGGCCCTTCCTCCTCCCTACATTGGGTGTTACCAATCCTGAGATGTAAAACTCACAACATTCCCTAAATAACACATTGTAGTTAGCCCTACAGAGCATTTCAATGTGAAAATGAAAGAGAAATTCAGGCAAGGAAAAGGAAAGTATCAATGTATTTATCCATTAGCCATTTTTCTGTCTTGCTGGCTTTTTACATCATTCCTGAAACTTTTCCCTTTCACAGCAAAGAACCTAACTGAAGTTTACATTGATTTCTCTGTAGCAGTCTCCTCTGCTAACCTCCTCCAGAATTCTGTAATTTAATACATGTATTATCTGTACCTGCATGCTCTGCTTTTTTCTTTCCTTCTGAAATTGAACAGAACATTTCCCATCGATTTGTAACAGCAGGAAACACCCTCTTATATTGACTTTAATTTCAGCTTTCCATGTCAATGCATGTCAGGAACATTTGATGTGACAGGAAACAACCCCAAAACAATGTAGATTCTGCAATACCATTAAAACAGAACCAAAAGTTCCTGTGCTCCTTGTTACAACAGCGAAACAGAGTTAACTGCTGAGTGAACAGAACAGTGTTAAGTTCTTTTCTCCCTAATGTATGACAACGCTGATTTCACACACCGAGTAGCTCTGGCATCTGATCTGTTAGTAGCTGACAGGAAACCTGAACACAATTTCCAGAGGTGTGTTTATGCTCACTGTATTGTTATGGAGACTCAGCTACTGCAAACTCCGCTTTCTCTATGCCTTAAAAGCCTCCTAAGGATATCTCACAATGCAGGAATTGCCATCTGCTGGCCAAGCCCAGAATGGGCTTTGTCCGCAATTTATTACTATATCTCCCTGACTAAATTTGGAAATGGATTTGAGCAAAGGAGACAGTGCCACTGCCAGCTGAGCCTGCCCGCAGTACAGAAGCACGTGCATACTTTCCCAGCTCACCCTGGAAAAGGAGGGGAAGAACTACAGAGTAGCAGAAGAGTTTGGGGATCCATGATGTTGAAGTATTGATTTTAAAATAGATGGTAAAATAGTTATCTTCTCACCTGGAAATTATGCTTTCATTTTTATACTTTTGAGTGACAAAAAGAAAATGTAGGGGTGACAAAACCCTTGCTGCTGGGAGAGGAAGGCCAAGTGTCTGCAAATTTCTGTCTCTAGATAAGAGCTGGTTAGAGGCAGCAGGGAGGCACCACAGTAATCCCTGCCCATTCTCAACCAAAATCCTGTATAGCACAGCACAGACATCCCCTGACTCTATTCTCTCATCTGCTTTTTCACAGCTGTGACTTTTCATGTCCCAAGCCCTTCTGTCTCCAAACTCCTTTCACAAGCCATCTCCCAGCTCTCAGTGTCAAAACATTTTTCCTCATTCTTTCAATCCAGAACCCCTCATATTTTTCATCTTCTTTGCCATCCTTCCTTAACTTTTCTTTTCTACCAAGTCTTCCTCCTTTTCCCTTAACTCTTCATGCAGGCACAGACCATCCCACTGCACAGCTGGTTTGTAAAGCAGTGACTTCCTCTTAGTATTCCCCAGCCTTAGTGGAATTATGATAAATGGAGTTCTTTCTATCAATTATTTTTTCTAGCAGGAGTTCCATAGCTTAAGTGCCTGTGTTAAAAAATTGCATCCTTTTATGTGCCACCTATTTTCTTCATTGCATAGTCCCAAATTAATTAATTATGTCTTTTCCTGTACAAGAACAACAGGGGCAAGAAAAATGGCCTCAAGTTGTGCCAGGGGAGGTTTAGATAGGGTATTATGAAGAATTTCTTCACAAAAAGGGTTGTCCAGCATTGGAACAGGCTGCCCAGGGAAGTTGTTGAGTCACCATCACTGGAGGTATTTAAAAGATGTGTGGATGTGGCACTTGGGACACGGTTTTTAGTGCTGGATGTGGCAGTGCTGGGTTAATAAATGGTTGGACGCAACGCTCCTAGAGGTATTTTCCAGCCTAAATGATTCCGTGATCTCCATGTCATCCATGAATTCCTATATTTTTGAAATATTTATTTTCAGTTATATACTTTCCAAGCAGGAGAGCTAATTGATTTATTCCTCCTGTAGAATCCATTTCATATCTTCAGGTCATCTTTGGCTTTCCCTGAAGTAGTTCTGTTATAGCCTTTTTCAAGGTGGAGGACAGGGATAGCTGAACTGCACACAGCAGGCAGGGTATGGGCACACTTTGGATTTATATAGCACCAAATTTTTATACTCTATTTCATTTTCCTTCTACTCATTCTTATTTCCCCATACTAATTCTTAATATTAGATTTCATTTTTTGACTGCGAGTATCAGGATGACTTTTTCCCTCTCTACTACAATTGCAAGGTCTCATTCCCCTCCCTTTTTTTTTTAAATTGATATCAGTTTTGCTCATGGTTGGTATGTAACAACAATGCATTTAATTTGTGTGGCATTAAAATGCACCTTCCCAACAGTCTTGTGGATGTCTTTGCAGGTGCCAGTCATCTTTATGACATCAATCAAACTTCATCATAACAGGTTATCAAACCACAAGTTATGGAAGAACTTAACCATAGCTCCCTAAACCATGTCTAACTGGCACATGGAATCATAGGATCATTGAGGCTGGAAAAGACCTTTGAGATCATTGAGTGCAACTGTAAAAATTTTACTGCCCTGTCCACCACTAAGCCATGTCCCTGAGCGCTGCGTTTACAAGTCTGAAGCTGAGCAAATGCCCCAGCTGCAGATTTCTTGGAAGGGTCCTCCTGTTGCTGGAGCTCTTTCACCTGCTGGCATTGGCATTGCCAGGACCGTGCTGCACATAAATATTCAGCCTCCAGCTGAACAGTAATCTAAGAAGAGAAAATCAAAAAGAAAGTGTTGCACAAGTCAGAATTAGTCATGTAAAAATACCCAATTTGGGACAATATTACACACAATTATCTTCTCAGAAAGAACATAACAGAACTGGAAAGAGTACAAAGAGGACAAATAAGCAATATTTGTCCTGTTTTACAGTTTCTGTGTGAAAAACATTTAAATTGACCAAGACACTTCAGCTTGGGAAAGAAATCAACAAGGAAACTGAGGCTGTAAAGTCATGATAGGCATAAAACAGGTGAAGGGAAATGTTCATCTGATAACACTCAAATAAAAGACCTAAGGAAGATCAGAGAATATGATCAGACCTCAAGTTTAACCCAATTATTCCTATGCCACTCAACAAAACTAAATTGTTAAATTAACCAATACAGGGTGTTTAAGAAGCTAAAATTTCATGCTTAACCAAACAATAGGAAGAGTCGTAAAAGAAAGATGCAGTAACAACAAAACACAATAAAAAGATTACTTCTAGCTCAGGAACTTTTCAAACTGTGGATTTCTCTATACTAGGAAATAACAGGAGAGGCATTGAAATAAAGCTCCATTGAGTTTCTCCCTGTTCTCATACTCTTTCCCAAAGTACCAGGAACTTAATGGAGACTTAATGCTCATTTTAAACTTCCAGGGTGAAGCACTGTCCTAGTTTGGACAAATTGGAGGAAAATATTTTCTGATAGAAGTCAGGTTGCAACCACCCCTCCCCCCCAGGTTCGGGAAAAAAAATTCCTCAAAGGAAAGTGAAAGAGATAAAAGCTATTTATTTAACAAACACACAGGAGGGGAATAATAATGCTAAACAATGAGATCTCTCTCTCTGTGGAGAGAAAACCTGGGAAGATTGCAGAGTTCTTCTGTAGGTGCAGTCTCTCTCCTCCTCGGAGCTGGTCGGCGAGGGGCCACCCCCCCGGGCCTCCGGGAAAATTCTCCTGATGTGTTCAGATGTTGTTGGAACAGTCCAGAAGAGGAGAACAAAAAAACCCAAAATCCTAGGAAAACTAAATTAAACTCTTCGTCTCTCGCTGGGAAAAAGAGCCAAAGAAGAAAAAAAACCAAGGGTACCGCAGAAACAGAGGAGCGTATCTCCGTGTCCTTGAAACAACTGCTTTGAAAAGTTTTTTGTTTTCTGTCCTTCTCAGGCTCAGTTTAAAGACACAGAAAAGATTGGTGGGCATAGAGTAGCGATAGGGGATACACATTATAAAGTCACCCCAAGACACCTGCTACCACAGACACTGCAGTGTATTTTCCCATGTTTGAGGAAATCACAGGGACAACCCATCCAGCATGTAAGAGGTAAGTCTCACCTTTGGGAAAGGAAGTGTCTAAATCATGTCCCCTCAGATGAAAAGGACTCTTGATGCTGGTTGAGTGTAGTTGGTTTTTGTCTTGTAATATGGGTGGAAATTCAAAATGTGTAGGAGTACAAAAGTCAAAGTAAAGCATTGTGCTTTTACTAAGCTGAATTTCTTTTTCCTCAACTCACGAAAGAGTAAGATTGATATTTGCATTATTGGCAATGTTATACTGAATATAAAGGCATGAATGTTTCCACGGTGACCAATCGACTTTCTCCTTTCCCCAGGGTTTTCATACAATGGAAAGTTCGGCCTTTTAATTCTGACTTGGAACAACACAAAATTTGCAAATATTGTGATTCCAAGAAATTCTATTTTTCTAACAGCTTATTCTTTATCATAGATTGACTATGAAACACCAGTGTGTTTGCTTGGGATATCTTCATTTACACAACTGCTAAACCTTAGTGATCCCGTTGGGATCTCTCCTTCAGCAGGAAGTGAGAGTGGCAGTGAGCTCACTGAGATTTTCTGGCCCGTGGAAGCTGGATGTATCCCACACCCAAACTATCGATCTAAAACAACAAACCGCCTTAATCACGCAAGTACTTCTTGGCAAGTACAAAACACAGAGGAGGAGTAACGATTCCCAAACAAAGAGGAATGCCTGTTCTCATTAAGGGCTTCCCTCAGTGCAGGGAAAACAAGGAGCAGGGTTCTCCAGGACAGACTGTTCAACTTTCTTCTGCAATGCATGGTTGTCACTGTAACATACCAAGAACAGCAAGTAACGACACAATCCAAGTTCAGGAAGAAAGTGGTTATTTAATTAATTATAATTTGATTTATATAACTTGGTTCCCAAAGATGACAGGAGGTTATTGGATCTTGGGCCAGCTCTGTCCTATTGGCCAAAGCTCACAACACCTACTTCGAATTATTATTTCACTGTGTACCATAACAACTCTGAAAAACAGATCCCAGGTGCACAGATAAAACTCAGTTTACAAAAACCCGTAGCAGTGTTTATCACAGCTTTCACGAGAACCACAGAGCTCTCACAGAATGCTGCAGAAAGCTGAAAAATTTCTCTACCAAAGCTTTTCAGCGTCTACACTTGGTTGCAAGTGTAGGAGAGCTTGAAGGACAAGGCCTTAAAGCTTATTTAAGTAGAACCTACCGCCGTTCGGGAAAGCCACATTCAGTCTCTGAGCAAGTCTCCAAGTCAAGTGTCTGGTTCAGTGTCCGAGAGGGGACATAGAAGACCAGAAAGTTTCTGATTTCAGTCATCTGGCTTTCATTGTGAGAAAAACACCTCTGCTATTGCTTGGTCTTAATAATTTGGCTGTTCTTTCTTAACACTGACTTGTTTTGCTGACAGAGTTGGGCCCACGGAAACTAGTTCTTTACATACTAGGTTGAAAAGTTCATCCTGTTCTACATTTTAATAGAAAAGCAAAACTTCCCTGTAAACTCAGCTCCCAGAATTGATTACAAGTCTAGTAAAGCTGGCTCTGACCGAATGTTGGCACCATTTTCATAAACCACAAGTTTTGACAAGCTTTTTCCTTCTTCTCTAGCATTTAATACATCTTTTTCTCCAGGCATACCAGTCGGGTGGCATAAATCTCCTGCCACAAGCATGAGTCCCTAAAGGAACATGAATTACCTTTGACAGAATGTCATGCATGAGATCATCTTTAGGGTAGGTTTATTGTGTCCTATGCAGCCCACATGCTGAGAAAGAATTTCATCTTTCATTTTTTTATATTTTTCTTTTAACTCTGCTTTTTCCTTAACATGGACAGTTTTGTCTACACATGCTTAAACTTTTCAGTCACTTAACCACATAGGCCACAGAATAGATTTCCTTCCAAGAACTGAAAGAAAAGTAACTAAGAACCTAATCAGGTATTTCATCCTGAAAACAGCAACATGGATCTAATGAAATTTAAATGGAATTTAAAATATTTTTCAAAGTTGGAGAAAATAACTAAATCTGTCTTCAAAAGATTTGAGGCTCATGCTAAGATATAGTGTTAGCGTTCCAAGCAAAACATACATGAAGTATTTCTAATCATGCTCAGACTAGAACAAGCCCAACTTAATCTTTTATTCAAATTCATTAAGCAATATCACTTAATGCAGTTCAAAAAGTCTTATTCATGGCATGGCTCCATAGCATCAGAGGGAAAAGAAGTGTGTTGAAAAATCTTCATAGTGGAGAAAATCTTTCCAGATAAACCAGAAGCCACTTAGAGAGTTTTGTCAGGAGATTACTCCTGACCAGCAGGAGAAGTTACCTGAACATTATTTTGAAGGTTGCCTTAAAACCAATCTGGACAGATTTCTTTATGTTTTGCTAAAAAAGGCACAGAAATGACCTAGCATCTTTCCTACAACTGACCAGGGCTGAGTGGTGTTGGTCTTTATTGAAAAAGCTCAGCATTTCTGAGAGGTTTTCTTTGCAAAGAAAATGAAAAACAATAAGTGTTTCCACTTAGGTCAACTTTTTCCTGACCAAGGGACGCTGGCAGCTGTGCCAGCTCCACCGCAGCATAAACAGCAGAGGCTTCAGCCACAGGAAGGTACATGGAAACCACCAACAGAGACCACACCAACAAAGAATTCACAACTCCTACGTTTTATCTTTATTCCCAAAGCAAATCCATTTGGTAAAAGTCAGTTAAACTTTGCTCTCACATCTGTAAAATGCTGCTAAAAGAGATCATCACGGGGAAAGCTGTCATGAAGCTTACTGGCAAATACAGGTCTCAAACCCCATCCACTTCCTTAAGAACAAACTCAGAGCCACAGTAATTCTCAAAGTTGGGCACTGTCTTAGCGATATTGCTGTAAGCAGCAATACAAGTGGCAGGAGTTCCCTTACATCTCCCATCCCACCCCAGCCTTTTGTTTCCTCCCCAGCGCAGCAGTGCACATCCAGTTGTGCTGTGAGCCAGATCAGGGAGCTGATCCAGGCTTCAAAACAAAGTAAAACCCCTTCCCTCTCCCCCACCCTGCCTTTTCAAGTGAATTCAATTCCCTGACCTGATTGCCAGTCCCACAAACAGCTGCACCTTCCTATCTCCTTACGTCAGCTCTGCTGCTGCACTCCTCACATGGCGTTATCTCTAAAGCGTTTGGTTTGTAGGTTTGTTTGATTTTTTTAAGAAATGCCATTATGTATGACCTACTGCCTCTGAGAAACTGGAGAAGGCTAATGGCAGGAAGGGTGGGTGTCCCTCTCTCTCTGGAAGGAAAGCGAGAAGGAAGCGCCCAGCAGTTACCAGGTCTCTGAATCTTTCTTCGGGGAGCCTTTCTGCATGGCCCAGAAGAGGTGATCATCTGAAACACAAAGAGAATCCCCTCACTCATCAACTACAGAACTCACCTGAGTTGCATTACTGTTTTCCCTGCAATATCCTAGAAGCCCTTAGGTACTTCAAGTATGTTCAGAGAAGAAAGGAAAAAAAGAAACAAGAAAAAAAGAAGGAAACCATCTACAAACTTCTTTTCACAACATAACATATAAACCCTAACATTTCTTTCAAATAACCCTGTTGAGCAAGGAATTATTGCTGTGTGCAAAATAAGCCAACAGGAGCTGAAATCTATTACCTCTTATGAATTAAAAGCTCATTACTGTTTATTGGCATGCTGCATGTGCACTTTGGAGAACCTCATTAATTTCTTCATAATAATCTGTTTTCAACTGAAAAAAAAAAAAAAAATGGCAGCAATGGTAGGTGAATGCCAGTTCTGCATCAAACTTTTTGCAGCAATCTGTCCCAAGACAGACTCCCTGATACAGCAGCTGTGAGTGCCCATCTTCGGCAGTGACTCACACCAAACAAGTGAGAGGCTCGTGAGAACTGTGCTTAGAGACGTTTGGGGTGAATTTATACTGCCAAATATCTCACATTTCTTTGTTGCACTGGGAAACTAGTTTCTGTCACATGCAAGAACATGACACACCAGGAGAGAGAGGAGACATTTTGCCTGCATCTTTTCTTCCTCCTCCTCACTTCTGTCATCCCTTCCTCACCTTCCCCCAGAGGAGGGAGCAACTTCTAGGGCAAGGAGCTCAGTTGCCACTGGAATGAAACACTAGGAACTCGCAAAGCTGAAAAGATGCAACTACTCATGGACTTCTTTGGATTAGAAAAACAGAGACCCTGACTTAGTACAAGGAACATGCCTTCATCTGAACAGAGATCCTGACTTAGTACAAGGAACATGCCTTCATCTGAAAAACAAGAGAGGGAAAAGGATTTTAAACTATCTTTTGGCAACAGATGACCTTGGGCCCCAGCGTGCCTATCTACAGCTAACACACATAGTCACTCTTGCAGCAATAATTCCAGGGCATACAGCAGCAGCAGTAATTCTCCTGCCTAGAGGCCAACAGCAGAGACCAGTGGTTTAATTTTGCAGATTTAAAAGGGGGAGAAATAATGTCAGTACCTAAAGCAGCCTTAGAATTGATCACAGAGCTCTGCCTTCAGTGACAGCCCTTTCACTGCATGCCTGCTGAGCACCGCCTTCTTCGGGGAGTACCTCTAAATGTCAGGAAACAGGCAGAGAAACTTAGATTCTGAAGTTCACCCTGCTTTCCATTGCAGCACTGTATATGTGAAAAATGCAGTTTATTGTGCACAAACAATAAAAGACAAGAAACTCAACTTCTTACCAGCACAAAGAGATGTTCTGGACAAACAGTGGGAAAGGGGTCACTGCAGCTCTGTCATGTTTATTTTGGAGGCTATGAGGGGGAAGGGAGTCAGGAGGAGCAAATTGCAACAGTCAAAACAGAAGTAAGAGCCCATATGGGCGTACTTCAGGATCATGGACGGAGTGAGAAATCCAGATTTCACAGGTGATGTGTTGCATCACAGAAAGAACTATGAGCTTATCAAGGGAGAAAGTTGGAACCAAATGAGATTTTGTCATTAGCCATGCATACTCCCTGTTAAGTTCTACTAAAAACTTTGTCTACTTCCCCTTAATTACTTTGTGCTTATCTTAGAGAAGCAGGGTGGGGGGGGAAGATTAGGTAAACATAATATGACTGAAAGTCAAACAAAACAAGAAATGAAGAAGAGATGCCTTAGAAATTTTTTGATCAGAGAACGTCTGCTGTGTTCACTGATTGCTCTGAGTAGATGATGCCCATGTTATTTAGGACAAATCTTAATTCCAGATTACCTATAAATTTTTCCTCTCCCAACACTCACCTTCATTTCTTTGCCCACACAGAACTTAGATCCCTCCCGCCTACCATGATCTCCAAGATAATCAATTTCCAACCTCATCAGGTAAGTCTCTAAGAAACCCTATGTCCTACCAAAATTTTGAAGTTTTTGACAGATTCTCCTCACTTTGTTCTGTGTAGATTTGTGAGAGCAAAGCTGTTCTTCATATTGCTATATAGTGTTTGTCATATTGCTAACTTGGAACATTCATCCTTTTAAAAAGGCAATCCTACAGCGACTTCACATTCAGGAGCCTCATGTCTCTTTTCCTTGTACATTTTTAGGAAACCTGACTTCTGATGCAACTGACCTATTTCTCAGCTGTGTCTTTGGATTGCATCTGGGATGTGTCAGTACTGCTAGAGGCACTTCAGCAAAGTTCAAAAGGAGGAGATAAATTGCACTGGGGGACAGGGGAGAACTCTGCACCATGTGTGATACACATGTTAACATGCATTATGCATGGCTCTGCTATATGTATTATGCACAGTTAACATTTTCCACTTTCTTCTCTTTAATAATGAAACTGTCTCTAACAGAGTTCTGCTCTAGTCTCTTTATCCTGCTCCTTCATGTTTGATAGCTTTTTTTCTGCTGGCTGGAGGATGCAGCAGTCCGTGTGATACCCGATGTGCCTGCCATGTCCTCTTTTCACGCTCTTTTCTAACCCTCCCCAGCTGCAACCAAGACAGTGGTGGAGGGAAACCCTCACAATCAAACCCAGAAAGCACTTACTGAAAACAAATAAGGTTGCTAAGGAACTGTGAAGATAAGCTCAAACCTACCAAATCCAGGAAGGAGAAGGGAGTTCATATGCTCTTTTCAAACACACACCACTCATTGCTCTCTTTGCTCTCCATGCTCAATCTGTCACATTATACTAACACAGAGCTAAGGCTGTGATTGTGTGCATGCAGGACAAACACCCAAAAATGTGGGAATTCCAAGAACCTAACAGGTTTCAGCACTCAATATCTACCTCTCTTCCTGCTTTTCATAATTCCACCACACCTAAAAAGAGCCAAGAAGACTTAAAGTGCAGGTAGGCTATATATTATATGTGTATCAGCAGTTACCTATAATGACAGGAGCCTGGTTAGCAGCAGCAGCAGCAGCCAAAGACACCCGCAGCACAGCTGGGCAACATCAGCATAGAGACCAAGGGTCCACAGAAGGCACAAATTGTACCCTCCTTGCCCTTGCCATCCTGCCAGCTAGACTAAAGAGAGCGTAGGCTTGACTGCTGGTTTGCAACTTCACCTCTGTTTTCCTGCACAGGCAGAGCCTCAGCAGCCACGCTTTGCCCGCAGGGATTTTCTTCAAACCAAAGTTATTACTAGGCTCAACCCATAAATAAAGCTAACTCCTGTGTGTTGGGAGGTAGGAAGATGAAAGCCAGAGGAAAGGGATGAACATGCCAGTTATGCCTTGCCTATGCCAGGCAAGCCCTGGGGCCATGTTTATGTGTTTTCAGAGCCTGGTGAACTCTGGAAGCAAGGAGCAACTGAGGTAGAGCAAGCCCCTGTCATCAGCTGCTGCCCTTTGAGTACTGTACGTTCTGTTCCTCATGCACACAGCTACAGACAAATTTCCCTACACTTTGAAAGACTCTGGGAAATAAGAACGTTCCACTAGAAATGTTATATTTAGCCCTCCTATCACCATTCACCTTGAGTTAAATCAGATACTTGGAATGCAGCCATTGCCTACGGAGCAGATGGGTGGCTATACCTGCTGTACCCCTGAAATGACACCAGCCACCAGCCTTGTGGCTTTATCAGTGCTTCACAGCAAGGCTGAAACTTCTCCAAAGGCCACGAGGTGATCTCATTTGTTAACTTGGCTTCATCCTATCTCGTCATACAGAGATCAGAGCAGTTCATTTCTGCTGTGAAAAACAAGAGAGCATGTCCACTTCCCACTCAAGAATTTGCACCAAAATGGCACTACTTTGAGTACTGCAAAGTATTTATCAGAAATACAGTAAGTTTTAATCCTTGCTAACAACATAACCTGAAAGTGATTGGCATGAAAAAGCATAACCTAAATATTCTTACACTATATCCAGAAGAATTTCTCCTTGCCTCACATATCTGATACATTTTGTCCACCATGTAGCTGTATTTCACCTGTACATAAAGCTACATATAAAAGGGTATTCGCACCAATAGCCACAGGTGAGGGGCATCAGGAACTTTAAGTTCCACCTGCAAAGGGTGAATAAACGCCCCCCACTGACTGATTTCCCATGCTCAAGGACTTCTCACCTCTCTGAAGCTTTAAGTAACCACGCTCAGGTGCTGGAAGGTGTAGTAGCCCCAACCTGTCCAAGACTCCTCTTCATACAAGGAGCAAACCAGCAGCAGCATTAAAAAAACCCCACACCAGGATGCAACAGCTTCTCTCTGAGGGCTCCTACTGAACAACTGTTTCACTTTTTACATTAAGGGGTTACAGGATTTTAGATGGTCTACATTACTGCTAAGAAATTAAGTTTTAAAACCCAAATTAAACATCAAAATTAGTTTCCAAATTAGGAAAATTTTGAAAATTACACTCTTAAACTATGGGTATGCTGTCTCTTATGAACTTACAGTATTTTACTATTATTTTTATGACTCAAAGCTTGTAAAAGACAGCATTGCCTGCTAGTATGGTTCTTCTACAGCTTTCAGACAAAAGCCTAGTGATTTGTACTTCAGAAAGATACAGTAGGAAATACAAATCTGAAGAAGTTTATGGAATCATCAATTTCTCAAGCACATGATCAGAGAAAA
The DNA here is from genome assembly GCA_013397865.1 of Struthidea cinerea. Lineage (NCBI taxonomy): Eukaryota > Metazoa > Chordata > Aves > Passeriformes > Corcoracidae > Struthidea > Struthidea cinerea. The sequence continues at coordinate 24,463 of VZTI01005996.1, forward strand.
GGGTTTGGAGAGAGCCATGCAAATACATTGACAATAAATATGTTTGTGCCCCCAAAATGAACCCAAACTTTTAAAGCCCTTCCTTTTTCACACCACAAATTTTATCAAATGAGTACTGCAAGAATGTCATGGGTGGCATTTGCACAGTTACAGCTCAGCCCAACTGTAAGGAAAGCAAAGCTGCCCAACAGCTTCCATCCAGGATGCAGAAGACAATTGAAAATAACAAACCACCTATTTCTGATGTGACATTTCAGCTGATTAGAAAACTAGCAAGAAAAGATAAAGTATTAAAAACATAAGTAGGATGAGCAAGCTTGCTGTGTTCATAACGTGTATACTTCTATAATAATTATGCTTAAAGGGCAGAATAACAACTTCCAAAGAGACAAGCAGAATTTAAAAAGCCAGGTTTTTCAATATGTTCCAAGGCAGACCACACCAAAGTCTCACTAAACTCTTGAATTCTCATCCACTTTAAACAACTCTTTAGCTGAGTCTGCACTAACTCATGAGCACAAACTTGGGAGGAAAGCAGGGCAAGAAAAAAAACTATCTGTAAAAATGTACCTTTCATGGTTGCTTCACATATTTCCATTCTGGGTACAAATCAAGCAGCAAAGATTGAAATTCAACCTGTAAAGGTTTCATTTATGCCTAAAGTAAATATCAGGTACTTTGCTACCGTGGTGATGAACACAGTAAAAACACCCTAAGCACTCCCAATTCTGCCAGTGCAAAGCAGGGCCTGGTGCAATAGTCAAAAGCAAAGCCTGGCCATCACACACGTATTGAGTCCACACTTTAGAAAATGGTTTAAAGTTTATTGAGTGTTGCAGTTGTGCAAATTCTGAAATACATAAACAACAAATGAACAGAGAAGTTGTGCATATTATGCGCATTCACTGCTCTGGTCCTGCACAGAATTTGTAAGAACTGACTGATCAAGGGCTCCCAATATAACAGCAATAAAACTAAAGTTTCTGGGGGAAGGGAACCTCAATCCATCCCACTCTGACCAGTTTGATGCCAGCAAGAGATGCCCAAAGCCTGGAGAGGGATTGCAGGTCAACAGGAAAGCACCTGAAGGGCAGCACAGAGGAATTTCAGTCTCTCCCATCAGCAAGTCACTTCACTGGAGATGCAATTTAAATGCCTCTATGCTAAAAGCACAAAGCATGGGGGGTATTAGGAAGAAATTCTTCCATGTGTGGGTGGTGAGGCACCGGAACAGGTTGCCCAGAGAAGCTGGGCACACATCCCTGGAAGTGTTCAAGCTCAGGTTGGATGGGGCCTTGAGCAGCCTGGTCTAGTACAAGGTGTCCCTCCCCACGGCAGGGGGGTTGGAACGAGAAAATCTTTAAAGTCTCTTCCAATCCCCTCTGTGAAACTGTCCAGGAAATGAGTCACCTGTTTGACTCCCATTTATTGCTAATACTAAGAAACAAATACTCAACTTTGAAGTATTTGTTATATCATATTTTTTATTTTAAATAACCAAGTTCCATGTTAAAGCTCAATACCCCAATGTTCCCTTTAAAATGAGAAATGATTAAAAAGATTTTTGTTACAAAACTAAAGCTATCAGCAGCTCAATCTTTTATGACTGACAATTTATATTACAACATATATTCTAAATTGGAAAGTACAAAGAGTTTTCAAAGCTGTCCCAGACTTTCAAGCTGACTTTGACTTTTTGGGAGTAGCCCCACCATCTTCAGCTGACTTCTCCGCTGGCCTCTTTTTTAAGCCTTTCATTTTCCGTGTCTGCAGTTTACTAAGATCTTGCTTCTGCATGTGGATTCGACCATAAGTTGTACCAAACACATCATGGGAGATATTCTTTTTCTTCTTAGGCTGCAAGGGAAGAACAATGTTAATATTTCTGAGTACAGTCCCAGGAGCTCTGGTGAGAATCAAGTGCCCAAAAGCAAGGCCCCAGGAATGTCAGTTGGCCTCGATGAAAGTAAGCTCTGGTCAAACATACAACAAGTAATACTTCAGCCTTTGCTCTTCTTCACAGATAGATCTGAAAGCAATGCCCTTTCCAAGCTACATACCTTCAGGCCTTTCGGCTGTTTCAAAGACAGCTTATAAAGGTCATCTGAAGCTAAATGTGTCCTCCTCATAACCAGATCTAATGAAGGTCCCATCTCTTCCAGTTCAATTCTGGGTATTTTACAGCCAGATTTCTTCAGAAGCACTCTAGGAGGAGAAAACCAACCAAAATCAACACAGTCCCCTGTGCTAAAGATGTATCCATCTTCCTTAAGGATAGGTTTAATCCTGCGGCTCAAAATACTATCAAATCAACTGCTACCACTAACTCCATTACTGGGAAAGGCATCCATCAATAACAATTTATAATAAATCAGTCCCATTACAATTTGAACACATCCAAAATATGACCTGGCAAAAGTAATTTTTTTTTTTAAATGAGACCAGTATAATCAGCATTACTTTCAAAACTCAGCCTCAGTACCCCAAAAGCTATATCACTTCTCAAACTCAAAACAGCACCCTGGGTATTATTAGACATGAAAAATATTCACTTTATTTTACAGCAAAATAACCTGAGCACTATGTGAGAAAGCGTTTTGGTTGTTTGTTTTTAAGAGTGAGGCTGATTAAAATGATTTTGCATTAAGAGAAATCAAAATCACATGGAACACTATGTGTGCTATGAATGTTCACAGCCTCCTAAGGCAGGGAGTGAACTGTAAGGGTGAACACCAATGCAACAAGAACGATTGCCTTGTCCTGCCTTTCCCTGGTTTCGCTTGTGCGTCTGTCTGCAGCCTATCCCCTGTTGTTCCCTGGCAAACACCTAAGTGAGGAGAGTCCTAGAAATCAGCCTGAGAACAGACTAAGTCCATGAAGTCTACGACAGTACCCAGAATTCACTAAGTTAATTTACACCACCTTACTAATCTAGCCACATGGAAGAGCAATCCTCTGAGCCAGGAGGAGCTCAGCAAGGAAGGAGGCAGCAGACTTAGGGCTCAAGTGTTCTCCTTCTGCTGTATAAGTTACACTGGAGCACCTCTACACATTGCATGTTCTAAATGCAGCTCAAGCCAGTTCAATTTCACAACTACAGATTAAAGTTAACAAGGGTACCAAAACCCAAATAGATAAAACACATACTCACTTGTAGCTTCTCATGTAAATTTTCCCATCTACAGCTGTGAAATGCAGAACGTACTCTAAACCAGCCAGACGAATACTGGGCACAGTGGGACCTCTGAAGAAATCTGAGAGAGTATTTAAAAGGAATAAATGCCAGGTTTCTTGGCTGAAAATAAAACCAACAGATGCCTATAACAAATTGGTGATGTGATGTGGGCCCATTTTGAAATACAAATCTCACAAAATAGCCACTACTTAAAACTGCAGCCTGGCCAAAACATAGGACAGAAATTTAACATTGCACGTGTTAGCACGCCCTGATGAATCCAAACGTGTGTGGAAATCCTGACAGGAACACAGTGACTTTCCAGAGATAATTTGGTAGCGATATACAAGCTACCTATATATAGTTCCTATATGTAAGTGCATGGAAAAGAGCAAATAACTTTCAGAGTAGTAACATCATTAAGCTAATTGGAATAATTGCATTGTCTATTCTTTTACATATTCATCTCTAAAATCAGGGAAAAAACTTATCTTATTTGGTGTTTAGGCCAGTCAATGCTCAGCTAAACACAGATCAGTACAGAGAAGCCATTTGCCCAGGTATCTTTTTAAAGACATCATTCAAACCTGATACTTAAATCTTAATCATAGCCAGATTTGGAAGACTAGAAAGAGGGATCAAAACCAGTACACAGCAGATCAAAACTGCGCCGCCTTGTCCACTCTTACCTACATTTTCTCTCTCTGGCTTTGGGAAGAAGTTTCAATACATCATTTCTTTCATACCTCCCTCACAACAAGGCACCTCTGTCCTCTAGGTAAAGCAATATTTGTCTTTGTCTAATGTTTTCTCTATTAATAAGCAACACATCTATGAAAATAAGATACTTCAAATACTTGCTCAGTTTGCAAAGAGAACACTGAAATACAGGTTAAATACAAAATGAGCCACCTCTAGCAAGGTTTTATATCAGGCTATGAAAATATACTGCGCAGAGAGACTGCAATGAGCACAGCAATCTGTCCAACGTACATAGAGGGTGGAGAAAGAATGTGACCTTGACCAAGGGAACAAGGTGTGCTAATAAACACGATAGGGCAATGCTGAAATATAGGAGAACTGCTAACAGATGCAAAACACATCACTCTTTCCCGCTCTGTCTCGTTTTCAGATCCCTTGGCTACTTGTCTTTTCCTTCACTACCTTTTTGCAAGACCACCAGCACTGGAGTGACATCCAAAACACAGTTTTGCTGGCAAATACCAGCTGGAGTCAGCCCAGGAAACTTCCTTGGTCAATTAAATATTCTCTTCTTCTTTCGAGTCTAACTTGCAGTTAGAGGAAAAGTTGCAAATACAACATTTTGTTCATCTGTGGCATATTTTTCCCTTCAATTAGTTCTCTGCAGGTACACAAGCTTACATTCATAGCGGTTTTATTGGCAACACTTCCCTTTCATATTTTCCTGTGGCATCATACATCTTTTCACCCACAGGATGAAATAAACGCAGGTGGTCAGGAATTTGTTTCCTGGCAACACTGAACAGCTGCAGAAACCTTACACTTCAGTATACCCAGAGAGTTGAAGTTTTTTTAAGGTACTCTTAATTTACAACTCTTGCTTTGGTTGGACTAGAGACTTGCTTTATCCTTTCTTTCCATCCCTAGTTCTCTCTCCCCCTTGTCCTCAAACACGTTTCCAGAATGTCTAATTTACTCTTTCCTACAGAGAGCTTTTCAGGACCTTTCTATTTCCAGATTAAATTCCTAATTTATTTTGGAATGTCTTTCTGTATCAATTCATATCCAAAAGCTGGTAACACTGCAATCTATGCAGCTATGGTTAGATGAGTGCAGTTCAAACTGTATCCCAGACATTTCCCAGCCATCCCCTTTCCTGCCCGGAAAAAGCCCTCAAATCTTTTCAAACACTCAAAACAAGTCTGTGTGAGGAAGGCTGTTTGAAGACCAAGGTGACAGCCAATCTAAAATTTCAAAGATCTCCTGCAAACCAACATTTTAGAAAGTGTGTAAGCAAGCCCTATAGTGCCTGGCCATTTTTAGGATAAGATAGATGTTCAATAACAGAACTAACAATAAGCAGGCAGTGTTGTAAGAATTGAAACATCTTATAGACACAGGCACAAAAAGTTATTAGAATTTCATTAACTGCATTCCAAGACTTACATTGTAAATGAACTCCTACACTGCCACATCAGAGGGCAATGAAAACCAAAAGAGAAAAAATGGGATGTCTTTGTCTTTCAGGTCTCCAAAGAAAACGCATCTGTCATTTATTCCTCCTAAACAGCATCCTTCCACTTCACAATTTAACCAGACTATAGCGTTTGGTTACCATGAAGACCTTACTCACCCTTGACCTTAATTTTACAAAGAAATTGCTGTAAGATGATTGTACAAACATGCATAAGCCCTTTTGATATCACAAAAGACAATGAAAGTGTGGTTGTTCCTCAGCATCACTGGCATCACACTGCTTTGGCAACAAGAAGCTGTCAGCTATCTAATATTCCCTTTGGGATCCCAGCAATACTGGTACAGCAACAAAATATTTGCAGCTGTTGTTATAAAGACATTCTTCTATCTTTCTTAGCAAGACTAGCAGCTTAAAGGTACCATCTTTTGCAGAATGGAACAAATCACTTCTTCCTTATCAGTTAAAGGCAGTTTTGAAGCAGGTCAGATTAATACCCAAATTATTTTAATTGGTTAGTGATACCTTCAAGCCTTTACTCTCCTTAACCTTTTTCTTTGTCTATTGTTTTGCATCTGTGTATTTCACAGAAGTCAGCAGAACAATTAAGACCTGGAGTACTTGGCATATGTTCAAGAAGAAAGATTGGGTGTGGAGTACATTTGACTGCCAAGTCATTAATGGCTAATAAATAGGAGAGGAGAAAGGACAGACAAACATCAAGAGAAATAGGAAGGAGTATTCAGTTATTTGGCAACCATCTTACTATGCATGTCTCCCATTTCAGCTGTTTGATCATGGGCTGCAGGAGCACATCTGGATGCCCATCACTGTGCACATGCCTGAACAAGACACACCCCAGAAAAGGCATCTGCTTCCTGCAGTGTAAATACTCATTTACAGTGACACGAACACACAGCAGGAAAACTCACTTATCTTCGCATCTTCACAGATGTATAAGCTCAGTTACCACCCTTTCATCCATCCCCAAGAATCAGTCAGATGCACTGAGAGGATGAAAATTTACTCCTCTCCTGCTCCCTTTCCATCTCATTCTAGATGAAGCATCTTGCTTTAAGGAATAATACTAAGGAAAAAAATTCTCATTTTTAGGGTCTGTTTCTAAAGAGCAGTCATTTACCCGTTTGCCTAGAAACTTAGAAACCCAAGAATGGAACCAAAAGAACAAGACTGTTCTTACTGGGCCAGGTTCAGTATTTTACTAGAGGAAAAAAAAAAAAAAAACAAAAACACAAGGAAGTAATCTACTTTTGGGACAACTATTAAAAAGAAAAAACACACCACTCTACTTTCTAGATCTGATTCTACCAAGCAAGAAGCAATTTTTAAGTGTCAAGAGACATAATATTCAGACTTCTATGTCTGAAAAAGCTACAATGTGCTTTATCTTCCAACCTTAAGATAGTGAAAAACTTCATGCCAGTTTGCTTCCTAAGCTCCAAAACCTGCCTTAAAGTTAGGGCAGAACTATTATCTACAGCTGATTTTTACTGCACCTGTTCTTTCCAAGTATCCTAAGCAACAGCATGCTTGTTAGAATTGGTGGAATTTCCAACAGAAAAAGCTTTCATTACAAAAACAGAAGCTGAATTATACTGATTTGACTTTTCTGTAAGCAAAAATATCCCACTTTCTGAATTTAGTCCACTGATTTCAATTTAGATACTTCAAAACATTATTTGGTTGGAGAAGTGATGACCCAGTACAATTATAAGGCCAAGACTTTTTGGAAAATGACAGTTTTCCACAATCAAAGTAATGAATTCTAGTGAACATGAAGTTTCATCTTCAGAGTCTTTTAGGACAATTTTTTTTCCCTCCCTTTAATAGTCCTCATGATTAGTTAACTTCAATTTAATGTGACATGAAACCTACAAGTGCTCATTCTTGTTTTCTTTCTGTGCTGAACACAAGCAAACATTTATTGACAAACTAGCTTTTCCCAACAGATCATATTACTACAGATCCATGCAACCCTATTGCCCAAATAGTCAAAATACTGACCAATAAGAAGGCTCTTCAGTCTTCTGTATTCTTCATTCACATCAAACACATCACCAGCAAATATCAACATAGGTTTTGTACCTTCAGGACATTTACTGTTCTGTGGAATAAGAATTTTAAAACAACAAAAATTCACAGTGTTAGAGAACATATTTTTGATTTGATAGGTGGCCAGCTATTCAACACTGAATGAAAAACTGCTGTGACCAGTGATCAATAGGGACAGAATAGACCAACCAAATTAAATTAAAAAGCAGAGCATAAAATTAACACTCTGGAATACACAAATTACCAATCCTCATATACTGCATGAAACACTTTTTTAAAACAAATTAATTCACTTCAGAGCACAGAAAAAATTGCAACAAAAAAAATCCACCAGTAGGTGTCACTGAAATACTGAATTAGCAATTCCTTACCTTGATATCTTTTAGGGATACAAACTTCTCAACGCCCAGCTCAATCATGTCTAGCACGTGGTAGTCAAACATGCGACCTGTGAGAGTAAAAAAAGAAAAACCAGCTATTTAAATATTCACTGAAAACTACACACATCATCCCAATAAAACCACAAGTGAGACTTATTACCTATTATCAGGTTGTTAGGTCGCTTCTTGTTATGAGAGCCAAAGAGAAACAGAGAACAATCTGATTTCTTGGAAAAGAATTCCTGCAATTGAAGAAAAGAATAAAACTTGTGAGTTTCAGTTCACAGGGTTTAAAGTATTCTGCAAAGGTATATGGCACAAACACATGAGTATAGGAGCTGCTAAATGAGAAGAGCAACTGCACTTACCAGAAGAGTTTTGAGCACGTCATGAGTGTTTTTCAGCACTTCCTCTAAAACTGACAGCTGGATTCAAGACTCAAATAATTTCTTTTTTTTATTTCCCATTGCATCTTTAAAGTCAAGTCAGGCAATTTTTTCTTGCCATTTTATCTGTAACACCCTTTTTTATAATTCCTCATTATTTGCTTTTACACAAGATACTTTCAACCCCTTCTCCTCGCCTGATGAGTTAAGTATTTGCAAGCTGGCTGCTGTTGTAATGCCTCATTGTAGTCTCCCAAATAAGCTTTATGCAGCATATTAGCTTTGCCTGACAGCTTCTGAACAACCAGTTAATTCCCTCAACAGCAAGTCTAACAACATCTGCACTTGGCACAGGAGTCCTACTGCAGAGCAACTTCATGTCAATCTATTATTTAAGACTAAGATGCCACTTAAAACCAAGCCAGTGGTGACTACCACAGAGATCTTTTCTCCAGAAGGAATAGATTAGAGAACCTATTGTGGTATCATGTCCAGAGCCAACGTGACAGCAGTTCTTTCTAAATATGTCCAGTTCCAAAATCTTTTTATGCACTTCTGCCTCCCAAGGCAGCTCCTCATCTTGTGTATCAACAGTGGTTTAATGATACACACACACACACACACACACCACTTATCCAGTGCTTCCCACAAGTATGTACCTGCACTTGGCAGTTGTGAAGCACAGAAGGTCACTTCATCTCCCACCCCTGCAACAGCAGCAGCTCAGAGAGGACATTGCAGCTCTGCCCCTCTGGGAGGTCAGAGACACCTGGAGAGGCTGGATTAATTGCATGTACAAATCACACATCTTAGCACCAAGTTCTGCCACCAGATTCCTGAGAAATGCTGACTCTAGACAGGCCAAGAACAGACCAGAGGGGACTCCCCTTGAACCAAGGGACTCCCCTTGAACAGCTCAAGGACTCCCCTTGAGCTGTTAATCACTGTGTGTTGATATCTGTACACTCTCCAATAGCTGTGTATTTTACTAAAAAGATGCAAAAAACTCCAATGAATCAAATGTCCCCTGCATATACTGCAACAACACATATATTGCAAAACTGCCCTTTTAAAAAAATGCCTCTAGCCAGTTAGCCAGGACTGCTAAATGATTGAAAGGGGCTTGGTGAGCTTTTCCACCAGCTCCCTAAGCACCCTTGATGGATCTCATGCAGCCCCATAGACGTGTGTCTCAGTGGTGTAGCAGGTCACCAACCATTTCTTCCTGGATTATGGGGACTTCATTCTGCTCTCTGTCCCTCTTTTCCAGCTCAGGGGTCTGGATACCCAGAGAGCAACTGGTGTTGCTATTGTAGACTGAGGCAAAGAAGGCATTAAGTACCTCAACCTTCTCCTCATCCTTTGTCCCTTTGTTTCCCTCTGCATCCAGTAAAGGATGGATATTCTCCTTAGCCCTCATTTTGTTGGTGATGTAATTGTAAAAATATTTAGTATTGTCTTTTATGGCAGTAACCAGATTAAATTCTGGTTGGGCTCTAATTTTCACCCTGCATACCCTCACAACATCTTTGTGGTCCTCCTGAGTAGCCTGGCTCTTCCAAAGGCTTTTTATCCCTGAGTTCCAGCCAAAGCTCTGTTCAGATAGGCTATTCTTCTTCCCTAATGGTTCATCTTTTGGCAGACGAGGCTAGCCCGCTCAAAATTGTCATAAGAGAAAACACTGTTTATACTTACCAATGATGTTTGGTCCTCAAAAGGCCTGGTAATATTTTTCCTGAGAGGAGGGAAAAAAAACAAGTTAAAAGAAAAAAAAAAAA
>VZTI01006005.1:4361-15044 GCA_013397865.1 Struthidea cinerea
GAGCTGGGAAGGGGCTGGAGCCCCAGGAGCGGCTGAGGGAGCTGGGAAAGGGGCTCAGCCTGGAGCAAAGGAGGCTCAGGGGGGACCTTGTGGCTCTGCACAACTCCCTGACAGGAGGGGGCAGCCGGGGGGGGTCGGGCTCTGCTCCCAGGGAACAGGGACAGGAGGAGAGGGAACGGCCTCAGGCTGGGCCAGGGGAGGCTCAGCTTGGACACCAGGAGCAGGAATTTCCCCATGGAAAGGGAGGTCAGGCCTTGGCAGGGGCTGCCCAGGGAGGTTTGGAGTGCCCATCCCTGGAGGTGCCCAAGGAAGGGCTGGAGGTGGCACTCAGTGCTCTGGGCTGGGGACAAGGTGGGCATCGGGCACAGCTTGGCCTCGCTGGGCTGGGAGGGCTTTTCCAGCCTCAGGGATCCTGGGATTCTGGGATTTCACCTGAAGCTGGAGAACGCTGCTGTTCCCTGGAAAAGGCAGATGAGAGCTTTGCCAGGTTTTCCTCATACACAGGGAGTCTCTCAGCTGGACCAGCCAGATGCTGAATTCAGGAATTCCTTCCTGAGGTTCAGGAATTGAGATTTGGGGAGTTTTAGACCAATTACCTTTTCCAGTGACTCCCAGCACAGGTTTGTGCAGCTCTGGGGGTGCAGCAGTTGGGTGACACTTTGGGCTCCTGGTGGGAGCAGAAGGGGAGGCTCCAGAAATTCCCCTGGCCCAGGCCTGGGAAAGCAGCACCAGGTACCAGAACGGCGCCTTTCCCTCCTCATCCTCGGGGTGAATCCACCTTTTCCATGCCAGGGAATGTGGACACCCCTTCTGCCTTTTAGGACCAAGAGGAAGGGGAGTCCCCTTGGCATCCAGGACACAACTTTGGGAAGATCGGAGCAGCTCCAAAAGCTGGGTCTGGCACAGCTCTTCTGGAGAAAATAAAGCCTCTCTCATTAAGACTTTGTGATGGAATAGCTCTTCCATGTTATTTCTCCTGGTACCTGCAGCATTCCTGGGAAGGGGCTCCTTTGCTTCCTACCCGGTACAGACAGGACTGGTCGGGTTCTTCACCTCACAGAGGCTCCCCTGCCTGGGGCACTGGGGGTGGAAATGGTCCCAGTCCCTCTGGGGTGGAAACCTGGAGTTACTGGAGTCACTTTGCTGGCACTGGGGGCACAGAACAGCTCCTTGTCTGACACCAGGCGTGGAACCGAGTCCCCAGCTGTGTCCCTGGGAAAGGTCTGTGTCACCTGCAGGGAGGCAGGGATGAGCTTCCTGCCGGAGCTCCCGTCCAAACGCTCCTGGAGCTCTGGCAGCCTCGGGGCCGTGCCCATTCCCTGGGGAGCCTGGGCAGTGCCCAGCACCCTCTGGGGGAAGAACCTTTCCCTGCTCTCCAGCCTGAGCCTGCCCTGGCCCAGCTCCAGCCGCTCCCTGGGTGCTGTCCCTGTCCCAGGAGCAGAGATCGGAGCTGTCCCTGCGCTGCCCCTCGGGAGGAGCTGCAGCCCCGGGGAGCTCTGACCTCAGGCTCCTCCAGGCTGAGCTGACCAAGTGACCTCGTGTGGCCCCTGCAGACCCTTCCCATCCTCCTGTCCCTCCTTTGGGCACCCTCTGAGAGTTTTAGATCTTTGTCATATCCCGACACCCAAAACTGCCCCAGCACTGAAGCACTCACAGAAACTTCAGTTGCCTTCTCCAAGGCAAAACTTCTTTTGTTCTTTCAGCCCTAAACCTACACAAAGCTGCAGCAAAGAGTGAGAGACCCAAAACAGCACTCCAGAGCCAGTGGCAGCAGTGGGTTGTAGGTGCTAAAAAGCCGGAAGCAGAGAAATTCTTCAGCCTTTTCTCAGTATTCTGTGAGCAGACTGTCTTTCCTATGGAAACTATTTTAAACAAGGTCACAGTTCCATAAACTCCTTGCACCTGCAGGTTGTTTTGCAAGATTGTTATGGCTTTGACTTTGAAAATATTTTGGAATCGGTATCTTAGGACTTGGCCAATCCTCTCAAGGGGTGGATGGCCGAGGAACCAATTACCTACTGCCACTCAACACACTTTTGCGATCTATCCTATAAAAGTAGTCAGAAAATTATTAAAGAAAAGCTTCGGCTTCCACTGTTCATGAGCCTGGACTCTGTGTCGTTTTCTTTGTGCGCCTCGGACGTAACAGCGACAGTGGGTGACAAACAAAGGTACCTCTGCACGTCAGTGCTGAACTGACACCACCTGCCCCAACGCAGCCAGCGCTCTGTGTGTGCAAAATAAGTGTGCAGGCACCGGGAGATGGATGATTTTTCCCTGGAAGAAGGACACAAGTGCTGAAGTGACGTTCTCTCCCCCAGTGCAGCTCCCCTGCCCTTGTTTTGTTGAGCCTGGAAGAAGGGGTTGCTCATCCCACATTTCCCCCTCCCCGCTCCCCTGGCAGCGCTCCGGAGCTGTGCCCATCTCATTCAGCCCCTGGCCTGTGACAGCTGCCCCGTGCTCGAGTTCTGCCCCTGCTCCCAGCCCTGCAGGTTGGAACGGGAGCAGTTCAGATGCTCCATCCTGCGAGGGCAGAGCTGTGGAAATCTGGCGCCCGCGCTGCCAGGGCCGTTGGGCCCTTTGAGCTCGCCCTCAGCTGTGCTCATTTTTTGTCACCATATTGGGGCAAGCCGGGCTGTTTTGTCACTCCACGCTAATCTGACATCTGATGTCTGCCTCGCATCATTGTCTGCGGCACAGCTGGATCCAGCCCAGCAACACCCACCGCACTTGCACCCTTTAATTCTCATCTTCCTGCGCTCGGGGCCTTGTTTGTGGGAGGCCAAAAGGGCTGGAAAAAATCAATTACTGCTGCAACAGCCCTCGGCACCCACTTTGCACGGGCAGGTACAAGAGGGAGGAGTGTGGGGACGGTGCTGCTGCCTGTTGGCTCACGGGGGGCTGAGTTTGACCAGTTAAACCAGTGAGCTAAACTGGGGGAGTCCTTTAGTGGCTCCCAAAATATTATGGCAGCTTTGCACGCACAACCTGCTCACAGCCGCTCCCACACCTGGCCGGGAGCAGCCTCCGAAGCATCTTTTAGTTTTGTTTCTTTTCTTTTTGTGGCTTTTACTTTCGTTTCTTTTCCTTTCCCCCCCAGAAGTCGCTGCCGTGACCCCGCTCGGCGGCGGGACTCGATTATCCCAGTTATTAGCGGGAATCTCGAGTTGGACCTTTAAGGAAAGGCAGCGAGGTGTCAGTTGTTAACTTAACACAGCTCTGCAGCGGGGCTGAGAGCTCAGGTCGTGACCTTATAATGGCCAACCAGCCTATTAGTTTAGCAAAGCCGGGCTCAAATGTCATTTCAGCGCCCGTTGGATGCTTGAATTTATTACCCAGGAAGCTCCTGACTTGAAAACGATAGGATTTCTTTTCCACCAGCTGCTGGAAGTCCCCTTTTTCAAAATAATAGCGACAAATCTGCACTTTCAAAGTTCTTAACTGGTGGGGTGACCTGTGGTGAAAGAGGAGGCAGAGCAGGTACAGCAAATCATGGAACCTGCAGCCTCCAGGAAAAGGGGAGGGGGGAAGGCAGGATAAAGGCAAAAAATGCCAATCAAATTGAAATGATGAGCCCATTAAAGAATGATTTTCATTCAGGCCTCACCTTCCGCAGTGCTCACATTTTTACGGTTAAAACTACAGCAAACAAACTCTGCCCCTGCATCCCCCTCCCTGCCGCCCGTTATTAATTCCTGATATTTTCTGATAATTTTAGTCGAGGGGGAGGAAAAAAAAAAAAAAAAGAAGGGAGAGGAAAAAACCCGACCAAAAAAATCTTGCTGCATTCAGTCCCCTGAGAATGTTGGGTCGAGTTTTTTGATCCCTGTTGCTCATTGATTTGAGGGCTGATGTAGTGCAAGGGGTCCCTATTAGTGGCGTCTGTCACTGCTGTAATGTTTTTGTTATTTTTCCTCATTTGTTCGCTCTGACATCATGTCATTACAGAATGGTGCTGTTCAGGCCCTGCCTTGGCTGTTCGTTAGCGTGTGTTTAATGAGCAGCTTAATTGAGCTGTCTACTAGGCCACCTGTCACCCTCCGGACTTATTAACATACTAATGGCCTGACATTGTCCTCGCTGACAGGCAACAGGGTTTACTGATTTGATGTCTGGACATGGGGATTTTATGCAGGAATGAGAGAGGATATTGGGAAGGAGGTTTAAAAACGCAAATTAACTCTTTGGTATCTCTGTATTTATGGCTGGCTCGGAAAAGTTCAACACAAAGTAGCCGGGGGGGAGCGGCCCTGCTTAGCCGGAGCCACTTTGTCATCGATTGCAGCACGTTTGTGGAGGGGAAAATCTGCTTGGGGTAAGAGGAGCGGGCTTTACTTCTATTACAGTATTATTGTTGGGGCTGCTTCAAAGGAGAAATCTCCTTAAGCCCACAGGAAAGTTTTGTGACTGGGCTTTTCTCTACTGTGGCTAAACAAATGAAAGGCACGAAATTTCCAGTGAAGGGATTTAAGTGCACGACATTGTCCCCACCTTTTAAAGCCAGATGAGGACATTCATCGCCAGTGAACACTGGGCTGGGCTCTAAAGGTTCAAAGGAGTGCCTTAAGTGCATGCAAGTTTAATAAAAACACTTGTTTTGCTTTGCTTGTTTTTTGTTGTTGTTGTTGGGTGGGTTTTTGCCCAGCCCGGGAGCAGCCGACCTTCTGTCGCGGCAGAACTCGGCTGCCCGGCAGATCCCACATCCAGATGGGGCGGCTCTGAGTCCAGCCCCGCATTAAACCCACCTCGTGGGCAAGCTGGGGCCGTGGTTTCGGGTGGGTGGGGGGTTTATTCTCCCCCGGAGGGAAAGCTTGGGCTGGGTGAGGCTCGGCCGGCGCTTCCAGAACCCCGAGGGAGCAGAGGTGCTGGTGCGAAGGGGAGCCCTGAGGAATGAGCTCGGTGATGAGCACCAGGAGCTGGCACAGCACCCAGCCAGGAGCCTGAGCAGCCACCAGGACCCACCCACGGAGAAAACACGGCGGGGTTGCTCCCAGCCCTGCCCAGCACCACCCTCGGGGGCTCCCGCAAGGAGTCGGGATGTGGGGCAGGGAGAACCGGATCCTGTGGGGAAAGGGGGTCCTGCTGCCACTGGAGAGGGGCTCGGGAAGCACCTCAGCCCCAGCAGCTGCCGAGCAGCGCCTGAGTGTAACCACAGATGTGTGTTGGACTGGTGTGGGCAGCAGGTGAAGGGGGATCCCGACCCTCTACTCTGCCCTCGTGAGACCCCTCCTGCGGCCGGGTCTGGGATCCCAGCACAGGGAGCTCCTGGAGCTGCTGGAGCGAGTCCAGAGGAGGCCCCGGAGCTGCTCCAGGGCTGGAGCCCCTCTGGAGCCAGGCTGGGAGAGCTGGGGGTGCTCACCTGGAGAGGAGAAGGCTCCAGGGAGAGCTCAGAGCCCCTTGCAGGGCCTAAAGGGGCTCCAGGAGAGCTGGAGAGGGACTGGGGACAAGGCCTGGAGTGCCAGGACACAGGGAATGGCTTCCCAGTGCCAGAGGGCAGGGCTGGATGGGATCTTGGGCAGGAATTGTTCCCTGGGAGGGTGGGGAGGCCCTGGCACAGGGTGCCCAGAGCAGCTGTGGCTGCCCCTGGATCCCTGGCAGTGTCCAAGGCCAGGCTGGACACTGGGGCTTGGAGCAGCCTGGAACAGTGGGAGGTGTCCCTGCCCATGGCAGGGGTGGCACTGGGTGGGCTTTGAGGTCCCTCCAACCCAAACACTCCATGATTCCATGGTTCTGTAACAGCACAAACAGCTCCCCCTGCAGCAGCGCAGGGAGCAGGGTGGGAGAGGTGTCAGGAGATGTCCCCGGGGGTGATGGGGTAATTTCGGTGTCCCTGACGGAGGAACAAACACCCAGCTCTCTCCTCGTGGCCTCATGGCCCAGCACGTGGCTGGTTCCAACTCCAGGAACTCCGGATGGTCGCAGGTTTTGGGATCAAGGAATCCCCGGGATCACACACGATGCCCGGGGAAGCAGCACCCAGAACTGAGCCGGGGCCTGGTGGCTGCTGTGGGCTGGTGGCTCCGGGTGTCCCCGAGGGTTTGTCACCAGCTGAGGGGGACACGGGACACAGAGACCAGCGGGGGCTCAGCCCCATCCCGCTGCCCCGCCGGCTCTGGGACAGCGGCTGGCAGGAATTGCATCTCCTGCCGCGTGGGGAGGGGAGAATTTTGGTCACTTTTGCCAAAGTTTGCTTTCTGGAGTTTGCTTCGAGCCCCAGGTTGCTCCAAACACCAGCAGTGAGCAGAGCGGGGATTTTCCATCTGCGTCTGGGGCTCGTTTTTCCCGGAGGGTGGAAGCTGCTGACGGGGGTTGTGCACTTTGCCTCGCCTGGATGTGAGTCTGCAGCGGGCTCCTGCAAAATCCCTGCAGGAAACAAGGCTGGAATTACCCCCAGAGTCCTTCCTGCCTCCCAGGCACATCCACCTGAGCCAGGGGACCTCCAGGTAAAATACGGGGGGCAGTTTGGATCCTCAGAGCTTGGAAATTCCCTCCTGGGGAACCTCCTGCAGTCCTCGGGTTCCCCCAGCACAGCCAGCAAGTGGGAGCTGCTGGGGGGTGTTCGTCCTCTGGGGACAAACTGGGGGACCCCGAGGGATTCCCTGTCCCAGCAACAGGGAGCCCCAAACCCAGGGGACCCCGAGGGATTCCCTGTCCCAGCAACAGGGAGCCCCAAACCCAGGGGACCCCGAGGGATTCCCTGTCCCAGCAACAGAGAGCCCCAAACCCGGGGGACCCCGAGGGATTCCCTGTCCCAGGAACAGGGAGCCCCAAACCCAGGGGACCCCGAGGGATTCCCTGTCCCAGGAACAGGGAGCCCCAAACCCAGGGGACCCCGAGGGATTCCCTGTCCCAGGAACAGGGAGCCCCAAACCCAGGGGACCCCGAGGGATTCCCTGTCCCAGGAACAGGGAGCCCCAAACCCAGGGGACCCCGAGGGATTCCCTGTCCCAGGAACAGGGAGCCCCAAACCCAGGGGACCCCGAGGGATTCCCTGTCCCAGGAACAGGGAGCCCCAAACCCAGGGGACCCCGAGGGATTCCCTGTCCCAGGAACAGGGAGCCCCAAACCNGAGGGATTCCCTGTCCCAGCAACAGGGAGCCCCAAACCCAGGGGACCCCGAGGGATTCCCTGTCCCAGGAACAGGGAGCCCCAAACCCAGGGGACCCCGAGGGATTCCCTGTCCCAGGAACAGGGAGCCCCAAACCCAGGGGACCCCGAGGGATTCCCTGTCTCAGGAACAGGGAGCCCCAAACCCAGGGGACCCCGAGGGATTCCCTGTCCCAGGAACAGGGAGCCCCAAACCCAGGGGACCCCGAGGGATTCCCTGTCCCAGGAACAGGGAGCCCCAAACCCAGGGGACCCTGAGGGATTCCCTGTCCCAGGAACAGGGAGCCCCAAACCCAGGGAACCCTGAGGGATCACTGTCCCATGTCCCGGAGCAGGGAGTCCACAGCACCTCTGAGCCTCAGGGAAGTGGCACCCAGGGCTTATGGGCACCATGGGGATGGGATGTTTTTAGGATGAAACACTCGAATGATTTGACAGTTCCCGGAATTCCTCATGGAAAAGAAACGTCTGTTGCCTTTGGATCCCAAACTGAGGGAATCCGAGGAGTCACCCTCCCCTCACTGAAGTCATCCCCTACTGGAGCTCGTTTCTCTTTTTCACAGGGCGCTTTCTTTTGGGAAATGGTGGATCCAACTCCACTGCCTCTTTTCCACTGGAAAAACAAGGATTTTGGTGCAGCCGAGCATTCCCTGTGTCAGAGAGAACCCGGAAATGCACACAGAGCACAAACAGCCTGAAACACCTTCCCACACCAGTGGTGGGATGGGCACCAGTCTGGATTTCCTGGCACTTTGGGACATACCCAGGTGAAGCTGGATGCAGCTGAGAACAAGAAAAGCCTGGGAATAAGAATTTAAAGAGAAATCTCATTCTTTCATGGCACTGTCTCACTGCAAAGGGCTTCCCATCCTTCCCCAACGTGCCATGGACATTCAGCCTCTCCAAATGCACAGGAGAGTCCTTCCCTGCTCCCCCAGTGCCACTGGGAATTCAGCATTGCTGGGCTGGTGCCTCACGGCTCCAGAGGAGGATCTGCCACGGATTGAGGGCTCAGGATGTGAAGGCAAAGGCCCTGCCCTGCCCAGGGCTTGGATGGAGGGGTTGGGGTTGGTGTGAATAAAAAAAGCTTTGTTTGGTGATGGACACTCCAATTCAGAACCAGGGAATCCAGACTGGTTTGGGTTGGGAGGGACCTTACAGCCCACCCAGTGCCAGCCCTGCCATGGGCAGGGACACCTCCCACTGTCCCAGGCTGTTCCAAGCCCCAATGTCCAGCCTGGCCTTGGGCACTGCCAGGGATCCAGGGGCAGCCACAGCTGCTCTGGGCACCCTGTGCCAGGGCCTGCCCACCCTCCCAGGGAACAATTCCTTCCCTACATCTCTCCTAAACTTCCCCTTCTTCAGCTTAATTGGACCAAACTCTATTTGGCTCTGCTGGGGTTGAAAACCCACAGAGAGTTTGTGGGAAAAGCACAAGGAGAGTTCATGAGCTCCCCACCATCTGCCGGATTTCTGGCTGGAATCACAAGGACCCCAAAGCCTTTGCCCCCCCAAAGCACAGCCACGTCCTGCAGGATTGCTTGGAGAGCCCAAGCACAGCCCAAGGGCAGCACCCGGGTGCTTGGAATTCCAGAGCTGCACTCCCTGGGAGAGCAGGGATGGAAAGGTGATCAGGGACAATGGAAGAGGGATGAGGGGAATGAATGAACTTAGAGAACAAACGAGATCCAGGCAGAGTTTATCCAAAAAAAGGCAGCTACACTCCCAACCTGCCAGATTCCAGCAGCTGGGCATGAGGTGGAGAAGGTCATGGGTTGGTTGCAGATACAGCAGGAGATGGTAGATTTAATAAAATTTAATAAATCAGGGAGATCGGAGTGCTGAGGGCAGGAGAAGCAGAGTTTCCATTCCATTCCAGAGTTTTTGTGCAGACAGTGGCAATTCCCTTAAAAGGAAGGATCCTGAGAAGCCTTGATTTTTGAGGCCACTTAAAAGAAACAAATAATAAATTAATTGAGGAAAGAAAATAAAAATTAAAATTCTGATCAAGCTGCTCCATCCTGTTTCATCTCTTTTCACCCACGTTTGTGTTATAATGTTCACCACAACACAAAATCCAGGGTATTTCGCACAGAACCTTGCTGAGAACCCAATAAAACCCGAGAATGTTCAGTTGCAAAAAGACCAAAATCCCCAACACTGCTGGAACTTTCCCTCCTGAAGCAAAACTGCAGCAAAATCCACTGGCTTGGTTCCTGGAGCCAGGGTGGGATTTGCCATTTGTCGGATCCGTCCAGCACGTTCATCCCAGCGCCAGCAAGGCTGGAAGAGACCTCCGGGACCATCCGGTCCCACCATCCCCAGCAAAATCCCTCCATCGCCACAAGTCTGCCAGAAATCAGAACTGCAGAAGTGCTGATTGTGCTAGAGCAGAAACTGGGTTGTTATTTCCAAAATAATGAAACTTTGGTAAAACGGAACCCAGGCTCGGGCAAGGGGCTGAAGAAATAACAGGAGCGAGGAAATCCCTGGGAAAGGTTGGCTGGAATTGGTGCCTCCATTCCCCGTGGGAGCAGCTGTTCCTCTGGGATAGGGGGATATGGGATATGGGATTTGGGATATGGGATATGGGGGATATAGGAAATGGTGCTTCCAGACAGGGTTTGATCTTTGCTGTGGTCCAGGGCTGAAGGGAAAATCCTTCTCCCAGACCAAAGAGCAACTTTTATCAGTGGCAGGGTTTTCCTGCTGGATTTTGGGATAATTCCTTACCTTCCTTAAGGGGACAGTGTGTTTGGGGCTCTGCTGTCCCCTTTGTCCCCAGTCTCTGCTCTTGTCTTTCCATTCATGGTTTCTTTTGCCTTGATCCGATGTTCTCCCTGATCATTCCCACAGAGAACTTCACTCTCTCCTTCCACAAGGGCCTCCCGCAGCTCTTGGATCATCCCCACTTCTTCCTTGCTTCGTGCAGTCACGGGATCACAGAATATCCTGAGCTGGAAGAGCTGCTTTTAGGCCACCATTCCCTCAGACACCGCTGGGCAGGATGGCAAAACGTGTCCCAAAGTGCTGCCATTCCAAAGGGACACTTCCAGCCTTTCCCTCCCTGGTTTTTTTTAACAACAATTCCAGTGAGCCCCTGGAAGTGTCCATCCCACCTGGGCAGTTCCTGTGTTTGTCCCAGTGCCTTGTCCTGGTGGCAGCAGGGCCAGGCAGGAGGGACTCTCTGTGTCCATCCCTCCCCTCACCTGAACTCGGACACGTTTTAGGGTCTTGTCCCCCCTCAGGGGTTGTTACATTCCCAGCACTCCTTTCCCAATCCCTTTCTGCCTCCCTGGGGCTGCTGGATGTGGCAGCAGTGCCATCCTGGATGTGGCAGCAGTGCCCTGCTGGATGTGGCAGCAGTGCTATCCTGGATGTGGCAGCAGTGCCATCCTGGATGTGGCAGCAGTGCCGTGCTGGATGTGGCAGCAGTGCTGTCCTGGATGTGGCAGCAGTGTCCTGCTGGATGTGGCAGCAGTGCTGTGCTGGATGTGGCAGCAGTGCCGTGCTGGATGTGGCAGCAGTGCCATCCTGGATGTGGCAGCAGTGCTGTGCTGGATGTGGCAGCAGTGC
>VZTI01006005.1:16209-26544 GCA_013397865.1 Struthidea cinerea
CTGGATGTGGCAGCAGTGCCATCCTGGATGTGGCAGCAGTGCCATGCTGGATGTGGCAGCAGTGCCATCCCAGCCGAGCCCTTGTCCTGTCCTGACTGCAGGTGAGCAGATCCCTCATTCCCAACAATCCGCACGGGCAGGAGCTCTCCCACAGGAATCTTCCCGCTCCCTCCTGGCAGCAGTTGCTGCTCCTTGGGGACACCCCTCCTGAAGATGGAAACTATTCCAGAAGGTAATTCTATGCCTTCCTACCCTGCAGGACAGGCTGAGCCGCTCCCGAGGTCAGGCCAGGTCTTGTCTCTGCACTGAACTTTGCCTGGGTCACGCCTCTGGGTTTCGCTGGGAAGGGGCCCCACACTGACCCCTGCCAGGGAGGCAGGGCTGAAAATGCTCCCTCGGTAATTAACAGTCCCTGTCCTGATCCTGGAGTGGCCAGCGAGGGCAGCAGATGTCAGGAGCAGCCAGGGCAGATGGCCTTGAGCCCTGTCCTGCTCCCAGTCCCATGTCACCAGGTCCGAGGGCTCCTGCTCAAAAGTCCTCTCAGGAAATCACTGTTCTTCCAATTCCTGTACCCAGGGAGAAGGAACAGACGGACCCCACAATGTTTGGAGCTGATTTGGAAGAAAGGAAGTGGCAGCAGTCTGTGAAGCCCAGCACATGAAAGATGACGACATCCTAACATTGAGAACACAAAAACATCTCCCAAATACATTAAATTCAATGGGATAAGGAGCAAACTGGAATTCCTGCCTCGTTCTGCCTGGAGAGGGGAAGGGAAAGGAAGCACCTTCAATTTGTGACACTCCCCAAGGGACTTCCTCCTCTGGTCTTGTTTTCAGTTGTGGATGTAGAAGATCATGAAAGCTTTGGGGATTATTTTTCCTTCACTGTTACGTTTCCATCAGAACAGTGCCTGGAAATGAGGACACAAACAAGCAGGATGTTTTCCTCCCATTTAAACCAAAACCTGTGAGCCTTTTCTCCAAAAACCCGAAAATCCCAAGAAGTCCAGAGCAGCTGTGGCTGCCCCTGGATCCCTGGCAGTGCCCAAGGCCAGGCTGGACACTGGGGCTTGGAGCAGCCTGGGACAGTGGAAAGTGTCCCTGCCATGGCAGGGGTGGCACTGGGTGGGCTTTGGGGTCCTTCCATTCCATGATTTATGATTACAAACAGCTGTCACATTCCCTTTTTTTGAGGGAAAAGTGTCTCCTCAGTGCATCTCAACCCGTTACAGCTGTCCGGCCTTTCCATTAATGTGACAACAAATACACACCCTGCAGCAGCCAGCAGTGTCCCTCACACGCTGCTCTAGCCATGGATTGATGTTCTACAGGCTCAGCAGTCCTGGAGGGCCCTGGAGCATCTCCGTGCCCAGGACAGGCTGAGGGAGCTGGGGCTGCTCAGCCTGGAGAGGAGCCCCAGCTGAGAGGGGCCCTCAGCCCTGGCTGTCCCTGGCTGCAGGGAGGGCTCCGGGCAGGGCCCAGGCTCTGCTCCGGGGCCCAGCAATGGCACCAGAGCAGCGGGCAGGGCCTGAGCCCAGCGATTGCCCTGCACAGGAGGCAGAGCTGCTGCCCTGGGCAGGGCCCGAGCTGGAACAGAGCCCAGAGAGGGGCTGGAGCCTCCTCCCTGGGGATATTCCAGAGCCCTCTGGACACACTCCTGTGCCCCGCGCTCTGGGGTGGCCCTGCTGGAGCAGGGAGCTGGGACCAGATGGGACCCACTCTGGTCCCTTCCAACCTCACCCGTCCTGGGATTCTGTGAAATGCCTTTGGTGTCAGCATGACAAGAGGTGTAAACTGGAGCCTGGTGTGTCCCCGCAGCCACCCTGGCTCAGGTGGAGCTGTCCTGCTGCTCCCTCGGCTCTCTCACACAGGTTGTATCCAGCAGGGAATGCTCCAGGTGGGGTTACGGGAGTCTGGAAAGACCAAACCTGACCTTTTTATTAAAGCGTTATTGAGCAGTCTGTGCACATCCAGCCCCCTTGTTAAACTCCGTGGAAGGGAAGATTAACCACTCAAGGAAGGTTCAGCTGGGAAAACGATGGGAATGAGCATCATTATGAGCCTCTGGACTGAGGGAAAGGAAGATAAGGCCGTAAGCCCTTAATGAGGCTGGACAGGCGAAAGGGACAGGGAGGGGATCACAGGCACACCCAACCCAGGCTGCAGGGGGGATTTACCCCGGGCATGTCCCGAGTACAGTCCTGCCCTTCCCTCCCAATGGCTCTGGAAGGAACGAGGGAGCTCCGAGTTCCCCGCACACGGGAGAGAGAAGGGACAGGACTTCCAGCCTCACAAAGGAGCTTGTCTTGTCCCTGTTCCCTGGGAGCAGAGCCCGACCCCCCCCGGCTGCCCCCTCCTGTCAGGGAGTTGTGCAGAGCCACAAGGTCCCCCCTGAGCCTCCTTTGCTCCAGGCTGAGCCCCTTTCCCAGCTCCCTCAGCCGCTCCTGGGGCTCCAGCCCCTTCCCAGCTCCGCTCCCTGCCCTGGACACGCTCCAGCCCCTCCAGGGCTCTCCTGCAGGAGCCAGAACTGGGCACAGCCCTCGAGGGGCCTCTCCCTGCCCAGCACAGGGGACAGTCCCTGCCCTGGGGGACAATCCCTGCCCTGGCACAGCCCAGGGGCCATCGGCCTCTTGCCCCCCTGGGCACACCAGGGCTCACATCCAGCTGCTGTCCCCAGCAATCCCAGGGCCTTTTCCAGCTCTCCAGCCCCTCTGCCCCAGCCTGGAGAGTTCCGTGGGGTTGGTGTGTCCCATAAAATCCTGGAATGGTTTGGGCTGGAAGGGACCTTAAGGCTCGTCCCATCCCGAGCCCTGCCACGGGCAGGGACACCACTCTCCAGCTCAGGTTGCTCCAAGCCCCGTCCATGGTGGATTTGAGGCTGAGCTGGGTGGTTGTGTCTCCAGGAGGTGCCACCAGGAGCCCCCAGCCCACGTCCCGGCACAGCCGAGCTGTGGGGGCAGCTCCAGCCAGGACAGCCCTGGCTCCTGGCTGCTCCCCTCCCAGCTGGAGCTCACAGGGTGATTCCTGAGCTCTTCTGACAGGTTTGGGATCAGAACTCTCCCCCCACAGCTGCCCGTGTGGGACACATTGGTTATTCCTGAAGATCCACCACTTGGAAGGGAATTTCGATCTAAAAGCCCTGCTCCAGTCCCTGCTCTTTGCAGGAACAATTAAATCCTGTCGTGCTGTGCTGGGGCACTGCCAAGAAAAGCCGAAATCTGGTGGCAGAGCTGAGCTGTGGCTTTCAGAGTCCCTCTCCACCAGACCTGCACTTCGCTGCTCTCCCCGGCTGTGCCCGTGGCCACACTCTGAGTCCTTATTTGGAATTTAATGATCCAGGGCCCAGAAGAAGCCAAATTGCCACGTGCTTTGTTTGCAGATGAGAACACCGGGCTGGTGGCACTGCTGCTGTTTGGTGACACAGGAAGTCAGGCCTGCCTCAAAACTCCTTTTCCTGTCATTTTTTTACCTTTGCTGTTTCTTTGAAGGAAGCATTTCGTTTTGTGGAAAGGATTTTGCCCATTTGGTTGAATATTTGATGAGTAAAATGTCTTTATTAGAAACTGGAGATCTCCTTAAGCTTTTTGGCCCTGGTAGTTATTTTGTTTTGATCTCCAGATCTCCCAAAGTGATCATTCCCAACAGAAGTCACCCCAGCACTGGCCGGGCTGGACAGTGCTGATTATCACAGGGCTGTCCTGGAGTTCCTGGCTAAAAAGGAAAACCCCCAGCGTGTACAGAATTCCATCCCTTGCTGAGCCAGCCTGGGAAGCGGCTCTGGTGCTGGAATTCTGGGCTCCAGCAGAGGATAAAGCCACCAAATCCAGCGATGCTGAGGGGAGCACAGGCACAGCCAACTCTCCGGTTTGCAGCCATCCTGGCCACTCAGTTAAAGCCAGTGGTTGCCTCCAAGAGATCCTTTGCAGAGATTCCAAGTTATTTGGAGCCATTCCAGAGGGAGGGAGCACAGAGAGGTTTCCAGAGGCTGAAATCCCACCATGAACCCAGGGGAGAGGAAGGGAATCCGAGTTCCTCTGTGGCTGCTGTTCAGTGCCACAGCCAGGGGATTTGTTGTCCCCACAGCTCAGGTTTGGGACCCTCTTGTCCACTCCCTGCAGCCATCCTTTGGCCAACACCCCTTCCAGGGCCCAAAGGGGCTCCAGGAGAGCTGGAGAGGGACTGGGGACAAGGGCTGGAGGGCCAGGACACAGGGAATGGCTTCCCAGTGCCAGAGGGCAGGGCTGGATGGGATCTTGGGCAGGAATTGTTCCCTGGGAGGGTGGGGAGGCCCTGGCACAGGGTGCCCAGAGCAGCTGTGGCTGCCCCTGGATCCCTGGCAGTGCCCAAGGCCAGGTTGGACATTGGGGCTTGGAGCAGCCTGGGACAGTGGAAGGTGTCCCTGCCCATGGCAGGGGTGGCACTGGATGGGCTCTAAGGTCCCTCCCAACCCAAACTATTCTGGGATTCCCTGATTCCATGAACAGCTCTGTGTAAGGATTTGTCTCAGGCCGTTTTCTTCCTTCCTTCTCTGTTTCCTCTGCCCTCCCCAGGCACTTGGAGACAGGAAGAGTGTGTGGATGTTGTCTGATCTTTCCATGGGACTTTCCAGATCCACCACAGGGGAGGTGACCCAAAAATACCACTGGCGGTGCCTCAGTGCTCCTCCCTCACCCCTGGGGATGGGGCCTGGCCACGGCAGTTCCAAGGGTGACAAAGCCCCTGTCCCAGCTGGTCTGGGCATGGGCAGCTCCAAAGGATCAGTGTCAATTCCCCTCCCTTTCCCTGGGTGTTGGAGGGGCAGAGACAGTGAAAATCAGGACAGGAGGGGTTTTCCTCAGGGATCCCCTTGCTCCTGGGAGGGGGGTGAGGATGAGGTGGAGATGGGGCCATTGCTGACTCGGGGATGGTGCTGGACCCTCCAACACCTCAGGCTGACCTCACCTCACCCTCTGCACGTGAGACCGAAGCCGACGTTAAATCCAACAGGATGTGAGGCTTCAACGCTGGCAGGGGCTGCCCAGGGAGGTTTGGAGTGCCCATCCCTGGAGGTGCCCAAGGAAGGCCTGGAGGTGGCACTCAGTGCTCTGGGCTGGGGACAAGGTGGGCATCGGGCACAGCTTGGCCTCGCTGGGCTGGGAGGGCTTTTCCAGCCTCAGGGACCCTGGGATTCCGTGCTCTCTGAACTCAGCTCCAGGCCCGGCTTGTGGACAGAGGGGGGATCCTGCAGGACATTACTCGGGGCTGCCTGGGGGCCAGCCTGCCTCCCTCTGAGGGGCACTTTGCAGGTAACCCGGGTGCCTCTGCCGGGCGTCCCCGTGGAGACCGAGGTGGTGCTGCCCCTCCTGCTCCTGCCGCTGCCATCCCCGCTGGGCTGCGGGGGGCTCCCCGCGGCAACGAGGGGTGCAGAGCAGCCCTGGAGGGTGCTCAGCCCTGCGCGACCAGCCTCCCCAGCAGCACAGCGGGGCCCAGCCCGCCCGAAGGGAGCCCTGCCAGCCCTGGGTGGCTGCTGAGCCGCTCCCTGCTCCAGCTAAAGACCCCTTTCCCCCGGGGCTGCGGGGCAGAGGGAGCAGGAGGTGCCTCTTGGAGGTGGGGATGCCGCGAGGTGCGGACAAACCCGCAGGTGGGGCTCTCCTGGGGCTCCGAGGGCAGCCTGGAGCAAAGCGGGGCTCCCTGGGCACCGCCGTGCCCGTCCCAGGCGCTCCCGGTGGCTGCCCCGGCCGGAGCCCCGCGGAACGCAGCCCCCACGGAGCCCGGACTGGGGCCGCGGGGAGCCGCACCGCCAACACTCGGCTGCTGCAGCAGCACTCGGGGCCGGGAGCCCCTCGGCCCGCAGGGGAAGGAGGGGGATGCAGGAACACGGGGGTCGCTGCCGCATTCCCCTCCCCGAGGCGGGCAGGAGTCCCAGACCCTGCCCCGGCCGTCCCGCCCCAAAGCACCGCGTTCGGGACCATCCTCTCCCAACTCTCCCGCTCTGACAATTAGTCCCTATCATTCACACTGTGCAATCAGCTGTTAAATCCTCATTTATGCTAATTGGAACGTGAATGTGCTGCTCGGCGAAATGTTAGATTGCCATGTTTACAAATATACTCCAGGTATTTGGAAATTCAGATGATCCGAACCATACTGCTTAAGCTAGTCGTGCTGCCAGTTTAAAGAACTTAAGCCTATTTATCAGTTATTTAACAATTCTTTGCACATTCCGCTGTTTTCTTCGTGCAGCCCCTTGTCACGGGAGCAGAACCGAGCTCGCTGCTTTAAAAAATCCATATATAATCTAATAATTGGTAATCTCAATGGCAGGATTTAATTGCCTGCAGCCTCGACGTGGGTAGCACGATTTACCCAAAACATGTTTTCCTAATCCATGAAAGCATCCTTTAAAGCTGCTGCATTTGGAAATAAAGAGGAAAATCACCTCTTTGGCTTAGCTGTACCTCAGAGACTGCAATATGTCCGTGGAAAGTGATTTTCCCAAAGCTATTACAGCATAATAAGCTCAAGAATTAGTTTCAAGTGAAAGTTTATCTCATTATGAGCTCTGACCTGTGTGCAGCTCACGCTCCCCGTCAAAGCCTGGGCTCTTCTGATGGTTCTGCTTCAGAGCAGTGGGAAAGGTGAGGCCACTCAGAGACACAAACCTGCTCCGAGGCAGGAGCTCCTGCCCTGGGCCCCGCTGGGACTTCAGAGGAGCTCCCACGTCCCAGAGCCAGAGGCAGGAAAGGTCTGCTCCTGCTGAGGGCTCAGGGCCCTCCTGAGTTCCTGGCCGAGGGGGTTTGGTGGATCCAAAGTACATCCCTGCTTGTATTGCAGCAAAACAGGAATCCCAGGATCCCCGAGGCTGGAAAAGCCCTCCCAGCCCAGCGAGGCCAAGCTGTGCCCGATGCCCACCTTGTCCCCAGCCCAGAGCACTGAGTGCCACCTCCAGGCCTTCCTTGGACACCTCCAGGGATGGGCACTCCAAACCTCCCTGGGCAGCCCCTGCCAAGGCCTGACCTCCCTTTCCATGGGGAAATTCCTGCTGGTGTCCAAGCTGAGCCTCCCCTGGCCCAGCCTGAGGCCGTTCCCTCTCCTCCTGTCCCTGTTCCCTGGGAGCAGAGCCCGACCCCCCCCGGCTGCCCCCTCCTGTCAGGGAGTTGTGCAGAGCCACAAGGTCCCCCCTGAGCCTCCTTTGCTCCAGGCTGAGCCCCTTTCCCAGCTCCCTCAGCTGCTCCTCACAGGATTTACAATTTGAGGAATCAGGGTGAGACCAACCTGCTCATAATCCCCTCCTTGGGAAAACAATTAATTCAATAACGAGAGATGAAGCTGCATTTCACTCTGGAAACTTTTGATGAAGCTGTGGGTTATGTACCAGGCCCTGTGCAACCATTGCACACTGCGGGTCCCGCTTCCCTTTGTCCCTGCACACACAGAAAAGACAAGTCCCAGCCTCATCCTTAATTTTGATTGTGAATGGATCCTCACAGCAGCAGCGTTAGACTTGTCCTGGCACCCTGGTCCCATCTGCCACTGCTGATCCTGCAGCCCCAAAGCCACCCCGAACCTCTGAGAGAGAGACAGTGGCTGAAACCCACAGGATAGAGCGGAGTCATGGAATGGTTTATGTTGGAAGGACCCCAAACCCCATCCAGTGCCACCCCTGCCATGGGCAGGGACACCTCCCACTGTCCCAGGCTGCTCCAAGCCCCAGTGTCCAGCCTGGCCTTGGGCACTGCCAGGGATCCAGGGGCAGCCACAGCTGCTCTGGGCACCCTGTGCCAGGGCCTGCCCACCCTCCCAGGGAACAATTCCTTCTTGATCTCTAATCTGCGCCCAGCCACAAATTCCTATGGAATTCCCATTGTGTGAAGCACGAGTGTTTTTGGGATCAGGGGAAGCAGTTTTGGGGCTGGCTCTGGCACTGTTTGTGTCAACACACACATGGGGACAGCAGGACACTGCCCGCAGCACAGGGGGTTGATTGGCAAACACAGCACCTGGAGCTGTCCTACATCCCTCCTACCCAAACTGCTCCTCCCCTGGAAGAAAAGGAAGCATTCCCAGTGGAGACAGGCTGAGAAATCAGGGCTGGAGACCCCAGCACCTGCCTGGAGGGGCTCCAGGAGAGCTGGAGAGGGACTGGGGACAAGGGCTGGAGGGCCAGGACACAGGGAATGGCTTCCCAGGGCCAGAGGGCAGGGCTGGATGGGATCTTGGGAAGGAATTGTGCCCTGGGAGGGTGGGCAGACCCTGGCACAGGGTGCCCAGAGCAGCTGTGGCTGCCCCTGGATCCCTGGCAGTGCCCAAGGCCAGGTTGGACACTGGGGCTTGGAGCAGCCTGGGACAGTGGAAGGTGTCCCTGCCATGGCAGGGGTGGCACTGGAGGGGCTTTAAGGTCCTTCCAACCCAAACCAGTGTGTGATTCCATAATCTTAAAAGGAAGATGCTGAGCAGGAGACCCACACACAGGGAGTTGGATCTGGGAACACATTCCATGGCCCAAGACCGAGATCCTGAGGCAAAGGAGCTCTGCAGGGGCCACCGTGGGAGGTGCTGGGGCCGTTCCAGGGGAGCAGATCATGGCATCCACAGCTCTGGCACAACGGGATCCCCAGTGGATGTGGGGCAAGAGCAGAGCACATTCACAGAATCCCAGGATCCCCGAGGCTGGAAAAGCCCTCCCAGCCCAGCGAGGCCAAGCTGTGCCCGATGCCCACCTTGTCCCCAGCCCAGAGCTCTGAGTGCCATGTCCCCTCACACAGGGACAGTTTGCTCTGCCAGTCTCTGCCCCCATTTGGAGGTGGCTGCATCTCTTTTTTCATCTGCAAACAGAGAAAATCCAAAGTCGGGTCATTCTTGAGGGGTGTAACTGAGCAGTGTAGGGAGGTTTGAGCTGCCCTGGAGCTTCCCACAGAATCCCGTCTCCATTCGCACCTCCGGGGTCTCTGCAGGCACCAGAACCTGCAGGAAGGACCCAGGCCCAGCAAAGGGGAATGAGATGGAAGGGCTGCCATCCACAGGAACGAGGAGGATGGAGATAAAAACCACCTCAGGGCTTCAGGCTGGAGCCCCTGGCAGCGGAGCAGGGAGGTGGGATCCCTGTGGGTGGTCTGGCCCTGTGCTTTCCATCGGGAGCTTTCCCCACAACCAAATTCTTTTTGCCTTTTCCACCTGTCCCTCAGCGGGACTGTCACCTGAAACTGAGAGTAACCCACTGCTTGTTCCCAGAGCCTGGGAACATCCCATGCCAGGGCCTTTGGGAGGGCAAAGAGGTTGAGGGACCAGCAGTGCAGGGTGGATATCGCTGTTACGTCCCAGACGCAGAAAGAAAACGCCACAGAGTCCAGGCTCATGAACAAGTGGAAGTGCTTTAATAATTTTCTGACTACTTTTATAGGATAGATGGCAAAAGTGTGTTGAGTGGCAACAGGTAAGTGGTTCCTCGGCCATCCACCCCTTGAGAGGATTGGCCAAGTCCTAAGATACCGATTCCAAAATATTTTCAAAGTCAAAGCCATAACAATCTTGCAAAACAGCCTGCAAGTGCAAGGAGTTTATGGAACTGTGACCTTGTTTAAAATAGTTTACATAGGAAAGACAGTCTGCTCACAGAATATTGAGAAAAGGCTGAAGAATTTCTCTGCTTTTAGCTTTTTAGCACCTACAGGTGGAGGCTGCTGTCACCTGCTGCTGTCACCTGCTGCTGTCACCTGCTGTCCCCAGCCCTCTGACCCCCAGGTAAGTAACCACGGAACCACGGAACAGCCTGGGTTGGAGGGGCTCAAAGATAATCTCATTCCAGCAATATTCCACAGGCTCCAGTGCCCACCGGAGCAGGAAAGCTGAAGATTTCCTGCTGTCCCAGCACCCCCAAGCCCCTGGGCTGCGGAGACCTTCCTATAACACACACTGGCTTTGATTTTGGATATTTCGGACCCATTTTGTGCCCTTCCATTTGTCCTCGGTGAGAGCTGGGATCATCAGCTGAACACAGCAGCTGACGTTACCCTCTGTCAGTGAATCCTCCACCAGATTCCCAGCCCAGCAACTGGCACTTCTGGTGAAAGTACTGGAAAAGAATACATTTATTATACCTATTTGAAAGTAGAACCAAGGGGAAAAAAAACCCAACTTTTTTTTTTTTTTTTAAAAAAAAAAACACCACCTTTTTTTTAAAGGATGAAAAGTCAGTCATTCAGCCAACCTTCAAAGTGCTCGACTTAATCCGCGGGGGGACCCGATCTCGCTTTTCTCAGCCCAGATTTTTCCCCCTTGTTCACACACCTTGAGACAAAGGCTGCAGGAAAGAGGCGGAGGGGGAGGGCAAGGGGGGGTGGGTTTTTTTTTTTTC
>VZTI01006005.1:26706-36886 GCA_013397865.1 Struthidea cinerea
CGGGATGCGGAGCAAATTTATTCCGGGGAGCGCCTGAAACGGCCTTCAGAAAATGGAGAGAGTGTCTTCTGCGAGAAAAGGCCCCTAAGTAAACTCCGGCGCCATTCAGGAGATTTGCTCCGGCACTTAACAAGTGGGGCAGGAAGAAAGGAAAAGCTGTTGTCAGGTTTGGGGTGTTTATCAGCTCCCCTCGAGACACTTGACCCGGAGTGGGACCCCCTAATCCCTGCTCTGCATGCGCGGCCGGGCTGGCCCGGGGCACTTGTCCCGGTGCCCATTGTGTGCCACTCACCTCCTGCCGCCCCCCCTGCGGCATTCTGCTCACAGGCGCTCGAACGAGTTGTTTGGGCTGGATTTGGCGAGGGAATTGTGCTCCTAATGAAACAGTCTGGTCATTATACAGCGGCGGGAGGAGCTGCCGGCGGCCGGGCCCGGGCGGGCAGCGCCGGGGACGGGGACAAAGGGCCGGCGGCGGGGCCAGCCCGGCACGCAAAGAGTTAATCCGCAGTGCCGCCGGGCTCGGGGCTCCCTTAATGGCCCACGTTTGCGAGGACAAATCGCTCCGAGCTGTTTGCCGAAGGGGGGAAAAGCACCAAAAAGTAGTTTGTTTTAGGAGCTGCTTCCTTCCTAAATGAAAGGTGGAGGGGGAAGAGCCCCCGCGGGCGAAGGCTGCCCCAAAGGTCTGGCCAGAACCCCCGAGCTGCTTCTCCCCTCTCTCTTCCCAAAACACCCCGATTGAGTTAATTCCCGGATCGCGGGGATTTGCAGCGTTCATTTAAATGATTTTTAGTACCTGCTGATTAAAACTGTTCGCAATATTTTTTGCATTTTTAATTGCATTAATCATTAACTGTAATTATTTAGATTTAGGAACTGCTTTGTTCAGCAGCTAAGCGCAAACTCGATGGAAACAGCTTGATTTTCATAAAGCAGAGTGACTTATTTCACTTAATGAATTGAACTAAGCAGAAATCCCAGAGCAAGAGTGGGCTGGGAAATTTTTACCAGGTGATTTATCACCGGAGGGACACTTTAAATCTGGATCAGTTTTATTAAATCTGCCAGGCATTTATTAAAGCTGGGGCAGGAATAATAGCTGGCTGCAATATCACATAATGACCATCATTCCACAAAGCCCCAAAACAGCAGCTGAATATGGTTTGGAAGTAACAAACAAGGATAATCCCGGGACGTGTTTGAAATAACTTGTGAGCTCCGGCCCCACCCGAGCCGGGTTGGACTCCCAAGGACAGGGGCTGAAAAGCCCCTTCCCCACACAAGGGCAGGGACAAGGCTGGACATTGTGCTCAGCTTCCCCACCACGGCTCCTCATTCCACCGAAACTGGGAGAGCTCCGTGTGTGGAGTCAGCAGTGCCTGGGTTATTCCCCATCAGAGCCCACGGGAGCTGGGAAGGGGCTGGAGCCCCAGGAGCGGCTGAGGGAG
The DNA here is from genome assembly GCA_013397865.1 of Struthidea cinerea. NCBI lineage: Eukaryota > Metazoa > Chordata > Aves > Passeriformes > Corcoracidae > Struthidea > Struthidea cinerea. The sequence goes on from VZTI01006005.1 coordinate 28,152, forward strand.
CTGGGAAAGGGGCTCAGCCTGGAGCAAAGGAGGCTCAGGGGGGACCTTGTGGCTCTGCACAACTCCCTGACAGGAGGGGGCAGCCGGGGGGGGCCGGGCTCTGCTCCCAGGGAACGGGAACAGGAGGAGAGGGAATGGCACCAGGGATGGGGAGGTGTTTGGTACCAACCCCTCCAGGATTTCACAGCAATTCCCAGGGCTGCTGGAAAAAAGCCGTCCCTGTTCCCCCTGTCGTCCCAGCAATATGAAGGGACCACACTGCACACAATCCCAGGATCCCTGAGGCTGGAAAAGCCCTCCCAGCCCAGCGAGGCCAAGCTGTGCCCGATGCCCACCTTGTCCCCAGCCCAGAGCACTGAGTGCCACCTCCAGGCCTTCCTTGGGCACCTCCAGGGATGGGCACTCCAAACCTCCCTGGGCAGCCCCTGCCAAGGCCTGACCTCCCTTTCCATGGGGAAATTCCTGCTCCTGGTGTCCACCCTGCCCCTCCCCTGGCCCAGCCTGAGGCCGTTCCCTCTCCTCCTGTCCCTGTTCCCTGGGAGCAGAGCCCGACCCCCCCGGCTGCCCCCTCCTGTCAGGGAGTTGTGCAGAGCCACAAGGTCCCCCCGGAGCCTCCTTTTCTCCAGGCTGAGCCCCTTTCCCAGCTCCCTCAGCCGCTCCTGGGGCTCCAGCCCCTTCCCAGCTCCCTTCCCTGCCCTGGACACGCTCCAGCCCCTCCAGGTCTCTCCTGCAGGACCCAGAACTGGACACAGCCCTCGAGAGGTCTCAGCAGAGGGGAACAATCCCAGCCCTGGTCACCACAACATTTTGGGACCATTTTCCATGCCAGTGCTGTTGAGCTTTTCACCTTTTAATTTAAAGCATTCAGCCCCTCTCGATGTAAATTCACCTTCTTGTTTGTAGCTCTCCAAGACCCCCAGGCAGCACCACCCGTACCTGGAATGTTTCTGTGCTGCTAAACCAGTCTGGAACCCTGTTCCCATTAAAAATGGAAAGACAACACAGCCCGGGGATGTTTATTAGTGTGAGGAAGAAGGGAAATAGGGATTTTCATTCAGCTGCAGCTAAAGGTCCGTGCACAGTTCAACAGTAAGATTTTTAAAATTCAAAACATAAGAATGAGCAGCACTTCATTGCAGAGTTGAAAGATAATTGTGCAATTAACGGTATGAGGTCAATAATGCCAGAGCTGGATGCTTCTGACAGCTAGGGATAATCAATCCAGCCTCCAAATGAAAGGCTCAGAGGTAGCAGTGGAAAAATAACACAGTGCCAATGTTTCCGTGCCCTAATGAACACCAGACAAGTCATTATTGACTGGTTTTTACTTATTTTAAGTGCCAGAGCACAAGTATCTGCTTTGATTAAACGGAACTTTAGAGTTTTGCCTGAACTTAAGTTAAGTTCAGATTCTGTCCTGATCTAAGCAAGGACATTAATTTGGGAATGCAGCAAAGGATCCTCATGGCAGCTGCAGTGTCTGCTCAGGGAACTGCCAGGAAAATCCCCAGGAAAACATCCTGTCCTGGCTTGTTGTGAAGGGAAAAGAGATCATCCGAGCTCTCCTCGTGTTGGGCAACAACCAGACTTGGCTGCATCAAAATTCCTTTAAACTTTGGCTCCGTGACTGGGATCAGCTGTGGCACCAGAGGGAGAACAAATCCAGAGCAGGGATCAGCAACCACAGACCCAGGGAGAGAAACGTGGAGCCCTGAGGTGCTGAATGTTGGCTGAGACATCCCTTCCCTGCTTTGTTTTTCCTGTGGAATCAGGAAAAGCCTCATGCCAGCATTTCAGCTGGAGTGCTCACCTGGGGAAGAGAAGGCTCCAGGGAGAGCTCAGAGCCCCTTCCAGGGCCTAAAGGGGCTCCAGGAGAGCTGGAGAGGGACTGGGGACAAGGCCTGGAGGGCCAGGACACAGGGAATGGCTTCCCAGTGCCAGAGGGCAGGGCTGGATGGGAAATTGGGCAGGAATTGTTCCCTGGGAGGGTGGGCAGGCCCTGGCACAGGGTGCCCAGAGCAGCTGTGGCTGCCCCTGGATCCCTGGCAGTGCCCAAGGCCAGGCTGGACATTGGGGCTTGGAGCAGCCTGGGACAGTGGGAGGTGTCCCTGCCATGGCAGGGGTGGCTCTGGGTGGGCTCTGAGGTCCCTCCAGCCCAAACCATTCCACGGTTCCACGACGAGCACGGACAGCGATCACAGTGACGAGCTGACACCGGGGGAAAACGAATCCCTTCCCACCGCCACAGTTAAAGGCCGATCCCGAAGGCCTTGCTGTGCCTCTTCCATGCGTTTTCCGTGGCCAGGAAGAGCGGGAGAGGAGCAGCCCCTCCACCTGCGGCGCCGGGACTCGGCCGCTCCACCCGGCCAGGCAACGCCGAGCGATTAGCGGGATTAATGCGGGGATGCCGCAATCAGCGCGAGCACGTGACTCATTAGTCATCAATTAGGGGGCTCATCCGCACACGGCTGATTAGGGGCCATCAGTGCCTCAAATTAAGCACGAAAAAGATGTTTTAACGCAACCATATGGTTGTGCTTCAGAAGCAGTTAGCGCACAAATGGAGCGCATTGACGGCTCCTAACTGGCGATGAATGAGGGGAGAGTGGCCCAAATTTGTTTAGAGAGTTCCCCCTCCACTTTTGCCGCGGTTTTTAATGTGATCTAATGAATAAGCAGAGTCAGCTTTAATTGCCGACTCACTCTCCGATGAAAAAGAGCTTCCAAAAGACCCTTTTCCTCCTCCCTCCCTGCTGGGAAAAAAAAGGCCAGGGGAGATGATTTTTTCCCTGGACTGAAGGTAAGGCTTTGGTTTTCCCTTTCCTTTACCCCGTGGTGCAATTCCGAGTTGCCCCATCCGAGCAGGAGCGAGGCTTTGCACGCTCCCCACCAGGGAAGAGGTGGGATTTTGGCTGTGCTGGGGGGATTTTGGAGATGGGAGGGGTGGCAGGAGGGGATGTGTGGGGTGGCCACCGGCAATGGGCTCGTGGCTACGGGAGGAGATGGAAAAGCTTCCTGGAGGAGGGGGTGGGACTGCTGTGGTGGGACAGTCTCCGTGTCCTGCAGTTACCACAGAATCCCAGGATCCCCGAGGCTGGAAAAGCCCTCCCAGCCCAGCGAGGCCAAGCTGTGCCCGATGCCCACCTTGTCCCCAGCCCAGAGCACTGAGTGCCACCTCCAGGCCTTCCTTGGACACCTCCAGGGATGGGCACTCCAAACCTCCCTGGGCAGCTCTTTCCAAGGCCTGACCTCCCTTTCCATGCGGAAATTCCTCCTGGTGTCCAACCAGAATGTCAAAACAGAGAATTGTACTGGCCCAGGAGAGCCCAGAGCATCCCCACTGCAGGAATGTTTGGGATCTGGGGCCTCCACTCACAGCCAGCCCAAGTCAAAGGGGAGATCCCGGCTGTCTTCTCCAGGTGCTGGGCCAGGCCCTCAGCAGCCAAGGGGGGATGACAAAGTAAGAGGTGAGGCTCCTGCCCAGCTTTATCGCCAGCCTGTTGGGGGCAGAGGGGGTTTGCAAATGATAAATACTGACACTGCCTTCTTTGGGGGATAATTTGTTGTTTTCAGTGAAATCACAGAAACAGGGAAAGGTTTGGGTTGGGGGGGCCTCAAAGCCCACCCAGTGCCACCCCTGCCATGGGCAGGGGCAGCTTCCACTGTCCCAGGCTGCTCCAAGCCCCAGTGTTCAGCCTGGCCTGGGACACTGCCAGGGATGGGACAATCTTTCCTTCTGTCCTGCAGTGAGCAGGGGACAATCCCTGAGTGCCGGATTTGACACCCTGGGGCTGAGTGAGGAGGAGGAGGAGGGACCAGAGAGATTCGGGGGAACCCTCTGGGATTCCCTGGGGCTGATCCCTGTTGCTGATCCCTGGCTGGGAAATGATCCCACTCACCTTTCCAGCGGAAGGAAGGGAACCAACTGCTGGTGTTCAGTTCCACCTGACAAATACCCCAGTGCCACCCCGAGGCTGAGGGAGTTGGTGGCACTGGGGACGCTGCTCTTCCTGCCACGGTGGCCTTTGGGAAGTGTCACTGCTGGATCCTTTCCATTACCTGATTTTAATTAACCCCTGGAGCCCTTTGTGTGGCCGGTGGTGTCAGTGGGGCCCTCAACAGAAGCCCCCTTGTCACAAAATTTGGGAACAAGCTCCTCTTGAATGGGCCCAGTGAGCGGGGGGGCTTCTCCCTCCCTAATCCCACGTTTCAGAGCACGAGCTGGGGACAAAAGGCAGCTCCTCCAGCTTTCTGTGCCTTGATTCCGTGTGACACGTCCAGCCTGCCTTTGTCCCGCCGGGAGGACGCTCCAGCTCCGCACGGGACACGCTCCTGGAATGTCACGGAGCTGAACCAGCCCCGGAGCCCCAGGAGGGGCCTGGGCCATCCCACTGGAAAACCCGGATGCGCTGAGTCTGGTTGGTCTCTTTTTCCCTCCCTGTACTCCTGCAAGGATGTGATTCCACCCAAGAAGTCCAGGATTATCAGGTTTTGCCATGGCAACGCGTTATTGTAAATGCAAATGGAAAAGGGGGAAGCCTTTGGTGCTCCTAATGAGATGACAAAAGGGGATAACAGTGAAATATTCCCTGTACTTTGAAACTGGAAAAATCCTCCTCTCCTCTGCCATCTTTTTTTCTGGAGAGCTGCTCAAGAGCTTTTGGCTGGAGCCCGGGGAAGAAATAATTTGGTTTAATTTCATTATTTAGAGAGTGGTGGGGTTGACACTTCACCTGCACCACTGGAAGGGCGGAGTGGCTGCTGCTGGTTTGGGAATTGGCTCTCCAGAAGGACAAGGAGGAGATCAGGGGGAACATCACTCCTTTTAAACGAGGATTTCACAAGCAGAAGCTGTTCTACCCTGACCTTGCATTTGTATTTACAGCACCTGAGCCAATCACACGTTCATTAGACATTTTCTGCATGTGGAATAAGGGAACTAATTGGCTTTAATTCTGGAAAAGAGAAGCCTTAGCCTGTGTGGAGTTGGTTAAGAGTAAAATGCTGTGCAGGACCTTGTACAGAGAGCACCTGCAGCATCTTTTGCTAAAATTATCCATCAGTATTTCCCTTCTTCGCTTGTGCAGACGGCTTTAAAGATCACCATGAAAAGCAGCACTGAGCAGCCTCAGCGCCAGCTCACTCCCACCCCAGGGGAAGAGGAGAAGTTTGAATTACTGCACGTGCCCATCCCAGCCACGTTTCATGCAAAAGAAAGGAAAAGCCCCAGAACCCCTCTGAGGGCACCGGCCTGGCGCCGTCACAGCTTTCCACATGTAAACAGCAGCGTGTGGGGACACTTCCCCTTTTGGGACTCTCCAGCAGATCCTGTTTGCACAGTAAGGAGCCTTTCCAGGGATTCCCAGTGGTCTCGGGCTGGTTACCAAAGCTGAAAGCAGCTGCTCCTCACTGCCCTGGTTTGTCTGCAAACCCCAGTCAGGCGTCTCCCCCCATTCACGGAGCCTCTTTCAAGGTCCTTTAAAAATCCATTTCTTTAATGCTCCTGCAAACTCCCCCCTGCCCGCCCAGCTTTTTTTTTTTTTTTTTTTTTTTTTTTTTTTTTTTTTATTAAACACCACACAACAAAANNNNCTGAAAACCCCCCCCCCCCCCCCCCGTTTTTTTTTTTTTTTTTTTTTTTTTTTGCTAATTTGATGAAGACCACACACATAAAATCAAATGCTTTTGTCATTTGCTTCTCATTGTCCCCACTTGGTGAAAGGAAGCATCGCCTGCGTCGTGTGATCATAAACATCGGAGTTCAGAGCTGGCACCTCTCCAAATATTCATTTTTCAGGGCAGCATTTGGGATAATGGTGGGGCTTCATGGTAGCTATCAATTATGGGACTGGCTGGAAGCACCAGGACAGTTCTTGTGAGCTGAGAGTGTCCAGGGCAGGGAGCGGAGCTGGGAAGGGGCTGGAGCCCCAGGAGCGGCTGAGGGAGCTGGGAAAGGGGCTCAGCCTGGAGCAAAGGAGGCTCAGGGGGGACCTTGTGGCTCTGCACAACTCCCTGACAGGAGGGGGCAGCCGGGGGGGGTCGGGCTCTGCTCCCAGGGAACAGGGACAGGAGGAGAGGGAACGGCCTCAGGCTGGGCCAGGGGAGGCTCAGCTTGGACACCAGGAGCAGGAATTTCCCCATGGAAAGGGAGGTCAGGCCTTGGCAGGGGCTGCCCCGGGAGGTTTGGAGTGCCCATCCCTGGAGGTGCCCAAGGAAGGCCTGGAGGTGGCACTCAGTGCTCTGGGCTGGGGACAAGGTGGGCATCAGGCACAGCTGGGACCCACAGGTCTGGGTATAATTCCCAGGGAATGATTTGAAAGAATAACAACTGTGAAAACCGTCCTGACTCAAATCTCACACACTTCTTCCCAAATCCTCACAATTCACTGGTTTTGAGACAATCCCTACTACTGGATTGGGATCTAGCCAGGCAAATAGGGAATAGATGAAATTTCAGCTTAGAAAGGAGAAAAAGTCTTCAAAAAAACACCAAATTACTCTGATGGAATGAAAAGGAGAAGTTGTGTCCAAATGAGCAGCTGAGCTGATAAGGCTGGATGAGGTCCAAAGAGCTGATAAGACACTGCAGTGGTGACAGCAGCAGGATCCACGTGTGTCTCACCACTGCAGGACTTGTGGCAAAGTCAGGATCATGTTCAGTCCTGAGGTTTTTTTCCAGGGCTTTTGAGTGATTTTACTGTGAATAACGCCCCATGTTTACAATGTTTGTATTTGTTTGCTGTGGTTTATTCATTCTGCAGAAGGAATTGTCTCCAGAACTGTTCCCTCTGACTTCCAGGAATGACACACAGAGGTGAGGCCCTTCCAGGTGGGAACATTCCTGCTCTCTGAAGATCCACCTACTCCATGAAACATGGAGATTTTCCCATCCTCAATCTGTAATTCAGCTCCTTCACTTTTGTGCCAGGTGGATTTGAACCAGAAGCCTGGGTTTGTTCTTTGGTTGGGAATCGCTGCTGGAAGCACATTTGGGATCCAATAAACTGTAACAAACCTGAGTCTGCTCCTCTAAGTGCCTAAAAATGGTCACATCCAAAAAAAATTTGCACTTAAACTAAGAACTTCAAGCCTTTCCCTCCAGTGTTTGCTGCTGGATGTGTCATAGGAGCAGACAGAGATCCCAGGATCCCTGAGGCTGGAAAAGCCCTCCCAGCCCAGCGAGGCCAGGCTGTGCCCGATGCCCACCTTGTCCCCAGCCCAGAGCACTGAGTGCCACCTCCAGGCCTTCCTTGGACACCTCCAGGGATGGGCACTCCAAACCTTCCTGGGCAGCCCCTGCCAAGGCCTGACCTCCCTTTCCATGGGGAAATTCCTGCTCCTGGTGTCCAAGCTGAGCCTCCCCTGGCCCAGCCTGAGGCCGTTCCCTCTCCTCCTGTCCCTGTTCCCTGGGAGCAGAGCCCGACCCCCCCCGGCTGCCCCCTCCTGTCAGGGAGTTGTGCAGAGCCACAAGGTCCCCCCTGAGCCTCCTTTTCTCCAGCCTGAGCCCCTTTCCCAGCTCCCTCAGGAATTCTCTAGCCCCTTCCCAGCTCCGTTCCCTGCCCTGGACACGCTCCAGCCCCTCAAGGTCTCTCCTGAAGACACTGAAGAAATGTCTTCATTAAATCCTACCTTTATTTTCATTTTATTTTGATTCCCTGTTGCTTCTGAGCACACAAACCCACGCCAGCATCTTCCCCAAGCCAGTAATCCCAAAGGCTCAGCCAGGGAGACAAGTAACAGGATGCCCCCCGCTAAAAACTCCCCTTGCCCTGGATGTGGGCTCTTCCCAGCTTCCCAAACCTCGTCACATGGGGAGAAAAATCAAGCGGAGAGAAGGAGAGGATCCGTGAGCAGCAGTGCAGCCTAACGGCCGCCACGGCGCACATCCTGGGAAGCCGGAGAGCCGGAGTCACCCGGCTGCGGGAATGGCCGCTGGGAGCCTGGAGAGGGGTCCTGGGGGCACCTGCGGGGAACCTGTGAGAAACTCCTGGCTCAGGAATTCCTCAGCATTTAACCCAAGCCAGGCACAGCGAATCCCGGGCCAGGAACCCCTGCCCGAGCGGGGACAGCCCCAGCGACTCCAGAGCCTGGGCACAAAGCTCCCAGGAATGCACCACAAGGACCCCAGTGCCCTGTCCTGTCCCCCAGTGCCCCCGTCCCAATCCTCCCTGTCCTGAGCTGTCCCCCCAGTGCCCTGTCCTATTCCCCCTGTCCCATTCCCCATTCCCACATCCCGCTGTTCCCATGCCAGGCGGCTCCCATGAGGATCTGCCACGGTTGCCCAGCAGCTGCCTCGGGTCTGTCCCCTCCAGTGCCTCCCAGTTTGCGGTGACAGAGCCGTGCCCCAGTGGCAGCCGGAGCTGCCCGGGGACGGCAGCGGGAGCTGAACAGCAATTCCAAGCACGAAGAAAACTCGAGCCATACCCGTGTTCCCCCGGCTGTGTCCCAGCCTGGTCAGCGAAGCCGAACTGGAGAAGGGCAGCGCTGCCGGAGCTTCCCCTGGGAAGCAGCGGGAGCTTTGGGGCGGTGGCTCGGGACAGGCACGACCCGAACTGCAGAGCCCTCGAGAGGAAGCCTGGGACTGACCCACAGCGAGCCCTGGGAGGTTTGGGGAGGTCGGGGAAGGTCTGGGAAGTTATGGGGAGGTTTGGGGAGGTCGGGGAAGGTCTGGGAAGTTATGGGGAGGTTTGGGGAGCTCAGGGAAGGTCTGGGAAGTTATGGGGAGGTTTGGGGAG
>VZTI01006005.1:37515-54760 GCA_013397865.1 Struthidea cinerea
GGGACAGGGACAGGGACAGGGATCGGGACAGGGACCGGGACACGGACAGGGACAGGGACAGGGACCGGGACAGGGATAGGACAGGGACTGGGACCGGGACAAGGACAAGGACAGGGACCGGGACAGGGAGCGGACTGGGGTTCATGTGCTGGGGCCAGAACTGGGACAGGACCGGGGTTCATGTGCTCGGGACAGAACCAGGACCGGGTTTGGTGTGGCTTGAGCAGAGCCCAATGCCCCCCCCCCCCAGCTGCCCCCTCCTGTCAGGGAGTTGTGCAGAGCCAGAAANNGAGCTGTACAGAGGGACAATGTCTCACTGTCCCTGTGGAAAGCAGCACAGGAGCAACAACACAAACCTGTTACCACAGATGCTCCTTTTTCATCAAAAAAAAAAGTGTTCCCAAGATAGCACCACCCATTCCTTCGACATTCCACGTTTTATTGAGTTTGGCTGGATTCAGGGTTGGTTGTGGTTCATGAGTTCAATAAATATTGCAGAACTGCCTGAAGCCCCGTTGAGTTCGAGCAGGGAGTGGGTACAGGAGCAGTGAATTGGTAAGAGGTTTAAAAGATCTAAGAACTACCTGGGGTGGAGAAATGGAGCTCCCTGAAAAGAGATGGCAGGTGACCTTCACCGATGGCATGTGGCCCTCACCTGACCTGTGGCCAAGGACAGCACTGGCCCCCCTGCCCGGAAACTGCCTGAGCACCTAGACTACATCAGTGACTTTAATGCAGAATGAAATTCAGGGCAGCAGCCCTGCCTTTCCTGGCCCCACTGCAGAGGGACGCTCAGCCAGTGCCACGCTCTGCCCTGGCAGCTGAGGGAGAGGAGCAACTGCCCAGGAAGCAACACCCCTTCCACCCGTCTCCTCCTCCCAAAGGCTTTCTGGAAAGACCAGAGGAGGGGACAAGGAGAGGGAGCAGCAGTGGGAGGAGGCTCTGGCAGGGTGGGAACACTCCAGGTGTGTTCAGCTGGACGCAGCTGCTCCTGTGCCCTGGCAGACACTGAACACACCTCCCCTGGGGGGGTTCCCAGCCAAGGAAAAGGGACCAGCCAGGGGTGCTGCTTCCTCTGGGACACGAGGAACAGTCTTTGGTGACTGCAAGGCACAGACTGGAGCGCCCAGGACAGAGCTGTTAAGTGGCACCAGCACCTCCCTGTCCTCGGTCCCGCCTGCAGGGTGCCGCGGAAGGCCACGCCAGAGCACGGAACCCCCTGGGAAGCCCAGCTACTGAAGCGATGCTCACCCTATCCCTGTGCCCCATCCCTGCGGATGGGGAAGCTACACTACCCCCCTCCCAGCCCCAGCCCTCTGCATCCTCACGTTATTCCAGACGCTCCCATCCCAGCAGCTCCGGCCAGGTGGAATGGCTGTGCCGGAGCCACGGGCCATCCCTTAGGAGCCGCACATCAGGCACTCCTCCCTGTTCTCCAGGGAGCACACCATGGCTGCCTTGTTCCTCTCCTTCTCCTCCTCCTCCCTGGACGCCTTCTCCCGCTCCCGCAGCTTCTCCTTGTTGAGGGTGAACTGGATGGGGTTGGCAGCCGGCTTTGTCCGGAGATAGTACATCCCGGTCTTCAGGCCCTGGGGACACAGCGGGAGCCTCAGGGCTGGGGGCAGCAGTGCAGGCACCCCAGCCCTGCTGCTCTGGAGGTACTCCAGGGGAAAACCGGATTCTTGGAAGGCAACAGCCGTTTGCCCTTCCCAGAATCGGTGAGACCGACTTGCTGTGCCACAACTTACCAGTCCCCGTGTGCCAAACTTACTGGCCCCAGCTGTTGGGAACAAGCCCCCCCAGTCCCAGGTACTGCCCCCATTTGTCAGGAACGAGCCCCCAGCCCCAGCTAATGCCCCGTTTGTGGGGCAGAAGCCCCCTGCCCGCACCTGCTTCCAGCCATAGAAGTGCATGCTGGTGAGCTTCCCGTAGTTGGGCTCGGCGATGTGGATGTTCAGGGACTGGCTCTGGTCGATGAAGGCCCCTCTGTCCGCAGCCATCTTCAGGATGGTTTTTTGGGAGATCTCCCACACGGTCTTGTAGAGCTGCTTCAGGTCATCGGGAATCTCAGGGATGTTCTGGAAGGAACAGGAGGAGTTTCCCAGTGTGGAAAACACTGACTGCACAAATAGCCCTGTTTGTAACATGGAATTCTTCCGTGATTGCTGGGGCTCCAGCAGTCCTGACTGGAACTGGGGCCTGTACAGCTGAGCTCTATCCGTGAATCCAAACACACAATCCCAGAAGGGTTCGGGTCTGGAGGGACCTTAAAGCTCATCCCATCCCCCCCCCTGCCACAGGCAGGGACACCTTCCACTGTCCCAGGCTGCTCCCAGCCCCAATGTCCAGCCTGGCCTTGGACACTGCCAGGGATCCAGGGGCAGCCACAGCTGCTCTGGGCACCCTGTGCCAGGGCCTCCCCACCCTCCCAGGGCACAAGTCCTGCCCAAGATCCCATCCAGCCCTGCCCTCTGGCACTGGGAAGCCATTCCCTGTGTCCTGGCCCTCCAGCCCTTGTAAACAGTCTCTCTCCATGTTTCCTCTTGACTCCTTTAGGTCCTGAAAGGCCACAGTTTGGTCACCCTGGAGCCTTCTCTTCTCCAGGCTGAACAATCCCAATTCTCTCAGCCTTTCCTTGTAGGAGAGGTGCTCCATTCCTCTGATAACCTGGGGGCCTCCTCTGGACATCCTGTGTCTGCAAGCACCAAGCACACACGCAAACACCCTCAGCTCCCCCTCAGCAGTTCCATGTGGATGGGCTGGAGAGCAGGGAAGGGTTCTTCCCCCAGAGGGTGCTGGGCACTGCCCAGGCTCCCCAGGGAATGGGCACGGCCCCGAGGCTGCCAGAGCTCCAGGAGCGTTTGGACAGCGCTGCCAGGGATGCCCGGGGGGGATTGTTGGGGGGTCTGTGCAGGGCCAGGGCTGGGACTGGGTGATCCCTGTGGGTCCTTTCCAGCATGGCAGATTCCCTGCTATGAAATCACCCCTTTATTATTTTTTTGGTAAGTGGGAATCCAGAATAAGCAGGACCTGCCTGGCAGGAATCCCTGCCCTGCTCCCCCTGTACCTGGATGGAGCCATTGTGGGCGATGATCTGGTTCTTCATCTCCTCGTTCCACAGGCCCCTCTCCGTGAGATCCTTCAGCAAGTGGGGATTCACAACCTGGGAGGGGCAGAAGCCAAAGGTTTTTAAATGGTTGAACAAGATCCTGCATATTCCTGACAGATGCTCACCCCTGGAAGTGTTCCAGGCCAGACTGGACGGGGCTTGGAGCAACCTGGCGTAGTGGAAGGTGTCACTGCCCATGGCAGGGGTTGGAACTACACGATCTTTAAGGTCCCTCCAAACCATTCCAGGATTCTACTGGACATGGCAAATTAGAAAGGGGTGTGTATGGAAGTGCCCTGCATGAGGAACTCCAAAAGATAGGAAAAGGAGAGACCTTGCTGTGCCAGGGCCACTGGCCACAACCTGAGTTCCTAAAGAAGGGTGTAAACAATCAAGACTGATGTCAGGAGGGGAAAGAACAGAACAGGGGCAGGCTGAGTATGGGGAAGAAAACACAGCCACCTTTTCCTGCTGGGACTGGGGTCCCTGTCCCACAGCCCTTCCCTGCCCTACACAGGGAGGCAGGGCAACGATCCTGCTGTCCCACCTCCCCACTCCTGTCTGGGGTGATCCTGCAGCCGGGAAAAATGGAGAACACTGAGACACCCCAGAGAGGATGGACATACCTCCCAAATAGGGACAGACTCCCCTTGTCTCCAGAGGGGTCCTTGCTAACTCCAGTCTCCAGAACTTGACTTGTTTCACTCTTTCCCAACTGACAGACCCCCCTGAGCCTGTGGAGCTCTGCCATGGCCCCTTCAGACCTCTGAGTGCTTCACAGCTTGGTCTCAGCTACTCTTCCCATGTCCCTTCCATCACATCACCAACTCCCCCTCAGCAGTTATTCCTGCAGCCCATCTCAAGGCCCCACAAAGGTTTTTCCCAGACAAAAGCAGCACTTGTTTATAATTTCACCTACTCCATCGTGACTGTGGAACACACAAAGCTGGGCTCCTGCAGCACCCAGTGCTCCAGGTCCCCTTGGAGCTTGGACACAAACATCCAGCTGAACTGAGCCCCCACGTGTGAGGCCTCCCCTCGTCTTCCTCAGCCATAACAAATAAGGAAAGAGCACAGCTCTTCCCCGGAGCTCACCTGGAACTCCCCCGAGAGGACTCTGCGTGTGTAGATGTTGCTGGTGTAGGGCTCGATGGACTCGTTGTTGCCCAGGATCTGGGCAGTGGAAGCCGTTGGCATGGGGGAAATGAGGAGGCTGTTCCTGACACCGTATCTGGGGACAACAGGCAAAGTTAGGGAGCTGCAGCCGAGGCCAGAGCCAGGAACAGCACGGACTGGGAAATCCAGGATAACCTGCAAAGCCTCACATCACTCACAGGGAAAAGGGAAGCACCACTGAACTGGCACTGTGGGTCAAATTGGAGTGGAATCAAGGGCTTTGCTATTTTCATAAATGATTCAGTCATGGGATGGGGTGCAGGGAAGACAATCTGCCAGGCACTGCACAACCCACAGCCCTGAGGCAGAACTGAACCAGCAGCCCATGAAGAGGCTGAAACCTCTCCACACACAGGACAGGGGACAGATTTACCACATTTAAAAATTAGAGCCAAACAGACAGAATTAGTCCATGACAGGCACTTCACACTTCAGTGATTCCTGTCTTCGGGATGTTCAAGGCTCAGCTTTTCCCTGGCAGCAGGGGAGAGCCCCCAAGCCCAGCTCATGGCTCACTCCTCACTATGTTTAATGGGAACATAAATCCTCCTGCTGATGCATCCAAGATGGAATTAGAGCTCAGCTAAAGCAGAGCAGTGAGGGTGGGCTCCTCTGCCTTGGAAGGACAAAAATGAAAGAAAGCCACCCAAAAAACAGCTCTGAGGAAAGATCTGCTGGGGTGGGGGGAACACATGAGGCTGGTTTTACACTTGGACCCTACCTTTAGTTCTCAGTAGACAGAACATACCAAATTCATAACCGAGGCCAGGCTGGATGGGGCTTGGAGCAGCCTGGGACAGTGGAAGGTGTCCCTGCCCATGGCAGGGGTGGCACTGGATGAGCTTTGACGTCCTTCCTACCCAAACCAGTCTGGGTTTTATCTGACATCTACTACAAACCGTGCAGGGTTACTCACTTGGCAATCTTCTCCTTCAAAGCCTTCCAGTCCCAAAGGTCAGAGGGGGTGACATTCCACATGTCATACTGAAGGATCTGAGGAACACAGTTTGGTCCAAATTAGAGAGGGCTGATTCTTTTCTCCATGTTTTATAAATCCCATTGGAAATGGACCTGTTACTCCTATTAACTCTTCTCTCCAACTAGATCTCAGTGAAGCTCCTGTATGACCCAACTGGATCTTGTGACTGCTCCAGGGCACAGCCAGCACAGACTGAGTCTTGCTTGTCTTTTCAAATCAGAGAATCACAGAATGTCCTGAGTGAGAAGGGACCCACAGGGATCATCCAGTCCCAGCCCTGGCCCTGCACAGACCCCCCAACAATCCCCCCCGGGCATCCCTGGCAGCGCTGTCCAAACGCTCCTGGAGCTCTGGCAGCCTCGGGGCCGTGCCCATTCCCTGGGGAGCCTGGGCAGTGCCCAGCACCCTCTGGGGGAAGAACCTTTCCCTGCTCTCCAGCCTGAGCCTGCCCTGGCCCAGCTCCAGCTGCTCCCTGGGTGCTGTCCCTGTCCCAGGAGCAGAGATCGGAGCTGTCCCTGCGCTGCCCCTCGGGAGGAGCTGCAGCCCCGGGGAGCTCTGACCTCAGGCTCCTCCAGGCTGAGCTGACCAAGTGACCTCGTGTGGCCCCTGCAGACCCTTCCCCATCCTCATGTTCCTCCTTTGGACTCTCTCTTGGATCTTTCTTACCTTGAGACACCCAGAACTGTCCCCAGCACTGGAGGTGAGGCCGCCCCAGCCCAGTGCAGAGTGGGACAATCCCCTCTGGCCAGGCTGGTGATGCTGGCCCTGGTGTCCCCCAGGACAGGGATGTCCCTCCTGGCTCCAGGGCACTGCTGACTCAGATCCCACTTGCCATCAGCCAGGTCCCTGTGGGTCTCTGCACCAGCCCAGGCACAGGATCAGCTTTCCAGAGCTTTTCCCTGCCCTAGTCCCCAGCACTCACCCCCTTGCTGACCGGAGAGCCCTCGTAGGTGTCGTAGGGGCCCTGCTCCCTGGCCAGCTCACAGCTGGCCTCCAGGGCCCCGTAGTAAATGGTCTCGAAGATGTGCTGGTTGAGGCGCTGGGCCTCGGCGCTCTCGAAGGGGAACCTCATGAGGATGAAGGCGTCGGCCAGGCCCTGCACGCCGATGCCGATGGGGCGGTGCCGGCGGTTGGAGCGCTCGGCCTGCAAGGACGGCACAGACAGAGTTACCTCCAGCACAGCTGCCGGGGGAACCAGCCTGGGACGGGCCTCTGGGAGCAAAACCTCCTGCTGCAACGTGCCACGAGCTCTGCATCAACACACCTTCCATCCTGCCCAGGGCCCCGCTGTTTGCTGTTTGCTGAGGCCCAGACTGAGTGTCTTAGAACTCAGCACACATTGTGATTGCTTAACCCAGCCAGGATTTAGAAGTGAACACTCAGCACATTCTGATAAATGAAGACATTTAACAGAGCAGAATCGCAGAATCACTGAGGTTGGAAAATCCCTCTGAGCCCACCAAGCCCAACTGTTCCCCAGCAGTGCCAAGGCCACCACTGACCACGTCCCCAAGTGCCACAATCCACGTGGATATTAAACCCCTCCCAGGGATGAGGACTTCACCACTGCCCTGGGCAGCCTGTGCCAGGGCTGGACAGCCCTTTCCATTATGAAATTTTTTCTGATGTTCAACTTAAACCTCCCCTGGCATAGGTTGAGGCCATTCCTTCTCGTCCTGTCCCTTGTTCTCTGGGAGCAGAGCCTGACCCCCACCTGGCTGCCCCCTCCTGCCAGGGAGCTGTAAAACCAACCAAAATGAGTTACACCCTCTCAGGATCTTTCCGGGATCCTTCTCTCTGTTCCACTTCCCACTCTGTTCCTAGTGCTGGTCTGTGCTTTATGGAAATCCTCACGCATGAAAAAATTCCAGTGGTAGAACCAGAGTGGGAGGCTTTTCCTACAACTGCTTCACTGTGGAACTGCTCTGGGTTGAAGCTCAGGCAGGCACTGACAGGTCCCACCTGGGAACAGGTGGCTAACAGAGCTCCCAACAGATCTGTGGAGTTCCCCTGTGATTCCTTGTGCCCCACACTGCTCTGGGATTGCTCTGGGCAGGATTCAGCCCTGCCCCAGCCCAGCACTCACCTCTGGCACAGGGTAGTAGTTGATATCAATGATTTTGTTGAGGTTTCGGACGATGACCTTGGTGACCTCAGCCAGCTTCTTGAAGTCGTAGGTGTGCTCGGGGGTCACGTACATGTTCAGGGCGATGGAGGCCAGGTTACACACGGCCACCTGTGGGCAGAGGCAGGGAACCATCGGGAACAGGCCAAGAACGCACAGCTCAGCTCCGGAGCAGCTCCCTGTCCAAACTGCATGGAAACAACCCACCAGGGAACCCGCACCCCTTGATCCCCTGGCACCTCAGAAGTTGTGCAAAAGGTAACAGCAATTCAGGAAAGTTCAGTAGAAACTGGTATGACTAGAAAAATCCTGCCCTGGTCAGTTCTACTGCCTGGAAACCATCCTCACACAGAATCCCAGAAGGGTCTGGTTTGGAAGGAACTTTCAAGCCCATCTTGTTCCTTGTCACTTTCCCTTTGAAGGGTGTCTTGTATCATCCCAAATCCTCCACAGGAGTGGGAAGGGAACCCACAGTCAGGGGAAGAGCTGTGAGCACTCAGGTCAGAACTTTCTCAGCTGCCTGTTCCCTTCCCCAAGCAACAGTCAGACACATCCCAGAGAGCTGCCACAGGAGCAGCCCCAGCTTCCCCCAACACTCCCAGCTCCCACTCTGCACCCACCTCCTCCTTGCTGGTGTATTCCACGATCTCGGTGCACAGGTTGCTGCACTTGATGGTGCCCAGGTTCTGCTGGTTGCTCTTCCTGTTGCAGGAGTCCTTGTAGAGCATGTAGGGGGTGCCAGTCTCGGTCTGGGACTCGATGATGGCGTACCAGAGCTGCTGGGCCTTCACCACCCTGCGCACGCGGCCCTGCCGCTCATAGCTGCAACACACACGGCGCCCTGTCAGCCCCAGAGCCCCCCAAACCAGGGAAAGAGTCCTTTTAACTCCTCGGGCTCTGGGGCAGCCAAGGCCCTCCTCACTGCTGAGCTCTGAACTAGCACGGGGAGCCCTCACAGCAGGGCAGCAGCACCGTCCTTGTTGAAGGGAAACAAATCTGTCACTACAGCAGGCACACAGCAATTCCACACAGAGCCACGGAGTGCTGTGAGTGGGGATCGCTCCAGGATGTCCCTCTAACAGGCTGAAATGGTCACTCACACACAGCTCCACCCTGACAGGTCACAGTGTGAAGGACACATCCCCACCCTCACATTTTTATCTATCTGACAATGAGCCCAGCAGCCACTTCTGAGCCCGTCCCACAAACCTGTGCCACAGCCCCAGATCCCGCGGGGCACGGGCAGCCCTGGGACAGGACGGCACCACTTACAGGTCTGCTCACGCTTCCTACCTCTCATAGAGCTTCTCAAATTCCTCTCCCCAGACATCATCCAGGCCAGGACACTCATTTGGGCACATTAAGGACCAGTCCTGTAAGGAGGAAAAATATTCAGAGGAAATCTTTAGGAACTCTGTTAATTAAAGCTGTGGCTGCCCCTGGATCCCTGGCAGTGCCCAAGGCCAGGTTGGATGGAGCTTGGAGCAGCCTGGGACAGTGGAAGGTGTCCCTGCCCATGGCAGGGGGTGGCACTGGATGGGCTTTGAGGTCCTGCCCAAGCCAAACCAGTCTGGGATCCTGTGAAATACAAGCAGGCATAGGAAGAACAATTTACTGAGAAAACGCTGATGCTTTAAGGAAACCCCAGAGTCAGAACAGCCCAACAGTCCAAGCACACATCACGGGCTGTAAGATTAAGCAAAGTATCCCACTGGAGCTGTCCAGCTCCATTCTCTGCCTGCACAGCCAAGTTCACAAACAAGGTGCAGCAGCTCTTCCAGGAAGGTCCTGGAAGGAACAAGGAGCAAAGCAGCTCTGCAGCCCTTCCTGAGGTCCTTCCACGGCTGCTCACCTGCTCCTCCACTACCAGACCTTTCCTGTGCCAGCCAAGTTCTCACCTGGTTGGTTTCCACTCGCTTCATGAAGAGATCAGGGATCCAGAGGGCAAAGAACAGGTCCCTGGCTCGCTGCTCTTCTTTCCCAGTGTTCTTCTTCAAGTCCAGGAACTCAAAGATGTCCAGGTGCCATGGCTCCAGGTAGATGGCAAAAGCGCCAGGTCTCTGGGACATGGAACACAACCGGGATCAGAAAAAACCGTCCTTGGAAAGAAACCTCCTGCCTGCTCCTGAGCGCACACAACACCCCAAACTAGCTGGGAACTGGGGGGCAACACCAGGGGAACACCAGATACCAACACAAGGGGAGAAACGCCCTTTTTTGATCATGTGTCACCCACAACCACTCCATCAGCTCCCTGACGTTCATGGGACAGCCCTTCCCAGTGTGGAAGCTCTCCTATTAGCCGAGGTTCCCTTCTGGACCCTCGTTAGAGGTACCTTGTTTCCACCTTGATCCACGTAACGGGCGGTGTTGTTGTAGACCCTCAGCATGGGAACGAGCCCGTTGGAATTCCCGTTTGTCTGCGGAGGCACAGGACAACCATCAGTACTGAAAAGCAACTCCCTGCAGGGGCTGGCCTGCATTTCCTGTGGGTCTCTCCTTGCTCTGCAGAGCTCCTATACTGATCACCACCAATTATTTCCAGTCCCTTCCCCACGCTTTTTCTGACAAAAATGTATATATCACGTGTCCCAGAGTTAATAAAATGTCCCTCCCAACTTCCTTCCCCTAAGCCTAAAGGCTTGCAGGGTCTACACACACTGTGACAAGAAACCCCAAACACGCATCCACAGACGGTCTGGGGCAGTTAGAGACACAGAAAGGCAAAGGGCTAGTGCACGAGTCTCTGGGCATATTGCTAGGCTGCCAATAGACAAACGTTGGAATTGCCTGACCAAACAGTGAAATAAGATGCTCTTTCTGGAAGGATTTCTATCAGGAAGCCAAAACACCGAGGAAAACCAACCTTCCTGCCTTCGGCCAAGGGACTACTGAGGGAGGCTCACTGCTGTGTGAACTGAGTGAGGAGCAGCACTGGTTTGGCAGCCAGAGTGAAGGCATTTCCTGGGAGCAGCAGGAGTGGCCTGAGCTGGACACTCACCCCAGCAATGTAGCTGCCTGTGGCACGGATGCAGCTCACGGCAAGGCCAATGCCCCCAGCAGACTTGGAGATGAGGGCACACTGCTTCAGGGTGTCGTAGATGCCCTCGATGCTGTCGTCCTTCATGCACAGCAGGAAGCAGCTGAAGGAAACAAATGGTGTCAGTGGACAAAGATGGGAAGGAAAAGTCACAAGCATTTCACCAGGCTGCAACAACCAGGGCAAACATGGGACCTTTAATGTGCTCCACAAGGCAACCCCACAGGTGTGGAATAAAGGACAGCTTCAGAAAACAGCACGAGTACTGCTGATACCTCTGCTATCAAACATTTTTAATCACAGAATCATGGAATACTTTGAGTTGGAAGGGACCTAAAAGGATCAGAGTCCAGTTTCTGGCCCTGCACAATCCCCCCCGGGCATCCCTGGCAGCGCTGTCCAAACGCTCCTGGAGCTCTGGCAGCCTCGGGGCCGTGCCCATTCCCTGGGGAGCCTGGGCAGTGCCCAGCCCCCTCTGGGGGAAGAACCTTTCCCAATACATTGATACAAACCTTCATAAAATACAATCCTTCTCTGATATATATGCTATCAAAAGCCTATCTGTTATGCTTGCTGCTTTTAGAAAAGAATTACCATGATTCATTTGGTAACCTGCAGCAGACCATGCACATCAGGAACTTTCCAATATAATGCAGCCAAAGATTTCCATTACCTCTAGAGTTTACAGAAAAGTGGGACACGCGCAGAAACTCAGCTGCTCATTTCAGAGGCTGTGCGAGTGTCTCACTCGAGCAGACATGATTCCTAAGCCTTTCCCTGTGCCCAGGAACGCACTAAGGAGAGGGAGAGCACCTGGAGAGCTGGGGGCGGTTGGTGCCCGCGTTGAAGAGCGTGGGCGAGGCGTGGGTGAACCAGCGCTCCGAGAGCAGGTTGTAGGTCTCGATGGCGGCATCGATGTCGGCCTTGTGGATGCCCACAGACACCCTCATCAGCATGTGCTGGGGACGCTCGGCAACTGCAGCGGAACGGAATTGGGGATTCCATGGGTTGGGGTGGGAAGGACCTTACAGCCCATCCAGTGCCACCCCTGCCATGGCAGGGACACCTCCCACTGTCCCAGGCTGCTCCAAGCCCCAGTGTCCAGCCTGGCCTTGGGCACTGCCAGGGATCCAGGGGCAGCCACAGCTGCTCTGGGCACCCTGTGCCAGGGCCTGCCCACCCTCCCAGGGAACAATTCCTGCCCAAGATCCCATCCAGCCCTGCCCTCTGGCACTGGGAAGCCATTCCCTGTGTCCTGGCCCTCCAGCCCTTGGGAATTGTCTCTCTCCATGGTTCCTGCAGCTCCTTCAGGCCCTGCAAGGCCACACTGAGGTCACCCCAAAGCTTCTCCTCTCCAGGCTGAACAATCCCAGCTCTCCCAGCCTTTCCTCCCAGCAGAGCTGCTCCATCCCTCTGCTCATCCTGGTGCCTCCTCTGGCCTCTCTCCAGCAGCTCCACGTCCTCCCTGTGCTGGGCCCCAGGGCTGGGGCAGCTCTGCAGGTGGGGTCTCACCTGAGAGGGGCACAATCCCCCTTTTCCTGCTGCCCACACTGGGGATCAGCACAGGGATTTTGGGATGCCAGGGCATGTGGCTGGGGCATGTCCAGCCTCTCACCCACCAACTAAACCCAGAGAGCCAGGGAGAAAGAAGACTCTATGTGACAGTCACAGAAGGACACAGAGGTCACGGCAACAAGCTCCAAGCACTGTGCAGTGGGACACTGGAGAGCCATGGTTTCCACGGAATCACAGAGTGATTCAGGTTGGAAGGAACTTGAGTTCTCCAGCCCAACTCCTGCTTGAAGAGCACCAGGCCTGTTTATTTAGGACTTTATCCCATCAGGCTTTGAAAAACGCAAGGAACAACCTGTTCCAATGCTCAACTGCTCTCATGGAGGAGGGAAAAAACCCCACCTGTACTAACAGTTAAATCCAATCAAATATCCAGTCAAGCACCCAATCACGTTTCAGCTTTATGATACTATAATTAACCTCTGACCCTTCTGGTGCCCCAGGATTTCCAAGCCAAGGGCCTGCATCACTGACAGCGCAGTACCTAAACTTAGCTTCAATTTAATTTAAATTAACTCAAATTCCTTAAGAAGTGCCCAGCACTAGGAACAGCTCTTACCTTTGGAGTTGATTTTCAGCAAGTAGGAGCGTTCCAGAGTCTTTAAAACAGAGGATGGATTTTAGCAGACAGAAGATTTGGATTTTTTTAAAAAACCCTGTTTCAACCTACTACAGCTCCAAACTCAATTATCTCCACACCCTCATGCCAGGTTTCACCACCCCTGCACTCTGCTCCTCCTCTCTTTATTAGCTTAATTAGGTGATTAACGACTGAAAATACACAAGTCCACTGGAAGATTCCAACACTGCTTTGGATTACAGAGTGTGGAGCACGGGCAGGAGGTTCCACACTGCCCTGAACCCACACAACCTCTCTGGAGTCCCTGGAGCCATGGAACAGTGGAGCCCTCCAGAGAGCCCTAAACTCGAGCCAGACCCAAAACAAAGCAGCAGAGCTGAGCCGGTGTGCGGGCAGCAGAGCAGCCCCTGGGGTGCTGTGGGGAGAGGCTCCAGCAGCACGGCAGAGGATAAACGTGTGTCATGACACACTGAGAGAACTGCTCCACTAAACAATGGGAAAAGCAAAAATCCCTTCTTCGGCTTATTAAGGATTAGATGATTTCCTTTAGGAAGGCGTTCAGCAACATTCAGTGTGATCTGCTGTGACTACCCAACAGCTAAAATATTCCAACAGCAAGAAAACTCCATGATTTATCCCACTGGGCAGCTGCTCTCTGCAGGTCCCCCTCATCTTCACAGCCCCAATGATGTCCCACCTCCTCCTGTGCCCCCCTATGTCCCAATCCAGACGATTCCAGGAGCATTCCCATCCTTCCCAACAGACCCAGGACAATGTGCTCTTTACCTTGAAGCCAAAGTAGTTGTAGGAGAAGTCTCTGTCGTAGATGATGGCAGAGTTCAGGCGCTGGCAGGAAATAACAAAACCGACCTTTACAAGGTGCAACAGTGGATTTATCCCTGTTGGCACTCCTGGCCCCAAAGCTCTGGTGTGTAAGGGGCACAGAGCACAGGAATGAAGCACCCACAGCACTTCCCTCAAAACAACAAAAGCACAGCTTCAACAACCTTTTTTCACTCTGTTTTTGGCTGAATGTACTGAAATCTAATTGGACACGAGAAACAAAACACAGAACCAAAGGACAAATGGAACTTCCCAGTAGGAACACAGACCTGGAGTGAATGAACACAAATCTCTTCTCGCCCGCCTTGTGCTGCCCTCACTTTGCTACAGCACAAGGTACTTTTTCTCAAATAAATGACTTGTGCTGATTGTGGCAATGGGAACATCCAAGAAAACAAATTCGACTACAAAAACATCCTCACAGGAAGAAAACTCCTCCATCCCCTCTCACACACTCCACTCATAACCTGCGCTGGTTTCTGTATTGGCTTTTTGCCCTAAAACAAACATGGCTTGCTTAAAAAATAAGAAAAGCAAATTATTTAAGTTTTCAAAATTCAGTGCAATAGTTCAGAAGTGAAAAAAAACCCCACTACTTACATCTTTGTTGGCCAAAACTATGTCTAGTGTTTCCTTGGAGATCATTGGGGAGTGCTTCCCATTGTGGGGGTTGATGTAGGTGTAGAGATCCTCCATCACATCTGCAAGGGAAAGGGACGTGAACAGGGCATGTCCAGGCCTGTACCTGCAGCACCTGGCACTGGGATTCAGGGATGGAGGAGGCAGGAATGCCAAACCTTGGACACAACCCCCTCCAGCCCCTCAAACACACAACTGCTCTTCTACTGCTCAGCACTGTGAACCTTAACGGTGCACTTCTCTTATAAATGCTGTTAAACCCCAGTGGAAAAAGCAACAAATGGGGAGGAAAGTGGGTGCAACCTGATCTCAATCCATCACATTTTTCACCATTCCATTTCTACAGCTGCTGTTCATAAACCAGGCAATTCCATTTCCCTTGGGAAACTCATGGGTTTCATCTCCATGGCATTTTCAGCCAGCCTGGGTCCTCAGGAATTCTCACTTGGGAGATTTCCACATTTCTGTGCTCCAAACCTCCCACTCTGTCTCTTCCCCCAGCAGCTGGAGACGTTCACCCACCACTGAAGACTTTCTTGGTCTCCTTGTGCAGGTTGGACACGGCGATGCGGGCGGCCAGGATGGCGTAGTCGGGGTGCTTGGTGGTCAGCGTGGCTGCGGTCTCTGCGGCCAGAGTGTCCAGCTCCACTGTGGTGACCCCGCTGTACAGCCCCTGAATCACCTTCATGGTGATCTGTGCCTGCAAGAGGGAAATGCTCGAGGTCAGGGACCCCCAATCCCCCCGGTTCAGATGGATCTCAGTGTCTGCAGCACCGCTTGCTGTGTGGGAAGAGGAAAGCAAACTGGGAGAACTGGGAATGCTCACTTGGAGAGGGACTGGGGACAAGGCATGGAGGGCCAGGACACAGGGAATGGCTTCCCACTGCCAGAGGGCAGGGCTGGATGGGATCTTGGGCAGGAATTGTTCCCTGGGAGGGTGGGGAGGCCCTGGCACAGGGTGCCCAGAGCAGCTGTGGCTGCCCCTGGATCCCTGGCAGTGCCCAAGGCCAGGCTGGACACTGGGGCTTGGAGCAGCCTGGGACAGTGGGAGGTGTCCCTGCCATGGCAGGGGTGGCACTGGATGGGCTTGAAAGCTCCTTCCAACCCAAATCCTTCTGGGATTCTGTGTAAGGACGACTTCCAGGCAACAGGATTGAGCAGGCCAGAATTTTTCTGGCCACACCGATCTCTACTGAACCTTTGTGAACTGTTGTTACTTTTGCACAACTTGTGAGATTTACAGCCTCACTGGGAATGTTAGCACAGAGTTTGGGAAGGTTACTGTTGGCCGGGGAAGCTTCTGGCACCAGCAGATCCAAGTCCCAAAGGAGAAACTGAGCTCCAGGAAGAGAGGTCACATACAACTGCAGAATAAATAAGAGTTCAGGGGCACAAGGAGGCAGGAGGACTCAGAATTTCACTTCTGTCCTCAGCATCAACTCCCAGTCACTGGGGGCAAGTCAGGACACTTCGTGCCATGGTCACCAAGTCACCAGTGTCCTCCTGCTCTCCATCCCAAAGCCTTTTGGGTACAGGACCAATGGCAACTGTTTGACAGGTGGAATTTCAGACAGGAGAATGGATCATGAGAACTTGGGAGATGGGAAGAGCCTCAACTGGTGACTCCACATGGCCAGACTGGGTCTGAGACCTGCATAAAAATCTCACAGACATCAGCGGATCCAAGGGGGAGTCATCCTGGGCACAGGCTTTGGAAGGAGAAGCTTCCATGAGTGGGAGCAACGTCATCCCAAATCCTGCGCAGCTCAGAAAACCAAGCAGGGGTGTTGCAATGGCAGGGAATTCTGTCCTGGTGTTTGACCAGGAGGGAATCCAGAGCTACTTCCATATGGTATTGCTCCAGCTTTGCAGACTGGCACTGGCAGCAACCTGCCAAATCCAAAATATGGGAATTGGAGCAACAAAACTCTTTTTTTTAAGTACCAGGGGCTCAACAGCTTCCCCAGGGTTTGAGGGGAAAGGGATCTACCGCAGGGAACGGGGATTTTCTCCTCCACAGTCTCTGCACCTGGGAAGCAAAACCCCTCAGAACACAAACAACTGGGACAAACACCTTCTGGATGCGTTTGCCACGAGTTCATGGAACCACAGAATATCCCAGGCAGGAAGGGACCCACAGGGAGCCTCGAATCCAACGCAGGACACCCCAGGAACTCCTGTCCGGGCTTCCACCTGGCTTTTGCCCAGGAGAAGTTGGGGTCAGGGCAGGAAGACAGAGGAGTGGGACTCACGGGATCCACGAAGTCGGCGTTGAGGCCGTAGCAGAGCTTCTGGATGCGCGACGTGATCTTGTCAAACATGACCCGCTCCTGGCGCCCATCTGGGGACAGAGCCCACATCACACCAGTGCCGCACCAGTAGGGACCAGTCCAGCACAGAATGCCCCCTCCCAGCCCATCCCACGGGGGAACGTGGTGTGGGAATCACCAGGGTCAGCCTGCTCAGGTGGGGTACAAGGAAAGGGGAGGCTCCCCCTCCACCCCAAGAATTCCCACCTAAAACTGCACAAACCCAATACCCAGGGGTGGGGACCCAGCTGAGGGTCACCCCCCACCTCAGCCTGGGGACCCCTCCCCTGGCCCAGCACCCCTGGGACCAAAGGGGTGCAGACCAAGCCCAAAGCTCTTGTCATGGGACCCAAAACAAACTGAGAGGTCTCGTCCCTCACTCTCGGTGTCCTGGGGGGAGGTCTCTCACTCTGGGCTCCCCCCAAAGCTGAGGGGAGCCCATCTCCTCACACCAGGTACCACGAGGTACCCATCCTCCCATGTAGGGCTCTCCTAAGAAGAGGGGGGCACCCTCTCTGCTCTCTATGGGTGCCATGGGGGGCACCCCCAAAGCAAAAGGGCGTCTCAGCCCCTCACACCACGTGCCACAAGGGATTCCCAAAGCCGAGGCGGTCCCGTCCCTCACGTGCCACGAGGGACCCTTCCGAAATGGGGGGATTCCCATCTGCTTACCTTGGGTGCCATGCAAGGGACCCCCAAAGTAGAGGGAACCCTATCCTTCCACGTGCCACGAGGGAACCCCAGAATGGGGGAGGGACCCCCCAAAGCCGAGGGGCCCCATGCCAACACACTGGGTACCCTGGGCAGGACAGTGCCCCCCATCCCCGACACTCGGTACCGTGAGGGACCCCCCCCCGGAGCAGCGGGGCGCCC
>VZTI01006005.1:54902-104609 GCA_013397865.1 Struthidea cinerea
CCCCGCTGAGGCCGCCGCCGCCATCTTGCCCCCGGGCACGGCCCCCTGCTTCGCCCCCTTCCCGCGCCGCCGCGCTCCCGGCGCTGCCTCTCGCCGCCGGCGGGCACTGATCCCGTCCGTCAGCCCGATATTCTCCCCGCTTTCTCCCCGGGAATCGCCGCCCCGCCGGGGAACACGGCGAATCCCGCCCGCTTCAAAGATGGCGGCGCCGGCGCCCCCCTCCCCCCCGCCGGGGGAGGAGACGGAGGGACAGGACAGGGCCGAGGGCGCCAAAGACAGAGCCCGCGAAGGGACAAAATGCCGCCGTCCTAAAACGCCACAACAATAGCTGTGTTAATTATAATTACCCTAAATCAAGGCCCAGGCGTGAAGTGTGTGATTAAACTTTGGATCCCACCGTCCAAGGAGGTGGTGGAGTCCCCGTCTCTGGAGGTATCTAAGGAACAGCTGGACAGGAACAATCTGAGGCTCCGCTGGGGAACGGCCGCGCTGCCGTCGGTCTCTGGCCCAGGGCGAGAGGAGCGGCAGGGAAAGAGCTGAAATTACACCAAGTTCTCTCCCGAGTTCGAAAGCAGCAAAGCTGCATCTGCAGAGCCTCCAGCCCTGGGACACCAACAGCAGAAGGACCTGGAGCTGCTGGAGAGAGGCCAGAGGAGGCCACGGAGCTGCCCCAGGGCTGGAGCCCCTCTGCTCTGGAGCCAGGCTGGGAGAGCTGGGGGTGCTCACCTGGAGAGGAGAAGGCTCCAGGGAGAGCTCCGAGCCCCTTCCAGGGCCTGAAGGGGCTCCAGGAGAGCTGGAGAGGGACTGGGGACAAGGGCTGGAGGGACAGGTCACAGGGAATGGCTTCCCACTGCCAGAGGGAAGCTTTAGATGGGATCTTGGGCAGGAATTGTTCCCTGGGAGGGTGGGCAGGCCCTGGCACAGGGTGCCCAGAGCAGCTGTGGCTGCCCCTGGATCCTTAAGGTCTCTCCAACCCAAACCATTCCATGATTCTGCAAGTCCTGTGAGGGCTCCGGGGCAGCAGCACCAAAGCACTGCTGAGGTTCCTGTGCACAATCCAACCCCAAACACCACCAGCTCCTCTCCAATCCCACTCTGAATGTCTCAGGAACCGGGCGCTGTGGCACTTGGAAGCCCAGACTGGCTGGAGAACATCTCCTGTTTGTGGTTCGCAGCCTGTGAGGTGCCTCTTTCCCCAGATCCCGTCTGCCCGCAGGGTCAGGCTGAGCTGCTCCCACTTTGGGGGGAACAGGAAGCGGAGCCAAAGGCAGCACCACACCAGAAATGTTGGGGTTTGCTCCACGAGAGAACAATTAACCATCAACGTGCAAGGTACCCTTGGGCTGAGGCTGATCCTGAGAGGCTCAGAGAGAGATCCCAGGGCTCAAAGGGGCTGGAAATTCAGGTTTTTATTGCTTGTGGATGGGCCACTGTCCCTTCCCAGGTGCGGGCATTGGTTCCGTTCAGATTCCAAGCCAAAATGCCATTGTGGGCTCCTCGGCCCCCAGGTTGGTTGGGAAGGCGCCCAAAGTGCCAGGTGAGCCTGGTCCTGCTCAGAGAGAGCCCAGAGAGCCCTGGTTCACAGGGAATGTTTGGGACTGATCGGGAAATGGGAATAAAGCTGGGGCGGTGTCTCTGTTCCATTGGAAAAGGGCCTGCAGAAGGAAAATAATCCCAAAGGGCATTTTGGTCTGGTTGGAGCCCGAGCTGCACTCAAGATGTTTGCCCTTAAGTTCTCCTCCTCTGAGTTTGACTCGTCCTTTTCTGAAAGCAGGAGTAAGTAGGTGGAGCAGTGGTTTCATTTGTGAGGCCGAGGCGGCAGAGGAAAACCACGCTGCTGCCCCGGCACAGCTTCCACGGGGTCCGGCCCCAGCACGGCACCGGCGCTGCGGAGAGGGGCCCGGGGCAGGAAACGGAGCCATTCCACCAACTCCCGAGGCCCCGCAAGGCTTCACCTGCACCCAGCGGTGCTGGAGAGGGAGCAGCCTCTGGGCCCACAGGGAAATGGAGCCGTTATCCCTGCCCACAACTCCCCGGCAACAGGGCTGGGCACAGAGCAGGGACACGCCGGTGCCACCGCCAGAGCGGGTGCCCTGAGCCCTGCCCCGCACTGCCAGAGCCGGCTGGAGATTGCCTGGATGCATGCGTGGAGCCAGCTGGCCCTGATGAGTGTTAATGAGCGCCAGGCTAACGAGGAGCCAGCCCCAGGGCTTGGGAAGGCCAGGAAGCGCCGACTTCTCCCCCGGAAAATGGGCTTTTCCAGAGCAACTGTGGCCAGGTTGAGGCTGCAGGGAGCAGGATCTCCTCCGAGAGGGCTGTTGGTGGGACAAGGTGTGTGAAGATGGAGATACCGGTGCATTTCATGGGAGAGGAAACACCGGGATCTGCCGGGGGCACATCCCAGGGGATGGCTGCTGGCTCCCCTTGTGCCATCACCGACCCCAGCGCGTTTCTCATTCCTGGAAATGTCCTGCACCTCAGAGGTGTTTCTGGGGGGCTCTGTGAGCAGGACCCGCTGCCCATGGAGTTGTCACATCTCTTGAAGCAGTTTGGGGGTGGCTGTGTGTCCCTGTCCCAGTTGCCAGCAGTGTCCCCATGGCAGTGGCAATGACAGGATGACCCCGGGCTGGATCCCACCAGTGCCTCCCTGAGGCCAGCTCCAGCTGCGGCCAATAAAGCTCCATTTTCTGTTTCCCATGGCCATGGGCTGGGCTGCTGCTCACGGTGCCTGTGGAGCTGTGATCCAACTCCCGTGGGAGAGGACTCTGCTCAGGGATCGCATGGCCGTGGTGCACTGGGGAGCCGGGGCGACCCTCTGTCCCCACCGACCCAATCCCCAACGCCCCGATCCCACTGTGCTGGAAGCCTGGGAAGGGCCGGAAGAAGAGAGCAGCAGCCAGCGGCTCGCAAAAAAGACTACATGCCNNNNAATGTTTTTTTTGTTTAAAAATTTTTTTAAAATAAAAAAAAAAAAAAAAAAACCTTAAATCAAGAGTTGGCAGATGCGTCGACAGTTGCCGTTTGGTGGATCCCCAACCCCTTCTCCAGAAACATCCACAGGTCTCTGCCACCACAAGCAGCTCCAGCCCCGGCCCCGCCGGCCCCGCTCCCGGGGGGCCCTGCCCGTGACAGCGGGGTGCCCAGGGAATCGAGGTGCCCGGGGAATCGGGGTGCCCAGGCAGCAGCCCCAGCCACGGGGCCGAGCACATCCCCCCGTCCCCAGGGAAATGCAGGCACTTAAGTCATTGAGAGGAATTTTTCACTTATCCCAAAGCAATGGTGAAATTGTTTAACTCCCACCTACGGAACAAAAAACACCTTTGTAGCCCTTCCTGAATTGTCAAGACACAAATATATTACTCTGGCATAAAGCAAGGCCCCGGGGGCTCTCAGCATCCGGCCTGGCGTCCTCTTCCTCCCCCCCATCGTGCATCCTCCTCTGCCTCGGCAGGAGAAGCCCCCTCCCCACCCCCGGGGATGTGCGGGACAGTGGTTTGGGGGCTGGGGACAGAGGGGGTGGTGAGGACAGGGACCCTGGCCTCGGGGGTCGTGTGGTGCCAGGGAGCCGCCTCGAGTGGGGCGGGAGGGGGCCTGGGGGTTCCCCTGGCAGCCCCGGTGCTGGGGATGCTCCTGGAGGGAGCTGGGAGAGGGGAGCAAGGGGATGGAGCGAGGCTCAGCCCTGGGGAGGGGGCAGGGCTCATCCCTAGGGACCGGCTCAGCCCTCGGAGGGAGGGGGACTCAGCCACAGTTGCTGCCCTGAGTGGGGACCCCCTCAGAGGCCGGGGCTGCGATGGGAACATGCCGAGCCGGGAGCTGTGAGCAGCAGGACGTGACCCACAATGTGCTGAGGGAGCATGGAAGAGCCCCTGCGAGCGGCTCAGGACGGACTGAGAGCCGGGTCAGGCTGTGCTGGCACCGGGCACGAGCTGGCACAGATAGGGACACCCCGGCGTGTGGCCTCAGGGCAAGGGGGACATTGCCTGTGTGAGCCTCCTGCATCCCTCAGGAGGGCACAGGGGCCCCAGCACCCGGCCTGCTCCAGGGATGGAGCCAGGACAGCGGGAGGACACTGTCACGGTCCTGCCACCCAGGCACAGCCTGTCCCCTGCCCTGGAGAGCCCTGCTGTGCCCAGGTGCCTCCCTCTGGCCCTGCCCAGCCAGGACAGGGGACACGGGACGGGCCCTGCTCCCGGGAGCCCCCTCCTCCTCGTGTGGATGTGGTGGCTGGACCTCGCTCTGCACCAACACCCCTCGGGATGGCCCTTCCCTCACTCTCCCTTGTCACCAGGGTCCTCAGCCGGGTCCCCGGGGCACGGCGGGTTCGGAGGAGTCCAGGGGACTGGGGAGGGTGCCCGGGGAAGTAAAGCCGGGGACAGGCGTGGGCTCCTCCCCCGCGGCGTCCCAGCCTTCCCCAGCCGCCGGGCAGAGCAGTGCGGGGACAGCCCCATCCCCCGAGCCCCCAGGCGGGACGCGGGGACCGGGAGCACACAAGTACCGGCAAGGGCAGAATCCTCCCCTGCTCCTGCGTAGCGAGAGCTGCTCAGGAGGGGATCCCCCTCCCAGGGGCGTAGCCGTGGGGGCCGGGGTGGAAAAGTGACTCGGAGAAATGAGGGAGAACCGCTGCGACCTGAGTCACCCCGGGCGGGAGCGCGGAGCAGCCGGCGCCGCCCCGACCCTCCATCAGCCTGTGCAAAAGTTGGAGGAGGCAGGAAAACAAATTAATAACAACAACAACAATAAAAAATAAAATAAAAAAATAAAACCACATTGAAACCAAACCCAAAGGCCGCGTGGCTGAGCAGAGCAGGAGTAACTGGAAGCCATGCACAGCAAAGCCGGGACCGCAGCGGTCGGAGGGGAGGGCAGGGGCGGCTCTTCTCCCGGGGGAGCCGGCGGCGTCGCGGTTTTTCGTCTCGGAGATCAGGAAATAAATAAGTTTAAATAGCTCCTCCCGTGCCGGCGCTGGGGGTGACTCGGGGTGCGGAGGGTGCCGGGGCCGCGCTGCGTTCCCGGTGCACGGCCGGCCCCGGGCCCGGCGGGACGCGTCCGGGGGTGTCCTCCCCCTACTTCTTGGGCTTCTTGAAGATCTTTAGGGGGAACTTTTTCTTGCTCTGGCCGAGGTCAACCTCGTCGCCCGTCAGGCTGCTGTCCTCGTCCCCCGGACTCTTCTTGGCGGCCAGCTGCGGGATGCGGGTGTTCCTGGCGCCGCTGGGCCGGCAGTCAGAGATGGGGGAGGGGGTGTCGGGGTCGGTGGAGCTGGGGCTGTGCGACCGGGACGAATCCGAGTGGCTGGGCTTGCCGGCCGTCGGGTGGCTGATCTCCCCCAGGCTGGAGGACTTCTCCATGCCGTGGTTCACCATCATCATCTTCTTCATCACCATGGGGCTCTCGGGCAGCCTCTCCTGCAAGGCCACCAGGGCGGAGGGCTCCCCGTGCCGGCTGCCGCCGTTGGGGGTGGGCGCGCCGGGGGCCGGGGGCCCGGGGACAGCCTCCTCCATGGACCTGGTCAGCAGCGTGGGCCGGGCAGCCAGCAGCTTGGGCGCCGAGCTGGGGATACGCTGGTGGTCGCTCAGGTGCGGGATGGAGGAATCGGAGTCGCAGCGAGTTAAATCTCTGCGGTGAGAGGGCGGAGAGAGACGGGCGTCAGTGCCGGCCCGGCCCGGCCCCGCACGCACGGATGGAAGCAGCGGCCGAGGGGGGCGAGGGGACCCCCCAGTGACCCCGGGGAGGGGGCTGGCAGTGAGCCCCTGCCCACCCCCGGCTGCCGCCCTGCCCCTGGCTCTGCCCCGTCCCTGTGCACCCTCAGGGGATCCCGGGACAGGGGCTCACCGCCAGCACCCCAAGCAGCTGGGACGGAGCGAGGACTGGGAAGCCGGATGGAGGCTCATTCCTCCCCCGTGGCTCCCAGCGGGACCCGAGAGTGCTCCCAGCTCGCCCCAACCCCGGTGTCCCCCCGGCTCCCGGGAGGGCCCCTCGGCCCTCGCCACACCCGTGTGTGCGCCCGCGCCCCCCGCGCCCGCCCCTTTCCCGGCTCAGCCGGTGCCAACCTCTAATCCCGGCGGGAGGAATTAGAGGTTGGGCGCTCCCACACGAAGCCATGCCCAGCCCCGCCGCTGCACGTGGTTTGTGCCCAGCCTGTGCCTACCGGTGATGGCCAACGGGGCGGGAGGGGCTCCCGGAGCCCCTCTGGAGACTGGGAGGCAGGAGGACGGGGGAAATGACAAGTCACAGCTCGCTCCTCCCGGCTGGATGGGTGCTGGCCCCACGTCCCCGGGGCCCCTGCGCAGGTGCCACCGTGCCCGGGCAGCCGGACCAGGAGCTGCGGTGCTTCCCCTGATCCCCCGGCAATGCCGAGGCTGCCCGGACAGCAGGATGGGGTGAGGGGCCCCGGCCCTGCCCCACGCACCGGAGGGGGGTGCAGAATGGGAGGCAAATGGAGAGGAAAGGAGCGAGGGGGAAGAGAAGTGAAAGGAGGTGAGGAGAGATGGGAGGTGCCGACCTGTCCCTCACCCCAGAGCCCCCTGATCTCTGCTCCTGGCACAGACCCCTGGGTCACCGAGCCTGCCTGGCACTGCACGAAGAGCCCCAGATCATCTCCTATGGTACCACCATCAACATCAGCCTGGAGGCAGCTACAGAGACCAGGAAGACAAGGGACAACCTCCTCAACAGAGCCGTCACCTGTGATGTCCAGGCACAACTGGGGAGATGCTCAGGAATCCCAGAATGGTTTGGGTTGGAGAGACCTTAAGGATCATCTTGTTCCACCCCCTGCCATGGCAGGGACACCTCCCACTGTCCCAGGCTGCTCCAAGCCCCAATGTCCAACCTGGCCTTGGGCACTGCCAGGGATCCAGGGGCAGCCACAGCTGCTCTGGGCACCCTGTGCCAGGGCCTGCCCACCCTCCCAGGGAACAATTCCTGCCCAATATCCCATCCAGCCCTGCCCTCTGGCACTGGGAAGCCATTCCCTGTGTCCTGGCCCTCCAGGCCTTGTGCCCAGTCCCTCTCCAGCTCTCCTGAAGTCCGTTTAGACACTGGAAGGGGCTCTGAGCTCTCCCTGGAGCCTTCTCCTCTCCAGGTGAGCACCCCCAGCTCTCCCAGCCTGGCTCCAGAGGGGCTCCAGCCCTGGAGCAGCTCCGTGGCCTCCTCTGGCCTCTCTCCAGCAGCTCCACGTCCTCCCTGTGCTGGGCCCCAGGGCTGGGGCAGCTCTGCAGGTGGGGTCTCACCTGAGCAGGGCACAGGGGCAGAATCCCAATCCCCTTCCTGCTGCCCACGCTGGGGCTCAGCCCAGGATTGGGGGGTTCTGGGTCCCAGTGCTCGTGGCCAGGGCCTGTGGAGCTTCTCCCCAGCAATCCCCAGCTCCTTCTCCCCAGGGCTGCTCCCAGTCCATCCTCCCCAGCCTCTGTTTGTGCTGGGACTGCCCTGACCCAGGCGCAGGACCTTGCCCTTGGCCCTGCTGAACTCCATGAGGCCGGCACGGCCCCACCTCTCCAGCCTGTCCAGGTGCCTCTGGATGCCCCCTCCCTTCCTCCAGCGTGTGAGCACAGCACCCAGCTCCGTGTCAGTGGCCACTGTGCCAGGGCTGCCCTGGATCCCGGTGTCCCTGTCGCTGATGGAGATGTTCCCCAGTGCTGGTCCCAGTCCTGGCCTCTGGGGAAGCCACTCCTCGCTGCTCTCCACAAAAAGTGATGGCTCACACTGGAGTCCCGGCTGTCCCGGCACGGGGAGGTTGGACAGGCCCGGAACATTCTCCTTGTAGTGGAACAAGTGCATTTCTTCTATGAAACCCATGGAATAAAGTCGGGCCCTCGTTCAGCAGCTCCACAGGAATACACGGAGGAAAAGGGTACCATGAGACCCCATGGATGGCTGGGATGCAGCCATGGATCTACTGGGGGAGCCCAGCTGTGGGAACACCTCAGCTCTTCTTCTCCCCAGCAGCAAAGAGCCCTGGGCACTGCTGGCATTGTCCTTGTCCTCGCACACGGAGCCGAGCCCGGCCGATGTCCGAGCGCCGGAGCCGCATCCCGGGGAGCAGCCGGGAGAACGGAACAATCCGGATGGTGTGAAATCCCCGGCTATTCTGAGGGAGCAGCTGGAGCCCCTCCAAGGGAGACAACTGCCGTGGATCACACGTGTGGAGCCACCGAGCTCCCAAGGCCACCAGCGGATACTGCGGAAGGTCACTGTCACGGCTGGTGGCCCATGGCTGCTGCCTTGGGATAACTGGGATAACTGGGCCTTGGGAACAGCGCAGCCGTGGAACGCGGTGGGGCTGAACACGGGCTGCTGGAGCTGACTCCCAAAACACGGACACGTCACACACCTGGGCTGGGAGGCCTCGGGATGCTGCCAGTGCCCGCACACGGAATGCCACTGTCATCACAACCTCCAACTCCTTTAAGGAATTCAGGAGCCTCCTGCTCTTCCCAAATGTTCCTGGCTCATGGCTTACCACACCTGCAAAGGGGGAAATTCTGCTGGGAATTCCTGCCTGGACACTCTTCCTCGCCCACCGCCTGCACATGCTGAGCCGCTGCTGAGATGACACCAAGGTTGAACCCCCACTTCCAGAGGTTTATTTCCTCCACAAATCCCTGGAAAGTGCCCCCTTTCCAGGAAAACACAGCAGACTTTGGCTGCAGGGGTTGGCACCAGCCCGATGCCGGCAGCGGGTCCCAGCAGAGCTGGGAGGAGGAGCGAGGCTGTGGGGCAGAACCTTGGCACAGGAATGGTGCTTGTCAGAGCCAGGATCAGGAGCAGGCGGGATCGTATCCCGGCAGGAATGCAGCGCTTACTCCAGCCTCAGGTCAAGGAGGAGGTGGGAGAGCCTCAAGGGGACGGAGGTACAGCAACACCCGCTCCCTTCACAGTCCATGTCCCAATTCCACTGAAGAATCTTCTTTTCCAGGAAATCCAATCCAGCCCTTCTGGCTGCCACAATCCCACGGGGATCTGGGTGAGGGTCAGTGAAATAAATCCTTTAAAACAGCAAGAGAGCAGCAAATACAGCAAAAAAAAGGATTTTTTCAACTGAGGAGACTTCAAGGATGTGTGAAGAGGGCGAGTGTTCCTTGCTGGGCTTCGGGCAGCCGTTCCCTCTCCCGTAAGTCCTGCAGTTTTCAATCCAGAAGGGAACAAAGCGATCCTGCAGCGCTGGCAGCGTGTGGAGAAAATGACGACAGCAGATGGAGAGCCATGCTCTGCTCCAGGAGAATTTTCTTCCCAGGGCAGACGCTGGGAACCCGATCCCAGGACAGCTGGTCCCGCGCCGCGGGAGGTGGGACAGGGCCTTGGTGACACCACGGCCATGGTGTCACCTCCTGGGACCGCCATCCCTGCAGCACAGGGTCCGGGGCCATCTGGGGGGTCCCTGTCCCCATTCCTGGTGTGGCTGTTCCCTGGGATCCTCTGCCCTGGAGCGGATGCTGGCACCGCAGGGGTCCCACCTTGCTGGAGCGCCAGTTCATCCCTCTGGACTCATCCGGAGGGACTGAAGGAGCTGATGCCCAAGAGCAGACAATTCCCAAACATTCCAACTGTCTAAGCTAACCCTCCTCAAACACAATCTCTCCAGCTGTTACTCAGGAATACATTCCTGAAGGATACAGGGAAGACCTCGTGACACCAGCACCCACCACAGCCCACCCTGCTGTGCCAGGCTCCGGGGACATCCCGGCACACAGGACACCCCCGCCACGCCAGGGACAATCCAAGGGGACATCCCGGCACACAGGACACCCCCACCACACCAGGGACAATCCAAGGGGACATCCTGGCACACAGGACACCCCCACCACACCAGGGACAATCCAAGGGACACCCGACAGACCAGGACCCTGGCACAGGGACCGCCTGCATTCCTACTGTGGCACCCACGGGCTGATTTTGGGAACACCAATGGCTGGGAACTTCTGCTGGGATTTTCTTCAGCCCCAAATGAGCCTTTCCCTGGTGGTTCCCACAAGGAAGTGCACGGCAGGGGGGACAGGATTCCCGGGATCACGCTGGCTGGGTTGGAGACAGCAAGAGGAGTGGACACTCCTGAGTCCATGCCAGGACAAGAGTGAGCAAAGAGCATTCCCAGGATACTGCCAACATCCCAGATGAGGCTCAGCCAAGGCCTGGCCTATATCCCACTCATTTCCGTGAGGATTATGCTCCTGAACTGTTATAGCACATTTTCAGGGGAAAAGCTATCCCAGGACACCGCTGGCCTCAATGGGATCCCAGGAAGGGATCAGAGGAAGTGTTTCTGCGGAGCAGCAGGATCTCCTGACGGCTCAGCCCTCCTGGAAACCACGGAGCAGCAACTGGACAGGGAAATACCTGGGGGCCTGAGCCTTCCTGCAGCCCAGCAGCGCTCACTGCTCTTTTCCATGGATCCAGGCACTCCCACCACCTCCAGAGACCGCCCCTGCCAGCGCCCACCTGCCTGAGGCAGGATGGATCTGCCTTCTCCCGTGCTTCCTCCCACCCCACCAGGATCCACCCCAGCCCCGAGGGAGGGAGGGTGAGGAGATGGGGATGGCAAACGAAAGAAGCAGAGAGCAAAGCATGGAGTAAGGAAAGCCTGGTGGAGGAGGAGCAGGGGAGGAGCAGGAGGAGGATGGAGAACAAACACCTATTTTTCCCTGGCCCTGCAGCCCGTGAGGGGCTTCTCTGGGGGTTCCCGCTCGGGTACAGCCTGGCATGGCCCAGGAGCTGCCCTGGAGTGCTCCAGCAGCCACAGAGCCCTCGCTGCCTCATCCCTCCGTGCCCTGGGAGCACCTTCAGCTGCCGGGATCCGTGCATGTGGCACTAGGGACCAAGGCTTTTCTTAAGGCAAATTCCCAAATTTGCTGTGGGGCTGAGCTTGGCTCTGCTTCAACGCAAGCCCAACAGCAGCTTCCTCCCTTCCACCCTGCAAGAGCTGTGAATTACTCATTTCCCTGGATTCCTGACTCTCTCCCCTCCCTATGCTTTGGCTGCCGCCCCCCTTCCTGGCTGGAGAAGGGCCTGGGCGTGAGGATTTGGTCCTACGCTCCCATCTCCATCAGTTTTATCCACCTGAGGCAGGCACTGGCAGCAGAAACCTCTGTGCACACACAGCCCCCTCCAGCCCCTCTCCCCCCGGGGACCCCCCGATCCCGCAGCCGCTCCGGCCCGGAACCGCTCTGACCTTATTGGCGCCGGATCCTCTGAAGCCAATTGCAAAAGAGAAGCAAAGAGTGAGGAGTTGAGGGAAGCAGCTCCCTGCCGGGATAACCCCAGCAGGATTCCGGAGACAGCGATCCCCAGCCTTGCTCGGGGGGCAGCTCCTTGGAGATGGTTTCTCCTGTGAGCTCTCCCCAGCCTTGGCATCTGCTGGATGTGGGAGAGGCTACAGAGCTCCAGCAGCCCCCACAGTCAGGGCGGCACGCTCCTTCTACCAAGGGAGCCAGCAATCTTTGGGCTTCTGCTCTGGTCCTTGCAGTGACTCCCTGGAAGGCCTTTCCGAGCCTCCCCAGCCGTCCTGCCTGCCTCCCCAGGAGGCTGTGGAGCTCAAGGGATGTATGGAAAGGCCTCCAGGACCGGGGATATCAAGGAGGAGCAGCAATCCATCGGCCCGGCAGCGGCGCCTTTGGGGATGCATCAAAGCAGGATCTGCTAATGATGCAGTTGGATAACACAATTAACAGCGACAAACCCACATCTTTGGGCACCCAGCTCCTCATTTCCGCTGCCCGGGGTGAGCAGGGATGGATGAGGTGGGGGAGTTGCCTGCTCTGCTGTAGCTGGAGCAAATCCCTGGTGGGAGGTTCTGGCTCCATCGCTTCTCCTGCATCACCGGCTGGGTTTGGCCACGGGAGCAGGGCGAGGACAGTCCTGCTGTCACCCAGTGGTGACCAGCTGGGCTCTGACCAAGGGGAGCCCCTGCTTATCCCCTCCTAACGACCTCTGGCACTGTCCCCTTCCCTCCCTGGGGTGCCCACACCAGATCCCATTTCCCTCTGCCACTCTCAGGGGGTCTCTGCAGGGACTCAGGCAGTGTCCTGGGCAGGAATTCCGTGTGGCACGGGCCTCAGGTGGGAGTAAATCACATTTAAACAGCTGTTTTCGACACAGGACATGAGCCCCGGGCTGCCAGGATGAGCCCTCCCTCCTGCAGAGTCAGGGGGGCAATGGAAGCAGGGAGCAGCAGCATTCCCAGCTTTTACCAGCCCAACTGGGACAGCTGCAACTGAGATCCCACTGGCAGGAGTTAATTAATTACGCTGCTTCTCATCATCCCCAGCCAACCATTACTGAATTAACTGAGACGCTGCTCTTTAGTTCTCCTTTGTGGAGCAGGTGCAGGAATTTCCCCCTCGATATTCCAGATTCCAGAACGTGCCTGGGGCTGCTCAGCTTTGAGACTCCCGGGGCAGGGAGGGGGTGGAACATCCAAACCAGAGACCGTGAACAAGGCAGGCAGAGATCCCAGCACCTGAGGGCAGAGGGACCCACAGGTGAGGGAATAATGGGACAACGTGCTGGGATGGGTGAAGATGTGGTGACTGGGAATGTTTCCCTGCCTGGAGAAATAATGGTGGAAAGACATTTCCCCAATTCCTCTGCCTCACCCAGCGACTTCCAGCCTTCTCCCAGCAGTCTGCTCCCCAGTAGTGAGGATTAGGAGACTGTTTAATTTGGCATTGGAGAAAGCATGGAGCAGAGATGGAATGACCTGTCCAGGGCCACAGGCAGCACCTGGCAGGGACAGGATTCCCTGCTCCATGACAGCCTTCCCACTGCTCTGATCGCAGGGGGATCCCACACCCGCAGGGACGCAGCGCCTCGGGACTGCTGCATCCGTGGCCCCGTGGGACGGGGATCTCGCTCGGATGAAAGCCACCCGAGGAACCTGATCCTGTGCTTGGGACACACAACATTCCTGTCAGGGCCCCCTCGGAGCACCCAGGCAGGACTCCTGCTCCTCCCTATCGCCAGCGCGGTGAACCGGGACAGCTCCGGGGTTTAGGGCTGGAGGATAACCAGTCCCAGGGGTGCGCCAGCTCTCCAAAGAGAACTGAAAGGGACCAAGCTGAAGCCAACAACAGAAGCTCCAACCCCCTCCTCAGACATTCCTTAGCCAGAACACCCCCATTCCTCATCCCTACCGGACCAGTCACTCTGAAACACATTCCTGAACTGCCGCTCCAGCACCTCTGAAAACAATCCCAGAGTTCTCCCACTGCTACCTCGTGGTCCCCACCCATCATATTCCCTTTGCAATTCGTTTGTGAGGACCCCAAGGAAGCCCAGGCTTCAAATCAGGTCCGGTTTGGTGATCGGTTCTGTTACCTCCTCACATCCCCTTGTTTAGGGAATACCAAGCACCTGGGAATTCTCCTTTGCTCAGCTACAGTGAAACAACAGCACAGCACCTTGGGAATGCCCCACTGAGCTGGTGGGCGTGGGGATGGCCATGGAATCCTCCTTAGAGGCTCCAGCAGCAGGGGAGAGCAGCGGAAGGAACAAACGGGGATAAACCATGGAATAAAGGCCCGAAAGAAAAGGGCAGGAGGAATGTGGGAGAAAGAGCACCCGAGCAAGCGTCAGCTCTGAGGCACAGCAGGCAGGAGGCAGCTAGAAAAGAAACAGCAATATACCCAAAGCTCCCAGTGCGACAGCGAACTCCAGAGGTGACATCAGGAGGGGGCAGGTCGGGGATGGAATCCATCTGGAGGAAATAAGAGGTGGTGTGATGGTAATAGATAGGGTGGACATGGCAAGCAGGAGCAGGTGCAGTGGTGGTGGATGAGGAGCAGGAGGTGGAGGAGGTGGAGGCAGGCGATGGGCTGGAGCCGGGCAGGTCGGAGCTGAAGGACTGTCCGGAGGTGAGGCTGTGCATTCGGCGCAGGGACACTCGGCCCGCCCGGAACGGGGCCGCGGGGCCCGGCTCGGGCTGCCCCGGCACGTGACTCTCTACCAACCTCTGCGATCCGTGGCCGTGCTGCGGCTCCACCAGGCGCTGCCGGACTGTGCTGGGCAAGGCCGGAGCTGCAACGAGACACAGGAGAGCGCTGAGGCACGGCCCGGCCCACGGAGCTCCGCCAGCGCCGGCACCGGCACCGTCCCCGTCCCACCACTCCTGTCCCACGGCACCATCCCACCAGCACCATCCCGCTGTCCCTGCGCCACCAGCACCATCCCACCAGCACCATCCCGCTGTCCCTGTGCCACTGGCACCGTCCCACCTCGTGCCAGCAGTTAAGGGCTGTTTAATGCAGAAGCAGCTTTAAGCTGGTGCTGAACATGCTGGATTAATGCCCAGCTGGATTAATGCCCAGCCCATGGAAAACGTCAAGATTCCTGAGGTAGGTGCCTCTGAACACCTTATCTGAGCATCTTGCCTGACGCAGAGAGTGGCTGCGTGATTCATCCCACCCGTGATTCAGCCCACCTGGAGCCACCACCCGGCTCCTGCAGAGCCAGGGACTGGGCACTTCCAGGGCACGGGCCATTCCAGCGTCACAGACATCTCATGGCCGCAGTGCTGCTGCCTGGGTGGGACCTTCACAGCCCACAGCAGGAGCCCCGGGTGAGCAGGTCAGTGATGGCACCCAAAGCTCCACTCCCAGAGCTCAGCTCTGCTCCGCTTCCGGCATCGCTGTGCCGGGGCAGCGCCGGGAGCAAAGCAGCGGCAGCATGGAATCATAC
This sequence comes from Struthidea cinerea, assembly GCA_013397865.1. Lineage (NCBI taxonomy): Eukaryota > Metazoa > Chordata > Aves > Passeriformes > Corcoracidae > Struthidea > Struthidea cinerea. The sequence goes on from VZTI01006005.1 coordinate 69,570, forward strand.
AGGGGAGGGGGTTGGGAGGGACCCTAAAGAGCACCTCTTCACCTCTTCCCACCCCTGCCATGGCAGGGACACCTTCCACTGTCCCAGGTGGCTCCAAGCCCCAATGTCCAACCCGGCCTTGGGCACTGCCAGGGATGGGGCAGTTCCCTGGTTGGTTGAAAATATTGGGGTCGAGGATATTGGGCAGGAATTGTTCCCTGGGAGGGTGGGCAGGCCCTGGCACAGGGTGCCCAGAGCAGCTGTGGCTGCCCCTGGATCCCTGGCAGTGCCCAAGACCGGGTTGGACATTGGGGCTTGGAGCCACCTGGGACAGTGGAAGGTGTCCCTGCCATGGCAGGGGTGGAATGGGATGAGCTGTAAGGTCCTTCCAACCCAGGCTTTCTGGGATTCATGCCCGATTCCTGCATGCCTGAACTGGTGACTCTGGCCCCAGAGTGGCCTCACGTGCTCCCAGCCTGTTCCATGACCACCGTGACTGATCAGAGACCCTCAATCTGAAATATTCTCCTCCGGTTGCCAATTCCCCTCGGTTTGGGGAACCACATGGGAACGTCCTTTGGAGCCCAGCACCAGCTCCTGAACTGCCTTCGGAGCTCGGGATCTCTCCAGCCCCGTGGTCACACCTGGCTGGAACTGGAGCTCAGCAATCCCTGAGCAGCTGCCTGTGCCCCACACCTGCCCCCGGGGTCACCCCCAGAGCCAGGGGAGGCCCCTTCACCTGCCCAGAGCCTTGGGAATGCTCCCCTCCAGCATGGAAAATGGGATCCCAGCTGCAGCCCCATCCCGAGCCAAGCAGGCTGGCTTTATCTCATCCCTTGCTGCCATTCCGTACAAGATGTTCCTCCTTTGGCAGGAGATAAGGTGTTCAGGAGTGTTCAGGATCCCTTATGTGCATAAGAAATTAATGTACAAATGGGTTACAAAGATGCAGAGACAGGAAAGCTCAGAAATGGAGGAGGAGAGCTCCTTTGGGAATGGAAGAACCAGCAATCCCTGCTCTGGAAGCTCCCAGCTGGACACACAGGGCTCCTCTGGCACAACGACTTGGGACTGAAGGATCCACAGGGACATACTTCCAGTGGAAGAAGGAATAAGAAGGAATAATTCTGGCAACTTGGCTGTTTCCACACCCCCAAGGTGAATCCCAGTCCTTCCCACTGCTCAGGTTTGCTGCTCCTTGTTTCCTACACTGCCCATCCATGAACCTGGAATTTTACACCATCCACCTTCTATCACAAGATTTTATTTTTCAGCTCCAGAGCTGCAATTTCAGTTTGGGAACCTCACTGTGGAGGGTTCACAGGGACCTGACTGCAGAGTAACTCACTGCGGTGATGGCTTTCCGCTACAGGTTCCTCTTTCCCTTGGACCATGCTTTTTTCCCTATAGATTCCCTGGTTTTTTCCTGGTGTTCCACCCCTCATTTACCAACTCAGGACTTCCCACCTTTGTGCTCTCTTTCTCCAAGACTTATCCTGCGATGAGCTCTGGGGCCTCACTGCCCAGACCCACCACATCCCTCCAGACACATGTTTGACCAACACTCCCCAAACTGCCTGCCCAACATCCCAAGGAAAAGCCCTCCCTGCACGAGGCTGGACACCCTCCTCCTCCTCCTCCTCCCCCATCGCAGGACAGCCGGGGCTCGGCCGTGCTCCCAAGGGGAAGGCTTCCAAAGGGAAGCCAAGGCCAGGAGGCTGTGTGCCACCCCCGTGGCACTGGGGCACCAGGGGACAGGTGTCCCCAAGGGGTGGCACTGCTGGGTTTATTGAAGGACTCTGAGGGAACCCGGCACCAGCAGCACCTGCGGGGAGCGACGGGGCAGCAGGGAAGGAGGTGGGGTGGGACAGGGAATGCTGTCACCTCCTCCTGGCCTCGCTGGGTCCTTCATCTCCACCTCAGGGGTAAAATGGAGTGAGCCCAACTCTCCAGATTCCCTAACTGCACCCAGGAGCACGTGGGAGCTGCAGCTGAGATTCTTCTTCATCCCACCAGACTCTTCCCGGGTTAGTACAGGTGGCGATGGCTCAGAGAGGAGAGATGTGTTCATTAGTTCCCGTGCCAGAAAGAAGGAAAACTGGTGGATGTATTTTAGTCCAGAAAGAGGCCAGAGGGCAGAATAAACAAATGAAAATATAACTGAAGAGAACCAAACCAGGGTATTTCCAGAGGGACTGATCCTCCGAGGACAGTGAGGAGCGGTCGCTGAACCTGCGCCCGAAAAGCCAGGCTGCATCTGAGGGGGCAGCCAGGTGGGAACAGGAGAGAGAGAGATGGGATTTACTGGGAGAAGCACCACGGGTCCTCAGCAACACATCCGGGCAGGAGAAACTCGGCACTGCTCTCCTGAGGCAGGGTTTGTACACAAAGGACAAAAATCCTACAGGGAAAGGCTCCCTTGCTTTGACACCTTGAGTGCCCAGTGCTCGTTACAGGGTGCATCACCTGCAGGAGGTGGGTGGGCATGAGGGTGGGCACGAGGGTGGGCAGGAGGGTGGGCAGGCTCTCTGCCCAGCTCTGGGTGATGGAACTGGAAGTGCTCCCTGGAAATGTCACACTCGAGGCGTCTCAAGCGCGAAGAAGCCGAGGCTGAAATCAGGGCTGAAGGCTCACACCCGGCCCAGCTCAGGCCCTCAGGTGTCACCTGGGACTGTCCCAAGTGTCCCTGCCATCAGTGCCCAGCTGGGGCTGTGCCAGGGCTTTATCAGAGCTGTCCAGCTCCATTCTGGTAGTGACTGCTAATGACAAAGAGCTGGAGGTCTCCACTCCCTGAGGCTCTAATGGCCCCAAGCACACCTGATCCCACAAACTCTGGCTCCAGCCCCCGTGTCTGCTGAGCCCTGGAACACGCAGGTACCCCTGTTCCTCCTGCCCTACCCAAACCCTCCAACCCTGCCTCCCCCTGGCCCCTGCCCGAGCCCCCCTCAGCACCTGCCCCCAGACCTTCCCAGCACCACAGCTGAGCCCCAGGCCGAGGGCACGTGGCCGTGGCACACAGGGCACCTCCTGCAGCACACGGAGCCAGCCCAGAGACCCTTCTGCTCCTCCCTCCTCCTCCTGCTCCCCCAAACAGCCCTGGCTTGGAATAAATCATCCAGAGTTGCCCAGAGCAGCTGTGGCTGCCCCACCCCTGGAAGTGTCCAAGGCCAGGGGCTTGGAGCAATGTGGGACAGTGGAAGGTGTCCCTGCCCATGGCAGGGGATAGAACTGGATGAGCTTTAAGGTCCTTCCAACCCAATCCACTCTGTGATTCCATGGAAGTGCCCAGATCAGGGTGCTGTGCCCTGGCCGGGTGCTGCTCCTGTGCCCCCAGATCCCTGTCACTGCTCTTCAGCTCTCCCAGCCTCTGGTGCAGAAATGGGAAACTGTTTGGAAAACGCCCTTTTGAGAGAAGCAAGGCAGGATCTGGGCCAGCTAAAGGCAGGAACAGCAGCCAGGGCTGACTCGCAGCTGCTGCGGAGAAGGTGACAGTGCCACCCAGCCCGGGAGCCCAGCACATGGCGGGACACAGGCACGGGGTGATCCATGCTCAGCCCTCCCTCCGCGGGATCCGGGCTCGGCGGAGCAGGGACAGCCACCCGGGGAGCTGATGCTCTTTGTCACCAACACAGAGGGACGGGAGGTCCCCCTGCGTGACCCCAAGCCCTGCACAGAGCTGGAGACTGGGGGTTCAGCCTCTGCTCCAGGGAATGTTTAACAGGTCCCTGAGGCTGGCACTGCTGCTCCCACCTGGAATGGTGCAGGATGCAGGTCCAGCTGTGCCTCAAGAGGGGGCAGCTTTGAGTCCTTTAAATCCCAGAGAAGTGCCCAGGCCAAGGGGACATCAGGATAATCCCTTTTCCTGTCTCACTGCCACGGCTACCCATGCCTTTGGTTGGGGTTTTTTGGTAAATGCTTAAATCAGTGAGTTGACCAGATCAGCACAGGCAGAATGAAACAATAATTAACACTTTCTAAATTACCAGTTCTGCTGGAATTTACAGGCTCCAAGCAAGCCTGGCAGTGGGGCCTGGCCCGTAGGGATGCTCCTGACCCTGACGGACCAACTGTGGTCTCAGGGCATGGAAACCCCAACTTGGATCAATTAATCCCTCCTGATGCAGGTGAACTGCGGGTCCAGGTCTGCTCTGTGTCACAGCCGCCAACCCCAGCAGGCACAGCCCCCATTCCCAGGGAGCCCCTGGAGCCTCCCCATTCCCAGGGAGCCCCCAGAGCCCCCATTCCCAGAGATCTCTCAGAGCCCCCCATTCCCAGGGAGCCCCCGGACCCCCATTCCCAAGGAGCCCCTGGACCCCCATTCCCAGGGCGCCCCCATTCCCAGGGCTCACGTACATTGGATGGACATGGGCGACACGAGCTCCTCGTCCAGGTCGTCCACGTCGTCAGTCATGATGAAGTGGGAGGGGTTGGGCCGGGGGGTGCCCATCCAGCCGGGGTCGATGTTGAGGGCCGAGGCCAGGGAGTGGATGCCGGGGTTGTTGACGATCTGGAAGCCGCAGAGGAGCTCGATCTGCTGCCAGCGGTGCAGCCGCTCCCGCAGCGCCGCCGTCACCTCGCTCAGCGCTTGCCTGGGGACAGGGACAGACGGGGACAATGGAGGCAAGGAAGGGAAAACACCCCCTGAATCACCTGGAATAGGGTCCATGGGGTCAGCCGTGTATCCTGAAATTTGGGACGCTTTTCATTCCAGTTCCAGGAATACAGGAATTAAAAAACGCAGCAGCAGCTGAAGTACCCAGGGATAACAACAAGGGGGCAATGGCTTCCCACTGCCAGAGGGCAGGGCTGGATGGGATACCGGGAAGGAATTGTTCCCTGGGAGGGTGGGCAGGCCCTGGCACAGGGTGCCCAGAGCAGCTGTGGCTGCCCCTGGATCCCTGGCAGTGCCCAAGGCCAGGTTGGACATTGGGGCTTGGAGCAGCCGGGGACAGTGGGAGGTGTCCCTGCCCATGGCAGGGGTGGCACTGGATGGGCTTTAAGGTCCTTTCCAACCCAAACCATTCCATGACAATCCCTTAAGCATCCTGCAGCCCCCTGAAACCTCATTCTGACAGGACCTTTAATTGCTCCACGTAACTGCGACCCCTTGTTTCTCACAGGTGAAATCAGAGGGTTATTGGTGAAGAGGAGGGAGTCCAAGCCCAGGTCATTAAGGACAACAGAAGTTCAGCAAAGTGAGCCCCACAGCCCCTGTGGACACTCCTGGAGAGGGGTGAGGAGGGAGGCAGGGACAAGGGAGGTGTTGAGCAGACACTCACTTTGCAGTTAAGATTTTATGGTCGACATCGTCCAGAGAGGAACTGTGAGCAACGTGGAACGTCCCAAAAAGGGTATTTCGCTTCTTTTTGATCTTTTCAGCCTGGAATACCAACAGAGAAAGTCACAGGAAGAAGACAACCTGATGTTTCCTCCAGGCCACGAACATCCTGGATGGGCTGAGACAGGAATAGTCCCTGCAGCTGCCTGTGCACGTGGGAATAGCGGGAATGGTGGTGTCACTGAGGAATGTTGTTCCCCCTGACACTGGGGTGAGGAATTCACCAGCAGCAAGTAGCAGGTTGGGGATTTCATGCTCCTTTCTCCCAGTTTCCCAAAAATCAGAGGGAACTGAACTGAAAAGGCTGAACTTCCAGGGCAGAGTTGGAGTCCCCATCCCTGGAGGGATCTCACAGCCCTGTGGATGTGGCACCTGGGGACATGGGTCAGTGGTGGCCTTGAAGGTCTCCGAGGGTTCCTCCAACCCAAACCATTCCACGATTCCATGACCCAGGTACCTCACACAGTGAAGGGCTCTCACACATTGGCTCGTCTCTCCCATGAATGACCACCAAACACAGCCCAAGAATGCCCAAAAGATCTTGGGTTGGGGAAGATTTTTGGTTTGAGGTTGGGTTTGTGCCACTGTATCAAAAATTAAAGTCTCTGCCCGCAGCTCTGCCATTCCCAGCTCCAATGGCAGGAACCTGGGACTTGGGAAGGCCAAGGACGTGGATGCAAGAACCGACACAGCCAAAGGAAAACTGCTGGACTGTTAAAATGTTCCCAATAAAGGCAGATTAAGGCAGAGTTTTCCCTCCTGCCAGCTCTGCTGGCTCCGTATGGCCACAGAGATGAGGACGTGTCACAACAGCTCCCTGGGCTCATCCCTCAGGGCTGGCACACAACATCCCAGATTGGGAATGCAGCAATGATTCATCACACGGCTCTGGGATTCCATTGCCTGGGCATGCTCATCACCTGGAGAGGTGCAAAGCCTCTGCTCACCGAGCACCCAGGGCAGCAATCCCTGCCCCTGATTCCCCGGGCTCCAGGCTCCGCAGTGCCCAGGGCGGGACCTGCCTGCCCCAAGAGCCCATGGGAGCATCATCCTCATCCTCATCCTCATCCTCATCCTCATCCTCATCCTCATCCTCGTGCTCATCCTCGTGCTCAGCCCCTGCTCACACCTCATTTGTGCTGCACAAGATGCAAGTTTAAGGCATGAAAAGAGAAACTGCCCTTGAGCTGAGGGAGGGCAGGGCTGGATGGGATCTTGGGCAGGAATTGTTCCCTGGGAGGGTGGGCAGGCCCTGGCACAGGGTGCCCAGAGCAGCTGTGGCTGCCCCTGGATCCCTGGCAGTGCCCAAGGCCAGGCTGGACACTGGGGCTTGGAGCAGCCGGGGACAGTGGGAGGTGTCCCTGTCCGTGGAATGAGATGAACTTTAAGGTTCCTCCCAATCCAACCCATTCTGGGATTCCATGATTCCACAAAACAAAGATGCAGAGAAACCAAACTCTCCAGGCTCCGCTCCCCAAACCTCCCCACGGGCCCAGCACGAGGCTGCTCCACCTCTCACCCCTTCCTTGGCCACCAGCAGCTGCTTCTCTGCGTTCTGCTTCTTGATGTTGTAGTACTGCACCTCCACCTCGTGGGTCAGCTGCAGCCACTTCTGCAGCGCCTCGGGGGCGGCCCAGCTGCAGTGGGACTCCAGCTCCTTCTCCGCGTTCTTCAGCGCCATCCGCACCTGGGGAGAACGCCCGGGACACCGTGGAGCTGCCGTGGGGACACAGCCCTCCCGCAGCTCATCCCCCCCCTGCTCCCAGCCCCGCTTCCCGGGCGCCGGGAAACAGGAAAAAACTTCCCAGGCAGCTTTGTCTTAGTCCTGGCAGCAGGAAAACTCCTCTGGAGGAGCGGTGGCATCCTGGGCCCTGCGGGAGAGGAGCCACCCCCACGCCAGGCTGCTGCTCCGAGCACCAGAACCACCCACGGACGAATCCTGCCATCCTACGGCTGCGCTCCTTCCTCAAAAATTCCCAGCCAGCACCGTGCTGTGCTTCCCTCTCGACCCCTCCACATCAGCTCCTGTGCCACGAGCCACAGGAAAACCCTCTGGAGCCGATGGCTGGGTGCATGAGGCTGTTAAAAGGGAATTAGGTTCGCAGTGAGGACGCTCAGGGGGTTTTTTGCAGCCTCTAGAAACCTCTGCAGAGCTTCCTGCCTGTCTGTAAATCCCACAGATGCTCCTGCGGAGGCAGAATCCCTGACAGGACCGCGCAGGCTGTCTCACCACAGCTCCCAGCCAAGCCCAGGGAGCTTGTCAGGAGACGACTTCCACGCTGGAGCGAGTGAGAAAAACATTTAGACACAAAACATGTGCTGCTGGTCAGGAAAAGAAACAGCCTGGCTGGATCAGCCGTTCCTGGGGTCTCTCCTTCCACCCCAGCCCAGGCTCCCGCACAGCCTGACATCCCACAGGGATACAGGATTAGAAGGGAGTGGGTGAGAAGCCAGCTGAGGACACTCCAGCCTCACAGAAAAGCCTTTAGTGGTGGAGACCATCACGAATTAACTCCTCTCTTGCCGTGCCCACCCTGTGGAGGGGCTCTGACAGCCCTGAGGCCTGACAAGCCCTGCGGGAAGGGAACGTGTCCCACCCCAGAGCAGGGGAAGGATGGGAAGCGCAGTCCCGGGACTCGCTCCAGGGCTGGGGCCCCTGTGCCAGCACAGCACCCCGAAGCTCGGGGTTTCACACCGCACCACAGCTTTGCCTCCCGCCCAGAGCAGCTCCCGGAGCTTTCCCTGCTCCGGCACATCCCGGCCCACGGCCGCCGCCGTTCCCTCCCTCCCAGCGGTGGGCGGATGAAGGGCAGCGTTTCTGTGAAGGATTGCTCCTCACACTCAGAGCTCCTCCCTGGATGTGTTCTTTAACTCGGTCGTGTCCCCCCGAGCCCAGCCCAGCCCAGCCCGGCAGGGTTTAGGGAGCCGGGAGCCCCGGGGTACAGGCAGATACTCTGAAATTCCGTATTTTATCGGGAAGGACCATCCATCCAGGAGCAGCCCCGGGGCACCACGCACAAGAGGTCCAACAGTTCTGCCGCTTGAGTGTGGTTTAGGGTTGTCCAGGGTAACACTGCCTAAATCAGTCCTAGAGTGCCAAATCTAGAGTCACAGACCTCGGGTTTTTCCTGGCTTTTCCTGTCGGACACCAGCAGCATCCGGTGCTGCTCCCACCTCAGCAGAACTCTGACCATCACCCACAAGCATCTGGGATTTGGGAATATGGAGAAAGAGCAGGCAGGGAACCTGTCACTGGTTGTTTGGGATAGAGGAGTGCTCGTAACACTTACAGGAACAATGTTTTTAGGGAATAGTGGGAAAGGGAAGTGGTGTGGAACAGGCAGGGACCAGTGGCTAAAATGAGTGTCCACGACCCAAACCCTTGTGGTTCTGCAGGGAATCCGTGCAATCAGGAGTTATTTTGTGTGTCTCCATTCTCCTGGGAAGATCTTTAGGATCCCAGTTGCATCACCAAGAGAACAATTTATAAAAAAGTTATACTTTGCCCTGGTGAGACCTCCCAGGGTGCTGGGTCCAGCCCTGGGACACCAACATCAGGAGGACATGGAGCCAGTCCAGAGGAGCCACAGAGATGCTCCAGGGCTGGAGCCCCTCTGGAGCCGGGCTGGGAGAGCTGGGGGTGCTCACCTGGAGAGGAGAAGGCTCCAGGGAGAGCTCAGAGCCCCTTCCAGGGCCTGAAGGGGCTCCAGGAGAGCTGGAGAGGGACTGGGGACAAGGGATGGAGGGACAGGACACAGGGAATGGCTTCCCAGTGCCAGAGGGCAGGGCTGGATGGGATCTTGGGCAGGAATTGTTCCCTGGGAGGGTGGGGAGGCCCTGGCACAGGGTGCCCAGAGCAGCTGTGGCTGCCCCTGGATCCCTGGCAGTGCCCAAGGCCAGGCTGGACACTGGGGCTTGGAGCAGCCTGGGACAGTGGGAGGTGTCCCTGCCATGGCAGGGGTGGGATGGGATGAGATTTAAGGTCTCTCAAAGCCAAACCAGTCTGGGATTCTATTCCACAATTCTCTCAGTGTTCTCCGGGCCCGTGGCCCCACTGGGGTCGTGGTCTGGGGAGGGTGACCCAGTGAGGAGAGAGGGATGGACGAACAGCCTGGGAACAGGACACTTCTCCATCCCATACACCCAACGCCAGCAGGACCATCCAAACCCTCCAGTGTGGCTTTAGTGGTAAGAATCAACTGGTGCAGAAGGAGGTCTTGGTTAATATTCCCTGGGAGCAGGGAATATGCTGAACTGGGAGGAGTTGTGGGGTCAGAGGGAGTGACTGGTTAATGTCACGAGTGTCCTCGAGCTGCTGGGACGGTGCTGGGGTTACAGTCACACAGTGTCAGGTGGGACACTCCGTACTCACCTCCCGACGGGCTGAGGAACCACAGAGGCCACGGCAGCTCCGGCTTCCCGGGCTCCTTACAGATGGCAATGCAGGGGGAAGTGGAAGGGATGAGAGCTGGGCTTCCCCGGAGCCGGGAGCCGGCCGGGGGCACCTGAGGCCACCCAGCCCGACCTGGTGGCCCAAAGCACACCGCCCCCATGTCTGTCTGTGTCAGGGTGGACACCCCAGGGCGTGCCCTGGAAGGGAGCTCGGTGGCCCCGTGGAGAGGCTGGGTGGCCACAGGAAGGAGGCTGGATAAGAGCACTCCCGTGGGGCTCGGGGCTGCTGCTGCTCCAGGCAGGAAGGGAATTTGCTGTTTGCACCCCTGCACTGCCCCAAGGCTCCCAGGACGCTCGGTCCTGCCTTGCCAGGGGAAACCCTGGATTCCTGCCTTGTTTTCTTCCCCGTCCTCCATGGTGGCAACAAAGACTGGACACAGTTGGGAGGAGACACCCATGGTCTTGGGATAGCCAAGGAACGTGCCCAGCTCATGCAGCTCTGGCTCCCAGTCTGAGTTTAAACTGACCTGTAACTCAGAGTCAGGTGAGAATGGTCCCTCAGGTGAGACAGGAAGCAGCTATTGGAATTGTGGGTTTGGACTTTCTTGTAGGTTTGGGGAGGTTAAGGTTGGACACAGAAAATTTCCATATGGAAAGGGTTGTCCAGCCCTGGCACAGGCTGCCCAGGGCAATGCTGGAGTCACATCCCTGGAGTGATTTAACAGGATGTGGCAACTGGGGACACGGTCAGTGGTGGCCTTGGCAGTGCTGGGGATGGCTGGACTTGATGGTCTCAGAGGGCTTTCCCAGCCCGACCCATACACACCCCTCTGATCCACGAGAAAACATGGGAAGCATAACCAAACTCACGCTAAATCTGTCCTAAAACCACGAATACAAACAAAGAAAGAGTGTACGGCTTAGAGAGGGAGTCAGAAATCCCAGAGGGTGCAGCACCGGGGCAAGTCCAACTCCTCTGCTCCTGCTGGGGCCTCACGAGGTGCCAGCACCTGCCTTGTCCAGCGACAGCGACTGGGACGTGTAATGGACACGATGGAAAAGAGACTGGGGGCTTTTCCTCCCCAAAGGGGAGTGGGAAAGCGAAGGCAGAAGAGCAGCAGCATCACTGGCTTCAGGGGTGTGGAGAGCAGGGAGGACTGGTGTCCCTCGGGAGCCAGGGTTGGGACTGGTGCTGGGAAATGTCTTTGTTGGTGACACAGACACCGGGATCCAGGGCAGCCCTGGCACAGTGGCCACTGACACGGAGCTGGGTGCTGTGCTCACACGCTGGAGGAAGGGAGGGGGCATCCAGAGGCACCTGGACAGGCTGGAGAGGTGGGGCCGTGCCGGCCTCATGGAGTTCAGCAGGGCCAAGGGCAAGGTCCTGCACCTGGGTCAGGGCAGTCCCAGCACAAACAGAGGCTGGGGAGGATGGACTGGGAGCAGCCCTGGGGAGAAGGAGCTGGGGATTGCTGGGGAGAAGCTCCACAGGCCCTGGCCATGAGCACTGGGACCTTAAATCCCCATGCCCTGGGCTGATCCCACAGTGCGGGCAGCAGGAAAGGGATTGGGTTCTGCCCCTCTGCCCCGCTCAGGTGCCCAGAGCAGCTGTGGCTGCCCCTGGATCCCTGGCAGTGCCCAAGGCCAGGCTGGACACTGGGGCTTGGAGCAGCCTGGGACAGTGGGAGGTGTCCCTGCCCATGGCAGGGGTGGCACTGGATGGGCTGTGAGGTCCCTCCCAACGCAGACATTCTGCGCTCCCGTGACCTCCCAGAGGGATGCAGCAGCACTGCCCCCAGTGCCGTGTCTCTGTGGAGGTGCCTCCCCCCAGGCGAGCCCTTACCTGCTCCAGCTCCTGCTCCGCGTATTTCTGCCGGCTGAGCTCGTTCTCGGTGCCCTCGCGGAGCTCCCGCAGCCTGTGTGCCTCCTGCTTGGCAATGCTGATCTCGTCCTGCAGCTTCTTCTCCAGGTGCACCTTCTCCACCTCCACAGAGCGGTGCTCCTCCTGCGCCTTCTGCAGCCTGCAGCACACAGAGAGCCACAGCCAGTGCCGGGCCGGCTCCCCACACACCCAGGGCACCAGGGCTGCCCCCCACGACCCAGCCCTGCTCCTGCCTGTCCTGGGGATGCCAGGGAGAAAGCTCACCATGGCTGGGAAGAAAGGAAATTGTCAACTGCTCAGTCTCAGCTCTATTCATTCGCCAAACACTCAGGATGCATTTTCTTCATTTTCCAAAGCACATGCGGATTTCCTCTAATGAGCCTCAAATTAAGCTGAGTTTTTGGTGTTTTCACCAAAGTGAAGACTTTGATAAAACAAAGCAGGGGAAGATCTGCCAGAGCACATGAGACCACCCAGACAGGATGGCTCCATGCTCCCTCCACAAAATCCCACAAATTCAGACATGTCTTAATCTTGCCTGGATGTTCCTATTTTTCCTCGTGACAGAATTAAATCAGTAGGAATATATGGCAACAACTGAGAAATGGTGGCAACAGTGACACCCTGGATCTCCACGGATCTGTGGGATCTTCAACGAGGAGCTGACCTGCACTGAGGCTCCCAGCGAGGCCTGTGCTGCACCTGGGTCGGGGCAATGCCCGAGCCACCGACTCTTCCAGGTCAGAAGAGACCACTCCCAGCACCAGGAACCAGCAGGTGAATCCGCCCCTGCCATGGGCAGGGACACCTCCCACTGTCCCAGGCTGCTCCAAGCCCCAGTGTCCAACCTGGCCTTGGGCACTGCCAGGGATCCAGGGGCAGCCACAGCTGCTCTGGGCAACCCGGGGGCTCACGGCCCAGGAGCTTCCATACAATCAGCTCTTCCACACAATCCATACATCTCCAAAACAGACCTGCCCACTCCTTTCAGGCATCTGTAGGATGTGCCAAGACTTGAAGATCTTGATGAGTCACTTAATGGACTGGAAGGTGTCCCTGCTGAAGGATGTTCTCAAAGGTGCTTTGAAGGTGAATAAAAGCTGGGGTTTTATATGAACGTTCCCAGCTCCTTGGGAGCGTGTCTGAGCTGCTCAGCAAATTCCAGCAGCAGTGGCACTGGAGAGGCATCCCGTGCCTTCCAGAGGTCTGCTCAGCACTGAGCTTCACCCAGCCAGCACAGCAGGGTCCTTCAAGCTCTGGAAAAGAAGTCTCTGAGGAGAACTTCAGCACAGGTTCTCCACACGTCCCGGAGCACTGGGGCTGTCCGGAGGTTCTGCTGTTCCTACGGCAGCTGAGGACCCCGGCTGAACCCCGCTGGGGAAGGACGAGGAAGGGAAGGAATATTTCCCCTCGAGAGGCCTCCCAAGGTCCCCAATTCACCTCGCAGTCCTCGAGCTCCTGCTCGGTGCCCTCTGTGGAGGACGGGCCCTCCCGAGCTGCTCCGGCTTAAGGCTGTGCCGAGCACAAGCGGTTTTGTGTTTCTTCCTGAGGGGCTTTAGAGCATTAGGTGAACTTCCCAGGAACATCCACTTGTTTACGTGGCTCTGCCCTCGGCAGCGGGGCCAAGGTCACTCCCCACAGGCAACATTCCCAGTTTGGAGCTCAGAGGTGAGCCCAGCCGAGCCCTCCTGCCCCGGACACTGCTGCTCCGGGGGATGGACACGGAGAAGGGATTCCTGTCTCCTTCCAGATGCAGAAAAAGTAAATCAAACTTTCTTTGGGAGGACTTCCAAGCTGTAACAAAACTCCCTGAGCTGTGTGGAGCCAGCTGTGGATTGCAGCTGGCAGAGGGGAGTGGACTTTGTGCCAGGGGAACGTGCCCGGGGCGGCTCCATCACCCGGGAGCTCCCTTGGGCGCTCGCTCTCCTCACGGACCCCAACTGGTCCCGTCTCACTGGGGGAACAGGAGGAGCCTTTCCAGCAACGCTCACGGGCAGGATGGATCCCTGAAGGCTGCAGTGAGCACACAGGCAAGAAATGGGGCAGCAGACCTGGGGATACGTCGCACAGATCCCCAAAACCTGGCTGCCTGCAGGTCTCCAGGGCAGCCCGACATCCCCGGGATGCTGGTGCTTGCACCCCCGTGATCGGCCAGGACGAGCACCTGGGATTGAACCCCGTGTTCAGAGGAGTCACTGGGAATGCAGCCACCAGCTCACAGGGCAGCCTAGTTGAGGTTTATCCTCCCAAACTCCACTGAAACCTCACAGAAAATCGTTCCAGCCCCAGACTATCCTGCTGTGTTATTTGCTAAATCTGCCCTTAAAGTATTCCACTGCCAGAGCACCCCATGGGTTTGTCTTCACCAGGGCTGAAGGCTCTTCCCTGTCCCAGAAGATCCCTGTGTCCAGAGGGTCTCTTGGAGCACGTTCTCCCATCAGTAGCTTTACTGGAACCATTGCAGTAATTCCTGGGAGTAGAGACCCCGTTCCTGAGGCTGCAGGATTTGATCCATATGCCAAAAGCCCAGATATTCCTATTTAATACTTCAAAGTGATGTATTTTTTTCACTTTCCAAGCAACACTCTTTGATTTAGGTATTGCTTCCCCGCATGGCTGCAAGAATTCAAGAGGGGATGTGTAAATCCTGATTGCTCCACTGCTCCAACATGCTTTTTCCCCATCAAAAGCCAAGGTGAAACAACCTTGGATGACAAATCCCACGTGAGCTGGATTGCATGGCAGGAGGTGGGACTGGAAGAGCTCTAAGCGCCCTTTGAACCCAAAGCATTCCCTGGCTCTGTGAAAGAACACCCAGATCTTTCCACACGGCCTGCTCCATGGATCCCTGCAGGAGCCAGGCCCCCAGCCCAGCTCCAGAGTCCCTCGGGAAGGGGCTGACTCTGGCGCGAGGCACCACGGCAGCTAAAATAAATTATCTCCTGAAATCTAAAGGAATAGGGACCGTGCAGGAAGAACTGAGTGCTCCAGCTGGATGGACAGTGGCAACCCACCTCTCCTGCAGGTCATGGAGAGACTGCTCAGCCCTGTGGAGACCCTCCAGGTCCTTCATCATCTTCTTCATGTGCTCCTTGGAGTAGCGGTTCTGGATGTAGGCGAACCAGCAGCCGCCCACGCCGATGACGATGGACACCACCAGCATGAAGTCCTTGAGGTGGTTGTGACGGGTCACTGCAAGAGACCAGAGACACTGCTGGGTTCAGAGGATCACAGTGATTAACTCCAGAGTGCTTTGCCTGCACCACAGCGGGACAGGAGAACTCAGGGGAGTCTTACAAGGAATCGTGGCACAGGACGCACCAAGGGAAAAGTTGAGCTACGTCGATATTTAAGGGGAAAACCAGAAGCTTGACAACATTTATTCAATTTGGAGACACAACAACAACAAAAAAAGATGAAATTCCAAATCTTCCAGCTCCAATTTGCCTGGTAGTAAGGGGTACAGGGGAAACTCCACATAGGAACCCCTCCAGAACAGCTGTGATCTCACAGGGCAGCACAGGTAACTAAGAACAAAATAATTACTTGAAAAATCCCTGCTGAGATCACAGAGCTGGGGCAGCTCAAGTGTCCGACTGTCAAGTTGCCAAACTCTCCATCAGAATCACAACTCCATGTGGAAACTCCCTTTTTCAACAGCTCATTCAAAGAAAGGTGTTGATGCATGCGAGAGGATGAAGGTAATTAAGTGGGGGCTCAAGTGCCAAACAAAGCCCAAAAAGATGAGTCAAGCAGAATTTTTTTCCTGTAACTCAACCAAGTGTGTGCTCAAAGAGCCAGAAATGAAAGAGCAGCTCAGTCCAGAGAGCTGGGACTCAATGATCAGTATGCACTGGTTTTGAACCAAACAACAGGTGATTCACACCAGATACAGGAAAAAAATACCTGTACTGAGGGTGGGGAGGCCCTGGCACAGGGTGCCCAGAGCAGCTGTGGCTGCCCTTGGATCCCTGGCAGTGCCCAAGGCCAGGTTGGACACTGGGGCTTGGAGCAGCCTGGGACAGTGGAAAAGGGTGGATTAGACAGGATTTAAGGTCCCTCCCAAGCCAAGCCATTCTCTGATCACAGCTAAACCACGTCTGCCACACTGGCAGAGCTGGGGGGACACAGGAGGGGACCTGGGAGGTGGAAACCTGAATTGGAAAGGCAGAGCACAGCACGGAACTGACCTGGCTCCAGGGCTGCCCAGCAGCCCCACACCAGCCAGACATGTGGGGACAGTGATGCTGCTCCCCTGCCCACGATGGAGGGGCTTTCCCTGCGGAGGGAGAGGGCCAGGACCCGTCCCCAAAGGCCCAGGAGACACCCGAGCACCATCTCCCCACCACATGTGATCCATCACTCCCTGCAAACACCCAGTGTAAATCCAACACTCAGAATTAAACAAGGTGAGCGCTGGCGCCGCTTCCCCTCCCGGATGGATTATCACAACATCCTCTTCCGAGGGAGCAGATCCTGGCAAGTGGCTGCAGATCTCTCAGTCTGAATCCTCCCAGCTCCCACTCGGAGAGCAGCGGGGCTGACGAGTTCAGGTGGTTTGTGTTCCACCCTCCCACAGCCACCACAGCTTTGTTCTCCTGCCCTGCCCGCAGGCAGAGCTCGGCACATCCAGGAGCTGCACAGGGCAACCCCTGCCAGCCCCACCCTGCCCTGACCCCTCTCCTGCTGCCAGTGCCAGCCGTGCTCGGCTCCAGCGCAGCAGCACCCAGACACAGCCTTCCTCTTCGCCAGCGCTTCCAGAGACACGTGGATGAGGAAACTGTGTGAAAACGCAGCTCGGATGTGAATCTGGGAGCATGGAATCCCAGACTGGTTTGGGTTGGGAGGGCCCTAACCCCCATCCAGTGCCACCCCTGCCATGGCAGGGACACCTCCCCCTGTCCCAGGCTGCTCCAAGCCCCAATGTCCAACCTGGCCTTGGGCACTGCCAGGGATCCAGGGGCAGCCACAGCTGCTCTGGGCACCCTGTGCCAGGGCCTGCCCACCCTCCCAGGGAACAATTCCTGCCCAAGATCCCATCCAGCCCTGCCCTCTGGCACTGGGAAGCCATTCCCTGTGTCCTGGCATTCCAGAGCAGAGGAGCTCCAGCCCTGGGAGCATCTCCATTTTCCCACCTTCATTGTAAATGCTTTTTTCTGGTATCTCATCCAAACCAGCCCTCCTGCAGTTCCTCCCCCCTTGTTCAATCATTTCATCTTCTTTCAAACACGAAGCCCAGGCAGAGCTGCAAACCCAACAGGACATGAAGTCCTGCAGTTGAGCGGAACAATCAGTGATAAAACTGTTCCTGTTCTCCCTCCTTTCCCAAAAGAAAGGAAATAAGAAAGGGAGAGAAGTCAGTTTGCTGTGGTGTACATGGCTTTTCCTGCAGCCTCTGCAGGCGTAATGTGTGCTCAGGTCTGCCTGGTGCTGGGAGCAGCCGAGGCCACACGGGTGCAGGACAGGCTGTGCCAGCCCTGCTGCAGGCCAGGGACAAATCCAGAGGGATTTAAATCACAATGAACTGGACAGGAACAATCTGAGGCTCCGCTGGGGAACGGCCGCGCTGCCGTCGGTCTCTGGCCCAGGGCGAGAGGAGCGGCAGGGAAAGAGCTGAAATTACACCAAGTTCTCTCCCGAGTTCAAAAGCAGCAAAGCTGCACCTGCAGAGCCTCCAGCCCTGGGACACCAACAGCAGAAGGACCTGGAGCTGCTGGAGAGAGGCCAGAGGAGGCCCCGGAGCTGCCCCAGGGCTGGAGCCCCTCTGCTCTGGAGCCAGGCTGGGAGAGCTGGGGGTGCTCACCTGGTGCAGAGAAGGCTCCAGGGAGAGCTCAGAGCCCCTTGCAGGGCCTGAAGGGGCTCCAGGAGAGCTGGAGAGGGACTGGGGACAAGGCCTGGAGGGACAGGACACAGGGAATGGCTTCCCACTGCCAGAGGGCAGGGCTGGATGGGATATTGGGAAGGAATTTTTCCCTGGGAGGGTGGGGAGGCCCTGGCACAGGGTGCCCAGAGCAGCTGTGGCTGCCCCTGGATCCCTGGCAGTGCCCAAGGCCAGGTTGGACACTGGGGCTTGGAGCAGCCTGGGACAGTGGGAGGTGTCCCTGCCATGGCAGGGGTGGCACTGGATGGGCTTTGGGGTCCCTTCCAACCCAAACCCCTCTGGGATTCCATGTTTCACCTGAAGTTGTGCTATTTTGTGCCGGATGAATTCCTGAACCACAGGAACAGGACCCCAAAGGGACAGACACAGAAGAAGGAATCACCTGCCCTTGCTGGGATTATAATTGTACCACGCTCCCTCGCACCTGGATTAATTACAGAGCTGAAGTGGTCAGACCCGTTTGCCACAGGAAATGGCAGGGCTGGAGTCAGGCAGCAGCAACCCGACCTGGAGGGACGGCAGGAGCCTGCAGATGGCAACTGGCCACGGAAACTGGCTGAAACCTCTGCCAGGAGCCAGACACCCAACCCTGGAGCCCCGGGTTGGGCAAAGCCTCACCCAGCAGCAGGAAGAGCACCGTGCCCGCCTGCTGTGATCCCCACGGACAGCGGCGTGTCTGCGGATTCAGGAGCCTCAGGAGCACCGGGACTCCAGTCCAGGCTGCTTTGATTCAATGCTCTTATACCTGTGGTGAACAGAGCTTCGAGAGAGGAGACAAGCCCTCGAAACTCTGTACCTGTGCACCACATCCCCCTGCCAGCAGCTCAGAGACCCCCAGAGCCCAGCTCCCCTCCAGAGCCCGCTTTACCCCCAGAGCCACCTCCCCTGACCACGGGAAAGGAGCTGGAGCAGGAACACATCGGAGACCACCTCATCACCAGGTGTAAAAGCAGCCTCTGCAGCTTAAAAGGTCACCAAGTACTTCCCAAAGCTGCTGATTGCTGGTGGCTCCTGAGAGGTGTTTTGCAATCCATTCCCGAAGGAACTGGGTTAGACAAACAACCTCTCCCCATGACTGGAGACAAAGCCATTCAGATGACCAGAAACCAGCAAATTTTACCTTCTGAAAAGGGATAAATCTCTCCCTCAGCTGCAGATTTAAAGTGTATTTCCTGTTCTCACATAGCCTGTCTATACAGTCATAGAATCACAGAATGGTTTGGGTTGGAAGGGACCTTAAAGCTCATCCCATTCCACCTCCTGCTGTGGGCAGGACACCTTCCACTGTCCCAGGCTGCTCCAAGCCCCATCCAGCCCGGCCTGAAAAGCTTCCAGGCACAGAGATCAGAGGTGTGCGAGCAGCCCTCGATGCGGAGCAGCCTGACCCGCCGCGGTTCCCTGCACACTTTGATCTCCGTGACCCAGGGAGGGTCAGGTTCCAGAGCCAAGGGAGCCGCAGGGCAGAGCGGAACAGCTCCAGCGGGGGAACAGCCATTAATTCCAGCCGGTACAAGCCATTCGCTCTGCCATTTACACGGCACAAAGAACTCGGGAGAAATTCCACCCCCAGCACAGGAGCCACGGCTGGAGGAGCTCCCCCAGGACGGCTCCACCAGCCCTGGCCAGGCCACCAACTCACCAAAAAGCTTCACTTCTAACACGGGTAATAAATAAAAACCAAACTGTGCCTGCACAACAAGAGGCTTTTCAATAACTGAGCTGATTGTAAAACCCAGGCGTGTGATTCCCTTCCCGTGGCTCGGCCAAGCCTCACACTGTGGCTCACACTGTGCAGGCAGGTTTCCCAGGACGGGGTGGGAATGGCTGGAGAGCAGCCCTGGGGAGAAGGACCGGGGGGTGCTGGAGTGGGAGAGGCCAGACATGCCCCAGCCACGAGCACTGGGACCCCGAAATTCCCGTGCTGCACCCCAGCATGGGCAGCAGGAAAGGGGGGATTCTACCCCTCTGCACCCAAAGCCCAGGAGAAAGCCATGGCAGAGAGGGAGAGAGACAAAAGCACCTTTAATAGGGAGCAGACACCAGCCAGAGGGAATGGATGCAAAGGGAGCACCTGGAGCGTGGAGATAGGCATCAGAGAGCTTGAGATGCTGATAAGGCATCAAAGCAGCCCAGGCAGTCATATCAGCCATCCTAAACCCCTTCCCATCCAGCCTGCTGCTCCTTCCCTCCTCCAGAGGTAGGTAATTCACAGCCTGAGTCACCAGCAGAGCCTCAGGACATAACAGTGGAGCCCCAGGAAAGCCCAGGACAGGATGACAGAGCTCCAGGACACAGTGACAGAGCTCCAGGACAGTGACAGAGCTCCAGGACAGGATGACAGAGCTCCAGGACACAGTGACAGAGCTCCAGGACACGGCAGCAGCTTCCCTGGGAGCAGGCAGGATCGCTGCCCTCCAGCAGCTCACCCCCACCCTCAGCAGCACAGAAGGCCAGCAGGCTTCACCCTGGGCACACGGGAGATCCCAGCAGGACAGCGGGTTTGCACCTCTGGGAGCAGCCCTCTGAGATGGGAATGCCAGCCCAGGACGCCTCCGGGCTACAGAGCTGCCCCCATAAATGCAGAGATTCCTGCTCCGGGGGAGCTGTGCTGGATGAGTTCCCTCCCTGGGTGAGGCGGCACCGGGCAGTTTGGGTGCCCCAGGCCCGGCGCTGGTGACCAGTCTGAGCAGACACAGATGCTCGCCGAGGCCTTGCTGGCAATGGGACCCTGGGTACTCACGCAGAGGAGGCCCGAAGAGCACCGTGTCCAGGGCCTTGAGCTGCAGCTTCTGCCGGTGGCTGCGGTCGGTCATTTTGAGCACTGTCCCCATCATGGTGGCGTTGTTCACTGCCAGCCTGCGCAACAGGGGAAAACAACGAGCTGTGGGCACACCCATCAGGACCAGGAACACACCAGGGATTAGGGAGATACGGGAGCAGGGCCTGGGAGCTCCCTGCTACCAGAACAAAGCCCTCGCTGTTGTTGTCTCTGAGCCAGGGTGTCTCCAGGACACTTTGCAGCAGCATTTTTAGGACTGGGAGAGAGCAGGAGAAACCAAGGCTAGGCCTAATTCATTAACCTGACAGCATGAGGGACTGCTTTCCCATCAAAACCCATCTTTTGGTGTCCTACCAATCACTTACAACTATTTTTAAACCAAATCTCCATTGCCTTTACATCCTGTGACACGGACCATAAACCACAGTTCTCCCTTGGAAGAAAAGTGGAAACACATTGTGCTGCCTCAAAAACATCCTCATTTTATTCCCAGTTAATCCCTCCTTCCCAGTCAGTTTTTTGAAAGCCCCTTTTCCAGTGACAGGAACCTTTATCCAGAGAGCTGCACTGAGATTTCTCAACCTGTTACAAGTTTAGGTCAACTCCCAGCCAGTGTTTCTCTTACATGGAATCTCTTACATGGAATCCTGGAATGGTTTTAATGGCAGGGACCTCAAAGCCCACCCAGTGCCACCCCTGCCATGGGCAGGGACACCTCCCACTGTCCCAGGCTGCTCCAAGCCCCAATGTCCAGCCTGGCCTGGGACACTGCCAGGGATCCAGGGGCAGCCACAGCTGCTCTGGGCACCCTGTGCCAGGGCCTGCCCACCCTCCCAGGGAACAATTCCTTCCCTGTATCTAACCCAAATTTCCCCTCTTTTCACCCACAGCTGGAGCAGAACAGGAACCAGGCTGGGCACTGCACATGCCAAGGAACTTCAGGTGATGAGAGAAGCTGAGCCCTGCCAGGCCCTGGTTCTCTCCCTGCACACGTCCCATAGGAACACTGGGCACTGACCCGGGCACGGCACTGACCCCGGCGTGGCACTGACCCCGGCGTGGCACTGACCTGGGCGTGGCACTGACCTGGCACTGACCCGGGCACGGCACTGACCCCCGCGTGGCACTGACCTGGGCATGGCGTGGCCGCTCAGCTGCAGCTTCCGGAAGGTCTCCTCGTACTGGGGCAGCTCCACATAGGAAATGAGCCACTGAACCACCTCGTCGACCGTCCAGTTGTACACTGAGGAGAGCACAAACAGCCCATGAGGGCACTGGGCCACTGGGATCGTCATCAAATGGCAGGGTCACAGGTTTGGGTTGGGAGGGACCTCAAAGCCCATCCAGTGCCACCCCTGCCAGGGCAGGGACACCTCCCACTGTCCCAGGCTGCTCCCAGCCCCAATGTCCAACCTGGCCTTGGGCACTGCCAGGGATCCAGGGGCAGCCACAGCTGCTCTGGGCACCCTGTGCCAGGGCCTCCCCACCCTCCCAGGGCACAATTCCTTCCCAAGATCCCATCCAGCCCTGCCCTCTGGCAGTGGGACACCCCAGGCAGTCCTGCAGGACCTCAGCCTCTCCCCTGTGGGACTGTTTTTGCCCGTCTGTTCTGCACAGACTCCAGGAACTCCTGAGGTTCTGCTGCCCCTGAGCCCCCGCAGACCCCACCCGCTGTGGGAAGAGCTGCCTGGAGCCCTCCCTGTGACAACACACCTTTCCTGGGGTTGGTTTTACACTCTGCTCCCAGCTCCTGAAATTAAAACCTGCAACGAGGCCATCAGACAGAGGGGCAGCGGAGGCTCCAACTCCTGTCACGGCACCACAGGGGCCAGGCCTGCCATCCTGGCAGGGCCAACACCCGCAGCGCTGGCAGGGGACAGCTGGAATCACTTGGATTTCTATCAGCCAGGTGATCCTGCTGCCTCCAGACTCCCGACAGGGAATGTTCGTCCTCATCACATGCCCAAAGCCCCGGAATTCTGAGGTCAGCTCCAAAAGCCTCACGCCCTGCTCCAGACCCACAGACTGGTTGCCCAGAGAGGCTGTGGATTCCCCATCCCTGGCAGTGTCCAAGGCCAGGCTGGACATTGGGGCTTGGAGCAGCCTGGGACAGTGGGAGGTGTCCCTGCCATGGCAGGGGTGGCACTGGGTGGGCTTTGAGGTCCCTCCCAGCCCAAACCAGTCTGGGATTCTGGGATTAACTCTGAGCTTTGACTAAAAAAAGCACACATGGAGCAATGCCAGAAAAAACCGATTGGAAGCAGCTTGAGAAAGGATCTGTGCGAGGAGGTGGAGCAGATGCTGCAGCCCAAGTGAACCAGGTGAATTTTGCTCCTTAACCTCCTCCCCTGGGCATCTGTGGATTATTTTTGGAGCTGTCATGCAGCTCCACAGCCATAAATGAGGAAACCTTAGGAAACCAAGCTCTTGCCTTTGCCACTTTGTTGTGTTGTACTTACAGCAGCGCTCTGAAGGCAAAGACAATCCCAAAATCCCAGACTGGTTTGGATTGGGAGGGACCTTAAAGTTCATCCAGTGCCACCCCTGCCATGGGCAGGGACACCTTCCACTGTCCCAGGCTGCTCCAAGCCCCAGTGTCCAACCTGGCCTGGGACACAGCAGATGTTTTTACAGGACAGAGGGGGCTTTGTTACACTTTAATTTTGTTTAATTTATCATCCTCTGTCCCTGCTCAGCTCCAGCCACTCCTCCCCAGCTCCAGCAAGCCCCGGAGCTGCCCTGGGAATCACCCACTGGTGACGGTCCCCTCCTGACAGCCCCGTGCCCCCAGCCCTGGACCCTCACTCCCTGGGCAGCAGCTGGGTGAGGAAAGGGCCCCTTTTCCCCGGCTGCGGGGGCGGCATCGCTGCCGCGGGCACGGCCGCACGGCTCGGCTGCAATGCCAACATCAACCGGGCCCACGAGGATGAGAAACATCTTCCCCAGCTCCAGGGAGCCCAACGCCGCCCCCAGGGAGCTGAGGGATCAGGGATGAGAGGTCTGGGAGAGATGAGGGATCTGAGAAAGATGAGGGAGCTCAGAGAGATGACTGAGCTGATGAAGCTGAGGGAGCTGATGAAGCTGAGAAAGATGAGGGAGTTCACAGAGCTGAGAGGGAGGAGGGAGATGGAGCTCAGAGAAATGAGATGAAAGAGATGAGAGAGATGAAGGATCTGGTGGAGATGAGGGAGCTCAGAGATGGGTCACTTTCCACGTGTGACCAGGAACAGCAGCAATGGAAGGCAGGAAAGGCAATGGCTGGAAAGCAAATGCAACAGGCCCAGCCACCCCATCCCTGTGGGATGTCAGTGCCCTTCACAGCTGCTTTTCACACCCACAGGAAGGAGCAGACCTTTCCCACCAGCCTGATTCCAGCTTCATTACTTCAGTTCAAGCTCCAAAATTAGGCTTCAAATATCCCTGGAAGTGTTCCAGGCCAGGTTGGACACTGGGGCTTGGAGCAGCCTGGGACACTGGAAGGTCCCCTGCCAGGCAGGGGATGTGACTGGATGGGCTTTAGGGTCCCTCCCATCCCAAACTCTCTGTGATTCCATGACATCAGACCACCCTTCAGAAACCAGTAACTCATTCTATCAGCCAGATCTACAAGATGATGAAAGGGAAAACAAGAGCAGGAACTAAATCCAGCACTGGGACACCCACTGTGCCACGGCAGCTCTGCCAGAGACGTGGCAGGTCCCGCGTGTGCCAGAGGCAGGGCCAGAGCCAAGGCAGCTCAGTAATTAAGGCGCCTGGGGAGTATCAAGGGATGTTCTCCTCCATCCCTTAACGATTTCTACCCTTTCCCAGCTGACATTAAGATACATGCCAGGCAAAGCCATCTGTAAACAGCCCTGTAATGGGATAAATATTTCTTACACGAGGCGTTCCTTGGACACAGGACACACAGGGACTTGTTAGAGTCATGGAATCACAGGATCCTTGAGGCTGGAAAAGCCCTCTGAGCCCACAGAGTCCAACCATCCCCAGCACTGCCAGGGCCACCACTGACCACATCCCCAAGTGCCACATCCACAGGGCTGTGGAATCTCCCCGGGATGTGATTCCATCCCTGTGCTGGGCAATTGTGCCACTCCTAAGTGACTTGGACAAGAATTTTCAACACGTCCCTGTCCAACTCCATGGGGGAGAGAGTCTGGTCTGGGACACACAGCTCTGGAATCATCACACAGAATATCACAGACTGCTTTGTGCTGGGAGGGACCTCAGAGCCCATCCAGTGCCACCCTTGCCATGGGCAGGGACACCTCCCACTGTCCCAGGCTGCTCCAAGCCCCAGTGTCCAGCCTGGCCTTGGGCACTGCCAGGGATCCAGGGGCAGCCACAGCTGCTCTGGGCACCCTGTGCCAGGGCCTCCCCACCCTCCCAGGGAACAATTCCTGCCCAATATCCCATCCAGCCCTGCCCTCTGGCACTGGGAAGCCATTCCCTGTGTCCTGTCCCTGAATCCCTTGTCCCCAGTCCCTCTCCAGCTCTCCTGGAGCCCCTTTAGGCCCTGGAAGGGGCTCTGAGCTCTCCCTGGAGCCTTCTCTTCTCATGCACAGCCCCGCTGTGTTTTCCATCCACCCTGCAAATGCTGCACCTCGGTGTCCCTTGAGTCCCCCTGGGAATGGGAGGGGTTGCTGCACTCCCGACAGCTGGATCCACAGAGCTCTGGAAACACCCAGAGCATCCCACCCAGAGCAACTTAAGGGCTAAGACAGAAAAATCAAACACAAACAGGACACAAATGAGAAACCAAAATTTCTATGGCTGATGAACTGATTAGAAGACTAAAAGCCAGTATTTCAAGGAATGGACACTGACAGAACTCTCTTAGGGATGAGAGCATTGAAAAAAAACTGATTAATTTCTGTGGAATTCTGTGTGAAAGCACTCGGGAAGCACCTGCCAACCCTCAAAGTTTGTTCCAAGATTCCCAGGTTTCAGGAAGTTTCTCACCAGAGGCTGAACTCCCACCACATCCCTGGGTGCTGGGATGAGTAACAGCATTTTGGAACAGCCTGAAGTTATTTCTGCATGGACTGTACTCATGACACTTCCCGGATTTTATCCTCCCTTCTTTTCACTGCGTGAAGGAGCTTTTCAGGTTCAGAAAGCTTCTCCTCAGGAAAACACAACCTGCAGGAAAGCTCCCATGCAGCTCTACTGAGTATTTAGGATGTTAGCACCCCATCAAAATTCCACCTGAAACTGGGTGGAATTGGGCAGCATTTGGCTCTGTTGAACACACATGTCCATGGCAGAGGAACAAACCAATCACTGGCACTTTGGTGGCCACGCTCAGGTGCAGCATTGACAGTTTGGAACTATCAAACCCGAGGAAATCCTGGAAACCCACACCTGAAAAAGGGAGCTGGAAGAGTACAAGGAGTGGTACAAGGCAGGAAAAGCAGCATATTCCTCCCGAGAGCTGCACACTCTGCCCGGGGCGTCGGAAATCCAAACTCTTTGGCACTCTCGGGAAAGGGATTCTTGGCTTTTTGCCCTTTTTTTACCTTCGGATGTTTTCCAGGCCTTCCAGAGATCCTCCACACTGATGAGCTTGTCTTCTCCATGGAACGTGCTGTGCTTGACTGCGGGGTCATGGTAATTCAAGTCTTCCCTCAAGAACTAGGAGAGGAATTAACAGCAAGATTAGGCTTTGGTTCATCTTTTAGGGACATGAGGAGCATTAAAAAAAAATCAGAATAGTAATAATTTTGATGGGAAAGTCCTAATAAACCTGAATAAATTAAAAAACATAAAGGATATATTAGATAGATAAGATATACACATCTATATTGTATACAGATATAAGTATATTCCCTGCTGTACCCCTGAATATTTCTGTTCCTGGGAAGACCACCCAGGAAATATTCAGTAAGTAAATATGTTAAATTCACTTCAATACAGGGAAGGGATAATTAATTAGAACCCTGGGGCTTGGGATTCCAGACTTTTCTTTGAATTATAGTGTCACCAAAAATTCACCTAAATGGCACAATGGAACCAGCTTTATGTCAATGGAGTAAGAATCCAAAAATTATTATTGGATTTGATCTACACCTTCAAATCCAAGCTGGAACAAATGCCACAGGCAGGAGGGAAGGCAGTTCCATTGCAAAATATAGATAAATATCTGTATCATAGCTCAGTGGGTGCCCAGAGCAGCTGTAGCTGCCCCTGGATCCCTGGCAGTGTCCCAGGCCAGGCTGGACACTGGGGCTTGGAACAGCCTGGGACAGTGGAAGGTGTCCCTGCCCATGGCAGGGGTGGCACTGGATGGGCTTTGGGGTCCCTCCCCATCCCAAACCAGTCTGTGAATCCCCCAGCAGATGGAGAAGCACTCACATTCCAGTGCCCAACAGATGGAACCAAAGGGTAATTCCCCATTCCCGCCCCTCAGGACATGATCCCCATGCAGGCAGCTTCATCCCCGGGCTCTTCCACGTGCACCAGGATTATATCCACACCCAATGACCATCTCTGGATCTGGAGATGGTGCTTTAACAACATCAGACAGGGCAGGACAAAGATCTGGGCAGCTTTAAATTCCAGGCTCCCTGCAAATCCACCGCAGGTGCTGCCGAGGCCAGCGGAGGTCCCGGCAGCTCCAGCTGGGGCTCCCTGCTCTGCTGCCCAAAAGCTGCCACGGCTCTTCCCGCCCAGCAGAAAACATGGAAAATGGGAGAATTTGGGCAAACTCGTGGTTTCAGCAGGGGCTGCGGCTCGGGGCTCCAGCTGTGCCAATCCCTGGCGCAGAGGCGATGTTGTTCCCCGGTGGGTGACGCCGTGACCGAGCGGGAACGCGGCAATGTCACCGATGTCACCGGCCCCGCTCCAGCTCCGGCCGGCAGCGGGATCAGCTGCTGCTCTGTATATTTAGCTCGGGGAGCACAGAAGGGAAAAGTGATCCCTCAGCTTCCCCTGGGCTCACCATCGCCACAACAAACGCCAAGGACTCGGCAGAGGGGACGGAGCTGGGCTGGGGGGACGTCCCGATAAATGAGCAGGGAGAGGATGCAGGATGGGGCTGTTGGAAGGGACCTTCAAGCCCACCCATGGAAAGACACCTTAAAGCAGATTTCCATCAGTGCCTTCTGGGGAAAAGACAAACTCATGGAATTCCAGAAGGTTTGGGTTGGAAGGGACCTTCAAGCCCACCCATGGGCAGGGACACTTTCCCCTATCACCAGATATTCCAAAGCCCAGGCACAAGAACTCCTGCGCAAAGTATTGACAAACCACTAAAAAGCAGCACTTCCAAGGGTTAAAGATCCCACTGATCCCAGGCCTGGAGTCACCCAAAACTCTGAGCCCTGGGCAGGGGCTGGACCAGAGCATGTCCAGGGTCCCACACGGACCATCTCCAAGATCCCGTCCAGATCACCCCAGCCAAAGCCAGGCTTTGAACCCACAAGGAGAGAAGGAAACTGAGTCAATCCCGAGTCTCCCCACCAAGTTCAGGGAGAAACAAACCATGGTCAAACCAGCCAAGAGCAGCGGGACCAGAACCACTGCTCCAAGCACCAGGATGAGCTGGGATGGCAGTGGGAAGACTCGGCCTGGGAATGCTGATGTTGGTGCTCTGGAGCCTCCAACATCAGGAGGACGTGGAGCTGCTGGACAGAGGCCAAAGGAGGCCATGGAGCTGCTGCAGGGCTGGAGCCCCTCTGGAGCCAGGCTGGAAGAGCTGGGGGTGTTCACCTGGAGAAGAGAAGGCTCCAGGGAGAGCTCAGAGCCCCTTGCAGGGCCTAAAGGGGCTCCAGGAGAGCTGGAGAGGGACTGGGGACAAACTTGCTGGCTGAAGGCACACTCAGAAATGAGCAGATCCACAAAATGGGATTTTCTGGAGGGGTTTTTTCCATAGAATCACAGAACCTCCTGAGCTGGAAGGGACCCAAAAGGATCATCGAGCCCAAGTCCTGGCCCTGCACAGCCCCGACAATCCCACCCTGTGCCTGAGAGCGTTGTGCAAACTCTCCTTGAACTCTGCTTTGTGGTTTTTTTATCTGCAGAAACTCCAACTACTGGAGCGATTTTTCAGACCTTCCCATCCCTCCCACATCCCTGGATCTGTGCCACCCTCCCTCCGGAGCACCAGCTCCCGCTGTGCCGGAGCCAAGGGCCAGACCCGGCCACGTGCCGGGAGCTCACTGTGCTCCCCAGCTTCACCAGCTTTTCTGCACCACCAGCTCCATCAGGATTACAGACAACTCCTGTCTCCGAGGCCTCCTCCCACCCAGTGAGCCCAGGCAGCGGGACCAGGGCTTGGGAGCAGCCAGAGAAAGACTGAGCAGCAACACAAACCTGGTTTCCTGAGGAAACCAGGCTGGCAGCATCCGAGAGCCCTGGCACCAGGAACCCACATCCCAAACAGCCACAGCTGCCTTTGGTGTGAGCGTGGAGACAGGAATAGATCCCTAATTAGAAGAGTTCCCCATGAGGGACAGTTCTTTCACTTTAATCGAGGCCACTGATGTCAGCTGAAACTTCATTGAAAATTCACTTCCCAACAGGAAAACTGCAAGGATGATTTATGGACAGCGTGAAATTGTGGGACAAAACTCCACCCACAATTTATTTTAAAAATACCATTGTCTGTCTGTCCCCTTCTGCCCAGGCAGGGGTTTCATTTCAAACAAAATATTCCCATCACTTACCCCCAAAGGGCAGGGGCCAAAACAGTAAATGAAAATATGAAGTTCTCAACCAACCAGAAAAATGGAAGTGTTCCAATCCAGGCTGGACAGGGCATGCAGCAGCCTGGGACAGTGGGAGGTGTCTCTGCCCATGGCAGAGGGTGGCACTGGATGAGGTTTAATGTCCCTCCCAACCCAAACCATCCTGGGATTCCATGAACCTTGTAAAAGGTTTAAATTTGAGCCTCCTGCATTCTTCCCAATAATCCCCCGGCAGCTGTCCCACCACAGCCCGGAGTTAAACCTGACTGCAGGGTCCATGGGGGGGAGAGTGATAACCTTGACAGGGAGAACCCAGCAGGAGCCGGGCTCAGAGAGGGAAATTCCTGGAATGCCTCATTCAGCAGCTCCAGAGCTTATTGAACGGTGAACTTAATGCAACTTCAATAAAAGCTTAGCAGAGGTAAAGCAGCAACTGCATGTATGGAATCCTAGGGACAGGAATCACTGAGGGGGGAAAAGACCTCCAAAATCACTGAGTCCAGCTGTAAAAGCAACAACCCAAGTGCAGGTGCCTCTGGCTTGGGGCAATCCCAGCAAAAACAGAGGCCAGGGAGGATGGATTGGGAGCAGCCCTGGGGAGAAGGAGCTGGGCATTGGTGGGGAGAAGCTCCACAGGCCCAGCCACAAGTGCTGGGACCCAAAATCCCCATGCCCTGGGCTGATCCCCCAGTGTGGGCAGCAGGAAAGGGATTGGGTTCTGCCCCTCTGCCCCGCTCAGGCTGGACAGCCTTCCCAGGAGGAATTTTGTCAATATCGAACCTCAACTTCCCCTGGTTCAATTAAGGCTGTTCCCTCTCCTCCTGTCCCTGTTCCCTGGGAGCAGAGCCCGACCCCCCCCGGCTGCCCCCTCCTGTCAGGGAGTTGTGCAGAGCCACAAGGTGCCCCCTGAGCCTCCTTTGCTCCAGGCTTTCCTGGTGCTCCAAACGCTTTTCCAGCCCTGCTGCCCTCCTCAAAGCAGAGGAGAGGAGCTGGGAGCAGGAGCAGCCCTGCCAGGGCTCAGCCCTGCTCGGATCCAGCTCAGAGGGGTTTGAGGAGTGGCTGTAACAGCACCAAGGCAGCGATTCTGGAGCCTCTCAGAAAACCCCACTGAATCCCTCCCACCCCGGCCGTGTCTCTGTGCCAGGGCTCTGAGCACACGCTCCCAGCAGTGTTATGTACCAGGAGCTCCCAACTACTCCAGTGGGAGTGAGGGCAAGACGTGCTCAGAGACGTCAAGACTGCCAGTTCTGCCCAGCCCTAAGGACACGAGGCTTATTCCAAACCTAATGCCAAGGAGCAGCACGCATGGGCTGAACGGGGCTGCCCGAGGCTGCCCCAGTCCCTGGGAGAGGCTGAGCTGCAGCTCCAGCCACTCAGGGCAGGGAACTGCCTCCAGGGAAAACACCTCACGTGGCGGAGGAAATGCAACTGGAAGCTTTTCAATTGTTTTCAGTACTCAGTCAAGTGGGATTGAGGCAGAGAGAACAGCCCTGCAAGCTGGGAACAGCCACCCAAAGCCAGCAGCTCCTGGCACCAGGGGCCTGTGCCGTGTCCCTGGGGACTGTCACCGCTCCACAGGGACGTTGTGGTGGCTGGATTTGCAACAGCAGCTGTGGCTGCCCCTGGATCCCTGGCAGTGTCCAAGGCCAGGCTGGACACTGGGGCTGGGAGCAGCCTGGGACAGTGGGAGGTGTCCCTGCCATGGCAGGGGTGGCACTGGGTGGGCTTTAAGGTCCTCCCAGCCCAAACCACTCTGGGATTCTGTGACCTGGGACTGCAGAACTACCTGTGAGTGCCTGCAGATCCCTGCACCTATGTGCTTCCTTTCAGCTTCCAACACTTTGACTTTCCTGTTTGGCTGCCAGTTCTCCCTGGAAGACAGAATTCCTCACCTCCAACGAGCACCCACCACAGCTGAGGCAACACTACAAACAAAGAGCTTTCCCTTTTCCAGCAGACTCCTATTTCCATTGGTGCTCCTGTAAACAAAGAACAACAACTTCCTTTCTCTTCAATCCTTTATCAGCTAAAATGTCCAAGGCTGACACAGCAAAAAGCTGCTCCTTTTTTCGCAGTGAGCACACACGGACTGGAACTGTTTTAGCTGGGTGCTGGAAGAATGTAGCAAACATAAAATCATGGAATGGTTTGGGTTGGGAGGGACATTAAAGCGCATTTAATTCCATCCCTGCCATGGCAGGGACACCTTCCACTGTCCCAGGCTGATCCAAGCCCCAGTGTCCAACGTGGCCTCGGACACTGCCAGGGATCCAGGGGCAGCCACAGCTGCTCTGGGTAACAATAAAGTGGCTACAAACCCCCAGCAGCGAGGAAAAGCCCCAGCCAGCACTGACGAGTGTTGAGACCGCTTGGATCATCTCGAGGTGACATGTGCCTTCCTCTGTGATGAGGAGGAGGTACCAAGCCCAACTCCAGGCCCCAGCCACGCCAGCCTGACCGTGAGAGCTGCCCCCTGCACTGGCCTGGCCAGGGCACCGGGCCCAGTCCGGCCCCAGACTGACCTCGTCGCTCTCCTCCACGTCCACGTTGCCGTTGGCATCGTCGTCCATCTGTTTGTGGATGTTGCGCACGGCCTCGAAGCTGAGCTGCTCGTCCTCGTCGTGGCACAGGGCCTTGTCGATGCGGCAGAACTCTGCTGGGAGCAAACAGCAGCAGTCAGGCAGCGGGACCAGCCACACACACCACCGGCGCTCCCCGGGGGCCGGGCTGGCGGGGCAGCCACGGCGGGCCGGAGCACCAGCACGGCCCCCGGCCCGCACCGGGCAGGGCTGCTCCTCTCGCCCCGACCCCTCCGCGCTCCCACCCGGGGCAGCTCCCCCAGCAGGGGCTGGCTCCTGCCCACGCCCCCAGCTCCACGTCTCCCTTGGAGGCTGTCGGTGTTGGCACTGCTGCAGCCGGGATGTTTGGGGAGGATGAGCTGTGTGTTTATAAAACACGGCGATTAAAAACCCGTCCCTCCTTCCTGATTGTGGAACGGGCTTTTCTGGCTGCTCTTCACATCGTTTTCTACTTTCCAAGACTAACACTTTAAGTCTTGCTGTGTGCCCCAGCCCATGCAAGCGCCCAAGGGGGCTGATCCAGCCCTTCCAGGGCACTGCCAGGTGGTGACACATGACCTGGGGATGGGGAATCCTGAGGGACCTGGCCAGGCTGGAGAGCTGGGACCATGCCAAGGCCATGGAGCTCACCAGGGCCAAGTGCAAGGGGCTGCACGGGCTGGGAGAGCTGGGGGTGTTCACCTGGAGAAGAGAAGAGAGACCTCAGAGCCCCTTGCAGTGCCTCAAGGGGCTCCAGGAGAGCTGGAGAGGGACCTGGGACAAGGGAATGGCTTCCCACTGACAAGATGACCTGGACAATGATGAAGCCTCCTGCAGAGGCAAGGCTGGTGTCCTGCTGCTTCCCAAACCTCGGGAAGTTTGTTCCATGCTAACTCCCAGCTGTCCATGTGGCCAGGGGAGTCCAGCAGCCCTGTGAACTGTGAACTGGTGACCAAACCAGTGAGTGAACTGGGAACCTTTCCCAGGGCTCTCCTCTCCCCCAGGCCACTCCTGGCCAGAGATAAGGGACACACGGAATCACATGGACCTCAGGAGAGCACTGGAGGCCCTGAGGTTGATGTGGAGAGATTTGGGGTTCCTCTCCTACCCTGTAAGGGTTTTCTACACAGTCACTGCAAGAAGAGCTCAGAACTTCGGGCTGGGCCTTGCTGTGCTGGCTCCTCCCGTTATCCCCGAGGCAGCGAGCAGGGACACGAGATGGTCTCTGTGTTTATGCTGCCCTTGGACCCGACTCCAGAAGGAAAAACGAAGCCAGGCTAAAAGATATCTCCCAAAATATTCCATGGTTATCTTGTTCCGAGCCTGTGCTTGTTGTTACAGAGAAGAGCGTGGCAACGCTGTAGCAAAGTTTGGATTATAGGAAGGGAAGGTCGTGTTATTGTAAAAACGGGTTTATTCAGATTAACACCCTCCTGACCACGGAACTGCTGAGCCCTGGCTCACGCCTGTCCAAGCAGTTCAGCCAGGGCAAGAGACCTGAAGGGATGAAGTATGGAAGGGATGAAGGACTGGGGGAGTCAAGGATTGAGGGGATCCCGCCCAGATCTCCTGCCACCTCCAGGACAACCCCCGGGTATTTCCAGCGCGAATGCCGGCAATGAAGATTGACCGAGAGCAGCAGCAAGAGCGGTAAAACAAGGGTTAAGAGCTGCCAGGTGCTGATAACCAACTACACCACCAAGAGCAATCAAACCAAAACCAGGGAGGAATTCGGTGCTTTCATCAAAACCAGAAAGAGCCTGAAATGGGGCACAAGTGATTTCATCAGCAGATGACCCTGAACTGATAACAGAATGGTCCCGAAACTGCAGCAGCCAGGATGGGCTATTCCCCTCCCTTTTATCCCGTCCCCCTCCCTGTTATCTCCCTTCCTCTCCCCGTTATCTCCACGGGCTGCAGCTGCAGGAATACCCAAATGAAGGAACAAAGACCAGCACCAGCCACTTTACCTAACGCTGATGGAAGATAAAGCCTAAAGATCATAGCACAAAATCATCCGTGGGTGGGAAGGGACCTTAAAGCTCATCCACACCTTCCACTATCCCAGGCTGCTCCAAGCCCTGTCCAACCGGGCCTGGAACACTGAGATCAGGCTATTCCAGCACACTTTCAGCCTCAAAATGAGTGTGAAATTGGCTTTGGTTAAGTAAATCTCCCTGTCCAGAACGTCCAGCCCTGATTTTTGCTCCAGCAGCTTCCCCAAAAGACACTTGCTGCCTGGTCCTCCCCAGGGCTGTGACTCCTGGCGCCCTTAGGAACAACACCATCATCCTCCCTCCCACCCCGCCTCTCTGAGTCACCGGGAGCCTTCTGTCTCCATCTCGCTGTTTGGTGGCTCCAGGCCCGCTCTTTATCTCCCCGCTATCAACTCCATGGCTGGTCTGCCCGGCCTTGCAGAACAAAGAGCCCCTTGTCCCTCCCAAGGGGTGCCCTTGATGGGCCATTAACCTGGGCACATCAGCACGGGCCGGTCCCGCATCCCTCCTGCTGCCCTCCCATCCCTCCTACCGGCCCCACATCCCTCCTGCCGCCCCTTCCATCCCTCCTGCCGCCCTCCCATCCCTCCTGCCGCCCTCACATTCCCCCACCCCTCGGGGCTCGATGTCCCCACCAAAGGCACTTTGCAAGGAGCAGCCTCCAAGGTGCCACCACCCAGATCATCAAGGGACACTGAGGCCTAAGTGCTAAAGTAGAGCTGGAATTTCATGGAATCATCGAGGCTGGAAAAGCCCTTGAACACCACCGAGTCCAACTGCTCCCCAGCACTGCCAAGGTCACCACTGACCATGTCCCCAAGTGCCACATCCATAGGGCTGTGAAATCCATCCAAGGAGGTGACTCCACCCCTGCCCTGGGCAGCTGTGCCAGGGCTGGACAACATTTCCATTGAGGAATTCTCTCCAGCATCCAACCTGAACCTCCCCAGCGCAATTTGAAGCCATTTCCCTCTACCATGGAAGGCGGTTTGGGGTGGGTTTAGAACAGATGACAAAGATGTGTCTCATGGTGGTCCCGGCTGGCACAAGCTGCCCAGAGAAGCTGTGGAGGCTCCAGCCACGGAGACACCCAGAACTCAACGGGACACGGCCCTGGACCAGCAGCTCTCCAGAGCTGCCCTGTAACACCACTTCATTCCAGACCCTTCCTTTCTCACGGGAGATTCTCTCTGACGAGAATTTTGTTTGTTTCATTTCCCCTGATTTCCTCCTTCGAGGTCCCATTATCTCCAACAACGCCCCGAGCTCGTTAACGGCAGCAGCTCCGAGCTCTGCAGCAGCAGCAGCAGCAGCCGTGGGGACAGCACCGAACAGCAGCTTAATTATTACAGTTGTCATTTACATAACTGCCTTTTATAAACACCGGGAGGGCAGCCAAGGAAAAAAGCCCTATATTTGGGGAAAAAGGACTGTTTACATATTTCACCCGTGTAAACAAGGGCTCGGATGAACTTCCTTGCTCAGGGTTCCTCCCCTGGAACTCCGGGCTTCAATTAAAAAACGCCAAGGACAGCTTCAGGAATTTT
>VZTI01006005.1:104665-116996 GCA_013397865.1 Struthidea cinerea
GGGGGGGGGGATGTATCCAGAGATTTCCATTCCCTCTGGAGGGGTCAGGAACAGCAAGGGGCACCCTGGGAACCCTGACATCCTGCAAGGCTGCAGAGCAGCAGCACAGAGAACAAGGCTAAAAGGGCACAGTAATAATCCTGGGTTTCCAGCTCTAATTCCCAAACAGCAGAGCCTGATGGAGCTACGAGAGTATCCAGGCATTCACACTGTCAGGAAAGTACTCAGAGTGTTTTTATACTTCAAGATGACACTGTACAGCTGGAAATTGTTTACTACAGAGAGAACTGTCATCTAACACACCACACCTGGCCACAAGCACATGTGAAATTCACATATAAATCCTTTTTTTTTTTTTTTTAATATATGGATTTATCAGTAGAATTGGGATTTTAGCACATGCCTGTTTTCCTATTCCTTTTGACCTACTTTGCCTGGCAAACTCCTTCCCTGGGAGGTGCAGAGCCAGGGCACCAAGTCTTGCCCTGGAAGGCAGCAACCCAGAGGGCAGGGCTGGATGGGATCTCGGGCAGGAATTGTTCCCTGGGAGGGTGGGCAGGCCCTGGCACAGGGTGCCCAGAGCAGCTGTGGCTGCCCCTGGATCCCTGGCAGTGCCCAAGGCCAGGCTGGACACTGGGGCTTGGAGCAGCCTGGGACAGTGGGAGGTGTCCCTGCCATGGCAGGGGTGGCACTGGATGGGCTTTAAGGTCCTTTCCAACGCAAATCAACCTGTGATTCCATGACCAACATGGACCTCATCAATGTCCCCACCCCCCTTAGAGCCCGGGAACTCCAGCAGTGATTCTCCCAGCAGTTTTGGGATGTAGAACCTGCAGCTGAAGGGAGTTTGCTCACAGCAGACAAAGGAGAGCATTCAAGCATCTGCTCAACATTATTCCCGTGCTCTTGCTCCTGTGTTCCCATCGCCCCCGGGACAGCAGGGTCTGGAGCAGTTCAACAGGAATTCACTGCAACTCATTTTTTACACTTCATGGAATCCCACATTGGTTTGGGTTGGGAGGGACCTTAAAGCCCACCCAGTGCCACCCCCAGCCAGTCCCAGGTTGCTCCAACCTTCAATGACTACGGAAGTTCCAGCAGGAGTTCAAAGAAGCTTTTTTCCTCTAAGGGAGCACCTTGCACGACACAAAAAACCAAACCCTTGTACCCAACTCAGACTAAACAGTCTGGAAAAAATGTAAATCCAAGCAGAGGTTGGACTCTTTCATCTCTGAGAGACTTTTAAAAAAGTACCAACGCCCTCGGGTGTCTCTGCTGGAAGGTCCAACCCTAAACGTTCACAAAACATTTAATAATAGTGCCCAGGGAAAAAGGCTGCACCCAGTTCCGGGGCCGAATCGGTCTCCTCTGTTCTGGAAGTCCCCTGATGTCCGAGGATCAGCATGACAAAGCCACACAGGGTCACACAGATGCAGGAGGAAGCCCTGTGTGATCCGGGGAGCCTCCCGGCACCAGCACAGCTGAACACAGCCACAGGAAGGAATTAAGCAGCAAAGTGAGGTTATTGTACAGTCATGAACTCACACTCAATTAGAACCTTAAAATTCCTTCCCCAAATGGGCTCCTCTCCTTGGCACACGCTCAGCATTTATTTACTACCATCAATTCTCTCATCACCGAGTGCAATCAGCCTTTTTCATCCTCTCCATGCACCAATCTACTGATTTAATGCCAGCCCATTGCTTCCCAGCATCCTCCCCCCTTCCCCGCAGCAGCACAGCCCTTTCATCCCCGGCTTCCACCCAGTCCCCTCCACCAGAACTTTGTCACCCTCCTGTTCTTCAAGTGCTTCACTCTTTCCACCCCATTAAAACAACACACACCCCCAAATCAGACACAACCCCCAAAAAACAAGGCTGTTTTCTGCTGGAGTGGGAAAGCACATCCCATCCCATCCCATCCCAGGATCCGCCTGTCCTGGCAGTGCCCACCCCTCCTCCCGCCCATGCTGTCCCAACACACGACCCACTCTATCTGTGAACAACCACCCCATCTCCAGCAGGGTATTTGGGAATGACCCCACCCTCCCTGGGGCTCCCAAACCTCCCCAGAGCAGATCTGGGCACCCTGGCTTGGGTGCTCTGGCCTCCAAGTGCCAACTTCACCCATTTCCTTCCGGAGGGATCTTTGTTTGCTTTCCTCGGGCCCAAGGACTGTGGGTACTTCTCCTGGGCTGAACAAATAAGATAATAGAGGCTGTTTTGGTACCACCCTGTCAGGCACAGCGGCTCTGCCCACAGGCAGCTCCCAAATACCACGTCAGGGCCTCTCTGGAGAAGCAGCAGAAGCCAAAATATCCTGTGGGCAGGGAAGTTCTAAGGAGCTGAAATAACTGGAGATTGGGTTACTTCATAACTGTAAACCAAGCAATCTGACTGCTGCTGACACATTCCTGCCCTGTTGTGTGGAACAAAACTGATTCACTCAAACTGCAGCCACAGCCAGGGCCACCCAAAACTGATGGGAGAGGGACTTTTCAGAGGGGCAGACAGCGACAGGACATGGGGGAATGGCTTTAAACTAAGAAAGGAGAGAGTTAGATTGGAGACTGGCGGGAAGTTCTTCCCTGTGAGGGGGGTGAGGCGCTGGCCCAGAGAAGCTGTGTCTGCCCCATGCCTGGAAGTGTCCCAGGATGGGACCTGGAGCCACCTGGGACAGTGGAAGGTGTCCCTGTCCATGGCAGGGGGTGGCACCACAGGAGCTTTGTGGTTCCTCCCGACTCAAACCACTGCAAGATTCTGTGATTCCGTGTGTTGGGAATGCTCTGCAGAACCCTGGCGGTGCTGGGGGCAGGTGGGGGCACAGACAGAGCTCTGCACCAGAGGAATCCATGGGACTGGACAATCCTGAAGCACCTGCTCCAGTTCCCAGGGACCCAGGATCAACATTCCTGCTCTGCAAAGAGACACGATTATCCCATGGCGCACACCAGCTTTCCAGTGATTTTCACACAATCCCAAAATGGTCTGGGTTGGGAAGAACTTCAGAGCCCACCCAGTGCCACCCCTGCCATGGCAGGGACACCTTCCACTGTCCCAGGCTGCTCCAAGCCCCAGTGTCCAACCTGGCCTGGGACACTGCCAGGGATCCAGGGGCAGGCACAGCTTCTGTTCTGTGTACTCTGAAAGATTCCCAGTGAGGGGCGGGAAGGAATCCAAGTCCCTCTGAGCCCCCGTCCCAGCCGTGAGTCACCGCTCCAGGCAGCCCCAGCCCACGGCACCGAGCACCCGCTGCCACACGCCGGGATCCAAGCTCATAATCACTGAGTGAAAGAGAAATTGCTGAAAGTCAGGAAACCACATAATGGATGCGTGAGTCATCCCTGCCTGAAGAATTGAAGGCACCAGAGAGAGCTTAGAAGAAGTCAAAGACAAACCCACAACACTCCTGCAGTTCCATCCCGCCAGCCCTGAGCCAGGAGATCCATCGCTGCGGCACCGCCTGCCCACAGCCAGGGATTCCCAGGGCCAGCTCTGGGCACGGGGTGGGTGATACCCTCGGCAAAGAACACCCGGAGCAGGAAGAGCCCGAGATACAGAAGCAAAAATTTTGGTAGCTCTGACAAGGTGATAGAAATACAGAATTCCCCTCTTGCTGTCAGAATTTATTGAGAAATCACAGAATGGCTGAAAGGCTCATACTGGGAGGGACCTCAAAGCCCATCCAGTCCCACCCCCTGCCGTGGGCAGGGACACCTTCCACTGCCCCAGGCTGCTCCAAGCCCCATCCAACCTGGCCTTGGCAGTGGGAAGCCATTCCCTGTGTCCTGTCCCTCCAGGCCTTGTCCCCAGTCCCTCTCCAGCTCTCCTGGAGCCGCTTGAGGCCCTGGAAGGGGCTCTGAGCTCTCCCTGGATCCTTCTCCAGGTGAGCATCCCCAGCTCTCCCAGCCTGGCTCCAGCCCTTGGAGCATCTTTGTGGCCTCCTCTGGACTCTCTTCAGCAGCTCCATGTCCATTCCAAGCTGGAGGCCCGGGATGGAGAGCTCAGAGCTGACCCAAAATCCAGGCTCGCAGCCCAGTTCTGTCTCACCTTCACAGCCTCACAGGACGGCTGATGGAGCCCAGTGCCACACGAGCAATGTGGACATCCAGAAGGGCTCTTCCCTGCATTTCCTGGCCTCTTCCTCCTCCTCCCCCAGCAGCTCAGGCTCCGAGGACTCCCCTGGTCCCTTCCCAGACATGCTGCTGCATAATTAATCCAAGTGAAACAGCACCATTCCCACGCTGCCGTACAAGGACAGCTTCTCCCAGTTTTAGCCTTATTTATCCCTCATGTGTCTCACCAAGAACTGATGATTTCCACGCTCACAGGAACCCCGGAGAGCAGGAAACAGGGTGACAACAGCCGCTGCCTCGGCCATGGCACGCGCTGCACAATCCGCCTTTCCTACAGCCAGAAGGAACGAGCTGCTCCCAAACCACCCACGCTGTGGGATGGGGCCCTGCAGCAGCCGGCTCGTGGCTTTCCCAGCAAAGTCCTTCCCTTCCACTGAAGAACAGGACTCCAAGAGGGCAAGGCCCTGCCAGGGCGAGGTGCTGCCTGTCCCCAGATTCCTACAGATAATCCCACAGGAAATCCCTAACCCTAACCTCAATTATCCAACCTCAACAACAGCCTGCGACCCTCAGCTTGACTTCTTTGGGAATAAGAACGCTTCCCAGTGATCCCGTTACCCTCTACTTCCCCAAACTCAAGCAAAGCCACTCTCCTGTATAATTCCCTTCCCACAAGGATTCGGACAGCAGCAAAGGGGGACCCGAGGCAGACGTGGATCCTGGCACAGGGTGGAGGAGAAAGCCAAAGGCATGGGAAGAAAGGGGAGGAAAGGAGCAGGAGGAGGAAGGAGCTTGTGAATAACGAACACGAGTCTGCAGAAAAGCCAAGTTTTGTTATTCTTGGTGCTCACGGACCTGTTCGGTTCCAGGCACGAAACGGCGACAGTCGGGAATCCCGGAGCAAGAACGAGATCCTGGATGTGCCAGGCACTGCCTGCGCAGTGCCCTCAGCAAGGGAATGCTACCAGCTCCCACTGTGACACGTTAATGACATGGCAGGACACGGGATTAGAGGCAAACGAGGAGGGAAGTGACATCTCTCTGCAGGACAGGCTGCAGGAGAGCGGTCACACTGCTCCCAGGGGAGAATCCCCACCTCCACTCGTCCGTGAGTGAGGAAAAAGGCTCTTCCCAGAAAACCCCACACATCTTTTTCCACTGAGTGTCACTATAAAAGATGACCCCGAGCCCCCATCCTTTCCCCATGACCACTCCATGCCAGGGGACACCACGCAGCACAGAGCATGACAAGCAGCAATTTAGGGGCAGCACCAGTGGCACAAATGAAAATAAATCCCTGTAGAAGCAGGCAAAGATCATTCACATCAGGAAAACAGCAGTTTTAAAATATTCTTCCTTCCCTGCCAACCAAACATGAGCACTTTGGGTTACATCAGGGCCAGAAGAATGAGAGAATCACAGAATAGCCTGAGCTGGGAGGGACCCACAGGGATCACCCAGTCCCAGCCCTGGCCCTGCCCAGACCCCCCAACAATCCCCCCGGGCATCCCTGGCAGCGCTGTCCAAACGCTCCTGGAGCTCTGGCAGCCTCGGGGCCGTGCCCATTCCCTGGGGAGCCTGGGCAGTGCCCAGCACCCTCTGGGGGAAGAACCTTTCCCTGCTCTCCAGCCTGAGCCTGCCCTGGACCAGCTCCAGCCGCTCCCTCAGGTAGAAAAAATCATCTGTGGATGGGATGGGCAAACAGCAATGATCCCAAAGGTGCTGGCACAAGGCAGGTGTTCCTGAATTCTAATCCTTTCACCCCAAAGTGAGAGCTGCTATTCTTTAACCCTTTAACCCAATGGGAAAATGAGAAGCCCCCGTCTGAGCAGCACCGTGCTGGCAGGGAACGAGCCCTGCCTGCCTGGAGCTGAGCTGGTGCCGCCTCACTGAAAAGGTTGTTACTAAAAAAACAATTGAAAGTCTTGAAATGAGTCACTGTGGAACCGGGATTCAATTGGGAATTTTATGCTTTGCTACACTGCTCCTTTTGGAGGAGAGTGGGGAGATTCACCCCTCAGATGAGATAACACCTCTCCTAAAGTGGCTGTTTTATGAGGGTGATCAGGGAAAGAGGAACCTCCTAGAACAGACACCGACCAAGAGCAGCACTGGAGCCCTGAGGCTCCTCACCCCAGCAGGGTCCCAGCAGTGCTGGGGCAGCAGAAGGCGACACAACACACGAGGTGTCAGCTCTGGGCCATGAAACCCGAGGGGTGGGAGCAGGAGCTGCCAAAACCAGAAGGGAATCCCAGGATCCCTGAGGCTGGAAAAGCCCTCCCAGCCCAGCGAGGCCAAGCTGTGCCCGATGCCCACCTTGTCCCCAGCCCAGAGCACTGAGTGCCACCTCCAGCCCTTCCTTGGACACCTCCAGGGATGGGCACTCCAAACCTCCCTGGGCAGCCCCTGCCAAGGCCTGACCTCCCTTTCCATGGGGAAATTCCTGCTCCTGGTGTCCAAGCTGAGCCTCCCCTGGCCCAGCCTGAGGCCGTTCCCTCTTGTCCTGTCAAGGGGGAGGGGGAGAGAAGGAAGGGAAGAGGGATGGAGGGATGGAGGGATGGAGGAAATGCTTTCCAGTGATGACAAGATGTGATTCCATCAGCTCAGCAGCTCCTGAAACCTCACCCTTGGCCTGAAAAATCCACATGGAGAGGCAGCTCCCACACCTGGCTTCCCTGAGGACCAGGAGACACACGGCCACTTGTGCTTTAGGAACAGCAGGGATTTCAGAGTGATCCCAAACCTCAGATGCTCCTTCCCTGAACATGGACTTTCCAAAATCCTCCAGGCTCTGCGCAGTAATAAAGAGGCTTTAAAAGACAAGCTGGGAACTCCTTGGACAACAAACTCTTCACCCTCAGCAGTCAGGGAAGAGCTCTGGTGTGATGCAATCCCTGTTGCAGTTCAGCACTTTAAACTGACATTGTGTAAGCAAAAACCCAAGGAAGGAAACCCCCAAACCTTTCCTGAGCCCAGCTCCAGTGCCACCACAGCTGCTGCTCCACTGCCTGTGCTAAACCCAGCTTAACCCTCCCTGAGCCCGCCCAGAGCCACCTGGGAACACGGAGTGTAGAATGTGCAGAAAATCCTCAAACTTGAGCGGGTTTGGGGTTCCCTGCCTGAAGGGCAGCTCACCTTTCCCCCATCATTCCTAAACCATGATTTAGCTGTGGCTTCCCACCCAGCAGCTGGAGAGGCACTGCAGGGTTTGGAATGTGCCCTTGTCCCGAGCCCTGTGCGGAGAGGAGCTGGTTTTAGGGAAGTTGAGGCAGGAAAGGGGCAATTTTCCAAACCCCAGTCCCCAGGAGTCAGACTGTGACAGCCCAACCATGGAATTCCAGACTGGTTTGGGTTGGAGGGACCTCAGAGCCCATCCAGTGCCCCCCCTGCCATGGCAGGGACACCTCCCACTGTCCCAGGCTGCTCCAAGCCCCAATGTCCAGCCTGGCCTTGGGCACTGCCAGGGATCCAGGGGCAGCCACAGCTGCTCTGGGCACCCTGCGCCAGGGCCTCCCCACCCTCACAAGGAAGAACTTCTTCCCAAGAATTCCTAATCTATCCCTGCCCTCTGTCCCTTGTACCTGCACACGCACCTTTTACTGCCCCAAGTGCCCCTCAGGCCCCAGGGCTGTGGGATGGGGGTTCCAGGTGCTATTTCCACCTGCCCCACAGCTCACTGCATGCCCAGAACCCCACCCCCCCTGCTGCCTTCCCCACAGAACTCCGTGATCCATGTCCCCCGTTATTCCCAAGCGCCATTCGGAGCACCCCGGGCATGGAGCCAGGTGAGCAGGGCTGGGTCTGACCCCGTCGCCACTGGGGCTGAACAAACAGATCCGTCCCACAGTCAGTAACTGGATAAGAAAATGCCCCACGGAGTTTCAATGAGAGGATAAATCACTCGGGAAGGGGATGGCAGAGGCTGATGTGAGGGGCCCGAGCTGCGGTCCCAAAGCCGGTGGCCCCGGCACGAATCCATGGCACAGCCAGTGCTCGGAGCAGCACTCCCAGGGCAAACAAATAAATTCCTCAGGCACCTTCCTCAGCACTCCATAAATCCTGCAGGCACACGGAGGCACAAGGTGGGAGCTCAGTGCACGGCTGAGCCCCGAGCAGCCACAGAGCCGTTCCCAGCACAGCTTTAGGCCTGGTTTGGGATCACAGTGGCTCTCCCCCTGCCTCACGCCCCTGGCAGAGCCTGGGATCACAAATGACAAAAGGAAGAGCTGTGTGTGCTCAGAGTGGGGCTCAGTGCCATGGAGGGGGGCTCAGGGAGCGAGATCCCACCCCTTGTTCACATCCCGTCCTGAGGGCTGGACACGCTGCACTGGGAATATTCATTCCCTGCGGGAACAGTGCCCTTGGAATAACAGCTCTCTCACAAGGAGCTGCCTTGGAACTTGCAAGCCCCTCAGCAAAGCAGTCTGAGCGTGGAACACACAGACCGCAGGACAGAAAGCTCGGGCTGGGTCAAACGGCAGCCTGGGAGAGTTTGGGACCAAGCTGGGAACCAAGCACAGAGTCTGTGGCTGCTGTGAACACAGAACCCTTCGTTCACTGGAGGTTAATCAGAGACCAGCACAGCTGCCAGCGAGCCGAGGCTGCCTCAGAGGCGTGCTGCAAATCGGAGAAAGTGGCCTTGACTTACTTAAAAAGATTCTTATTCCCAAACACGTGGGAGGGACCAAGACTTTCTGCACGACATCAACCGCCAAACTTGAGAAAACGGCAGCTTTCCGTGTGCAAATTAAAAATAAAATATTGTCATTTCTGCACAAAAAAGACTCAACAGAATGTTATTACTGTCATTAACAGCTTAAAAGTTACATTCTAAAAAATCTGCACCTGGTCTCTTCTTGAAAGAGACACAGAAATCCACCCAGTGCCACCCCTGTCACGGGCAGGGACACCTTCCACTGTCCCAGGCTGCTCCAAGCCCCAGTGTCCAGCCTGGCCTTGGACACTGCCAGGGATCCAGGGGCAGCCACAGCTGCTCTGGGCCCCCTGTGCCAGGGCCTGCCCACCCTCCCAGGGAACAATTCCTGCCCAAGATCCCATCCAGCCCTGCCCTCTGGCAGTGGGAAGCCATTCCCTGTGTCCTGGCCCTCCATCCCTTGTCCCCAGTCCCTCTCCAGCTCTCCTGGAGCCCCTTTAGGCCCTGCAAGGGGCTCTGAGCTCTCCCTGGAGCCTTCTCTTCCCCAGGTGAGCACCCCCAGCTCTCCCAGCCTGGCTGCAGCTCTGTGGCCTCTCTGGCCTCCCTCCAGCAGCTCCAGGTCCTTCCATGCTGGGAGCCCCAAGCTGGAGCAGCTCTGCTGTGGGATCAGCCCAGGGCAAGGGGACTCTGGGGCTGGAGCTGCTGTTCCTGCTGGAGGAGAGCAGAGCCCACCCCAGCCAATCCCACTCCCCAGATCCCCTCGCTGGAAGCTCTATTTGCCAAGAGTTTCGGCAACTTCACTTGGAGGGAAAAAAGCATTTGTGGGGAAAAATGAATGTTACTTTTTCA
Organism: Struthidea cinerea; assembly: GCA_013397865.1. Classification (NCBI taxonomy): domain Eukaryota; kingdom Metazoa; phylum Chordata; class Aves; order Passeriformes; family Corcoracidae; genus Struthidea; species Struthidea cinerea. The sequence continues at coordinate 114,244 of VZTI01006005.1, forward strand.
GTCTTATATTTTCAGGCCACATCAGCTGATCTGAAAAAAACCCCCAAAACCCAAAAAAGGAAGTTGAGTTTCTCTCTATCAGCTCTCCTGACCAGCACCAGCACAGGACACAGCCGCTGGCTGTACTGGTGATATTTCTTTCCCAAGAGCAGAAGTGTCACCTCTGCAGCATTTCCCCCCCAGCCAGAACACACAGGACTAAGTTTAGCCATCGTTAGGCCACAGACAAATCCCTCCTAACCCCTGTCCTCTCCCAGGGCCAAAGAGGCACCAGCAGACCAAACCTTCTACAAAGAGCTCTGCGTTCGTCCAAATCTGACTCCTTAAACTCATTATTCAGGGCTAATTCCTTGCAGCTCTCCCAAGAGCGGAGCAGCAGCAGCCCCGGGATCTGAGCAGCACCACTGGAGTACGCTGGGCTGCAGAAATCCTGCCGGCGTGTGAAATTCTGGGTTATTTCTGCGCTGACTCGGCGTTCAGCACCAGCCACAGCCACGTTCAAGGACTGTGTTTACCAAAGGCATAGCTCTGGCTACCAGGGAAGCTCCCTGCCAAATCCTAACACAAACACACAGGTGACTCAGGAAGACAAGCCCAGACTCCCCTGGATCGTTTTTAATACCTCATTAATCAGGAAAAAACCACTCTATACCCTCCAGGCAAAAAATATTCCTTCCAGTAGCAGCACGAAGGGGAAAAAGAGCCACGAGCTTTCCTCCCTCCTCTGCTGTAAAACAGGGAACTTCCCTGCAGCCTCCCTGAAAATTCTTGTCCAAACCACTTAAAAGTGGCACAGGCTGCCAGGGCAGGGGTGGAATCACATCCCTGGAGGGATTTAACAGCCCTGTGGATGTGGCACTTGGGGACATGGGTTAGCTGAACTCTGCAAGGGCTTTTCCAACCTAAATAATTCCGTGAGCCTCTCCACTAAACCCAGCCCTTTCTCACCTTGTGCACCAAAGCCTTCACGAGTATTTCTACCAACACTCACACGAAGACTGTACTGAACAATAAAACCTTTTTCCTCCTTCTTTCCAATGCAAATTCCCTTGTTTCTTTAGGACAGTTGTGTCCTGGTGCAGTGTCTGAGAAACCCCAGCAGTGCAGGTGCAACCAACCTGGTCTGCCATGAGTGGGCACAAGTGACTTTCCTTAAGGATTTTGGTCATTTCAGAGGAATTCAGCCACAGAATCATTTAGATTGGAAAAGCCCTCCAAGATCATCAGGTCCAACCTCGCTCCAGCAGCTCCATGTCCTTCTGACATGGACCAGGGCTGGAGGCAGCTCTGCAGGTGGGGTCTCACCCGAGCAGGGCAGAGGGGCACAATTCCAATCCCTTTCCCGCTGCCCACGCTGGGGATCTGTGGATCACAGCACACAGGGCCGGGATGTGCTGATTTGAAGTGCCACAGATCCCCCCTTTTGGCTGTTAAGGATCAACCACTGAATTCCTGTTCCCTTCCCTCCCTGGCACACACACGGCAGCTCCGAGGTGCCCGATGCCACCAGTGGCAGATTCCAGGCAGATCCCCGTGTCCCCAGCCCCGCTGGGACCCCGGAGCGAGCAGCAGAGCTCAGCCTGGGAAGTGTTTATTCCCAACCCTGCCTGCTGCTCCATCCGGGCACGTCTCCGGAGGAGTGGGAGGGCTCTGGCCCAGGGGATGAGCGGATCCACACCAAGGTGCTCAATTAACTCCCAGAGCCAGGGCAGGTCTCGGTGAAGCCCCAGCCCTGCTGGGAATGCTGGATGTGCCACAGGCTGGGCCACCACGCTGCCCTTGAGAGGGTCCCAAGTCCCTGCTCTGCCAGGTGACTTCCTGCACAGCAGTGACATCTCTGCACTTTAATCCTGCCTTGGGAACAGGAAGCCTGGTGCTTCCACATCCCACAGCACCACGAGGGTGAACACTCCAGAGCCGTGAGGAACTCTGAGGAGCTGGATGTGACATTCCTGGCACAGGTGTTTGGCAGACGCTGGAGAAGCCACCTGAGTTTGAACCATGGAGCAAGACTTGGGTGTGGTTTAACAATTCCTGTTCCCTGAGTGAACAGTAGCTGGAGTTTCCCCAAAGGAATCACGAGAATGAACCCATTACACATTTTCAGTGGGAACAAGGATGAGGTGGGGTGAAATGTCCCCCTTTTCCCATATCTCAGGCAACCTCCACCCCAGTTCCAATGCTCCTGGCAGGACCCAAGAGCAGCACATCCCACAGCCCACATCCCTGTGGGCACAGCAGGGCTGTGCTGATGCCTGGCTTTCCTGCTGCTTCTCCCACGTAGAGCTCAGCTGTGTCCTGGATCCTCCCCACCTTCCCAATCTCAGCCCCTCGGGAGGGCACCAGGGCCACCACGATGCTGGGATTTGGGGCTCCCTGTGCAGAGCCCAAATTGCTCTTCCAAAACCCTGAGTGGTGCCAACACAGCAAAGAGCCAAAGGTACTGCACAGATCCCGGCTGGGATAAGGTGGGACAGCGGGATAGCAGGATACCTCCTCCCAGCAGAGCCCCAGGGAGCGGGACAGCATCTCAGCCATTTCACCTTGTTAGGCTGAGCAGCTGAAAATAGCCCCGGGATGAAAAACAAACCAGCTGGACAAGTTCTCCAAAGCGGGAGGCTCTGGCCAGCAGCGAGCGGAGCCCTGTCCTGCCCGGAGCTCTGTCCTGCCCGGAGCCCTGTCCTGCCCGGAGCTCTGTCCTGCCCCTGCCCGGAGCTCTGTCCTGCCCGTGCCTGGAGCTCTGTCCTGCCCGG
>VZTI01006009.1:6536-84371 GCA_013397865.1 Struthidea cinerea
CTGACTCTGGCGCTGCTGAAGCCGGACGCTGCGGCCCACCCGCTGGTGCACGAGGTGAGCGGCGGCCGGGCCGGGCCGCGCTGGGGCAGGGCAGGGCAGGGCAGGGCAGGGCAGGGCACAGCAGGCCTCGGCACGGCCCGCCCTCCCCTCCCAGCGCCGCCTCTTCCCGCAGGCTGTGCACGCCGCCATCCTCCGTCACCGGTTCCTCATTGTCCGCGCCAAGGAGCTGCGGTGCGGCCTGGAGCAGAGCCGCCGCTTCTACCGGGAGCACGCAGGTACGAGCGGGGCTCAGGGGCTGCTGGAGCGGGATGCTGACTCGGGCCGGTGCCCCTGGGCCGGTACCGACTCGGTCCATGTCTCTTCGCAGGGCGTTTCTTCTACCAGCGGCTGGTGGAGTTCATGGCCAGGTACCTGCCGCGGGTGAGCGGGGCGCGGGGAAGCCCCGCGCTGCAGGTGACCGTGTGTGGAGGGGCTCGCTGGGATGTGCGGAGGTGGGAGGCTCTGGCCGCGGGGGGAGGAGTGTTGGGATGCTGCCCTAATGTGACAGCAGCGGTACCTGGTGGGTGGTACCCCTGAAGGCGGTGGAGGTCATCATTTGGAGAAGGTCACCAGTGCAAACGCCGTGGCCTCGGTGCCGTGGCAGGTTCGTGCCCCTCCCCATGGCCTGGCAGGGCAAGCCAAGGCCCGGTGTGGCAGCCCATGGCAGCCGTACTGTGCAGGTTCATAAGGACGAATAACCTGTTTGTAATGAGCTCTTCTTAATCTTTTCTCCTGCTCTTCCTGGGCCCTTGACCCAGTGGCCCCATGTGGGCTTACATCCTGGCCCACGAGAACGCTATTCCTCTCTGGAGATCCCTGATGGGACCCACTAAAGTGTTCCAAGCCCGACACAGCGACCCAGACTCCATTCGAGGTGCCTACGGCCTCACGGACACCAGGAACACTACCCATGGCTCAGGTAGGCCTGGCATTCTTGGATGGCACTTGGGGAGGCAGGAATGATGGTGCTTTGTGTGCGTTTGCTTTAGTTCTGGGGCTCCAAGTGAATGATTTGTTCCCTTCTGCACGCCTCACGCACATCTGGCCAGGTGCCTTTGGAGTCTAGTGCGTGTTTGTGGTGGCAGACTGGCATCTCTCTCTCATTGCCTTTTCTTCTCTTTTGACAGACTCACCTGCCTCAGCCAGCAGAGAAATTGCCTTTTTTTTCCCCGAGTTCGATGAGCAGCGCTGGTACGAGCAGGATGAGCCCCAGCTCCGCCGCGGGCAGCTGTACTACAGCGCCGAGGAGCGCGTGCACCGCGTGCTCAGGGCAGAGGAGGCAGAGGTGACCTGAGTTACCTGTGGTAGGGTTTGGTTTGCTGACCTGGCAGCACGTGTGGGCACTCTCTTGGGGCACCAGACGCAGAGTTGTGCTGTGTTTTAGGGAGTGTGGGAGAGGGAGAGCCTCGTGCACATTGTGCTGCCTGAGATTAGGTTGTGCTACCTGGGATCAGGTTATTGGTGTAACAGGCAGATGCTGGGGTGCCGTAGGAGGAATTCCCCCAGCAGTGCTCGTGCTGGCAGAGTCTGGCCATGCAGCTCACTGGCACCCTGAGTTTGTTTGGGTGTGAACAGGACAGATGAGTTGGTCAAGGGCCAGGTGAAGGATGGGTTGCTTGTTCCAGATGGGATTGGCCTGGGTTTGCTGGTGGGAAGCCTCAGGTTCTCCCTGCTGGCTGTTCCCACAGTGCCTTAGGGAGAAAAGAAGGAAAAAGAGCATGAAGAAAGGCATCAGCAGGGCAAGATGAACTGTCCTGTCCTGGCTCACCTGCAGCTGGGCTGGGAAGTGAGGAGCTTTGCCAATAGCTCTTCATGTGTGATGAAACACCTGAGAGCAGCTGGGAGCCCTCAGCGTCCACGGCCTCACTGGGCGCCGGGGCAGTTCCTTGTGCTTGGGAAGTAGGATGGACAAAGCCACTGAATTATCCATATACGTGATGGAATGATGACAAGGTGGCGCAGGAGGGCTTGGCTGGGAGGTACAGAGCCAGGTCCTGGCAGGCTGATTTGTGTTTCTCTCTGCGATGCTGTGTGAGATGTGTTCCTGGACGGGGTTTCGGTCCATTTACGCTGTGCCCCTACGGGCTCCTTACGGTGCTGCCATTTTAGTTACAGTGCCTTGTTGTAGTGTGGGAATTTCCTTTGGGCAATCCCAAATGCTCGGGCTGGGGAAGGCATGCTGTGCTGTGCTTGGGGCAGGAAAGCTGAGCCGAGATTCACCAGTGCCCTGGTACATCACAGACCCAAGGCAGGGGCTTTCCAGGTGCTTCCAGAATTCTGTGAGGTGTTGGGTAGTGACTGACAATGCTCTGTTGCAGAAAGCACTGCCCAGAGCTGCCGTGGTTAAACTCATCCGTGTTTGTGTTCCCTCCTCCTCCTGTCTGGGATCAAATGGTCACTGTTCTGTTCCAGGTACAGATCCAGGGATCTGCGGGACATCACTGCTGTCCCTGTCCTCAGCAGTGTCCAGAGTGGATCTGCTCAGGATCCTGTGTGTCTTCACACAGGTCTGAGCGCTGCTGTCCCCAGTGCTGTTGATACTTTATTGACATTTCATCAGTTGTTTTATTGATTCCCAGAGGTTTAGCTCAGATCTATGTGTTTTTCTTGTAATTATTAAACTTTACTATTTTTCACCTTTCTTCTTTTATGTTGCACTTTCCTTTTTGGATATTCCTTGGGAATGTCATTAACTGATAATTCCTGGCTCACACTTCCCATTTTTAAAGTTTTGGTGTTTTTTCCTACTAACTTGCAATGGTTACATTTGGGGAAAGGGTCCCTTTGAACATTGCCAGTGCAGAGAACTCTGACAGCAGGATTGTCACAGGGTGACACCACCTCAGAGCCACCGTGATTCAGGTAGCTGCCAGGTGTCACCGTGACACTGCCCTGGCCCTGAGGCTGTACCCGAGCACAGGTGCTCAGACTGGCCAGCCCATCGCCCCAGACAGAGGGTTTATTGTGCGAATCTAAAGCTGTCCAGCAAACTGTCAGAGACCTGAGGTTGAAACACTTGGTGTTTGATGCAGGAGACAGTGTCAAAACTGATTTTTGGTCTCCAGGGAAGCCTTATGGAATGTCTCAGGTAACTCTGCTTTGAGGGCTCTTATCAAAGTGGGTTTGTTTTGGTTTGGTTTTTTTTTATTTTTCATTTTCTTTTTCCCCTCCTTTTAAGTCCCTACTACATGATTTTTCACTTTCCTGATGGTGCTTGCCCCATCCCTGGCAGTTTCCTGGGCTGAGCTGGATGGGCCCGGAGCAGTGGGCGACATCCGTGTTCATGGCAGGGACGTGGAGCTGGATGAGCTTTATGGTCCCTCCCAGCCCAAGCCATTCCGTGCTGATGGGTGTGGCACCTCTGTGTCGCACTTGGACATGAAAAGAAGCACGCAGATTTAGCTCAGTTCAGGACAGGACAAGCAGCTAGGAATAACTCCTAGCCTTTTTTTTTCGGTTATTTATATATCTTTTTAGAAACAACCGTGGATTGGAGGATGAGGTTACCACCTCCCTAATCACACGAAGTGAAAGTCTATCATATTTCTCCGCCTTAGGAGAAAAGAATGAAAAACAATAAGGACGGTTAGCAAAACACGTGGCTGTTTACAGAAAAGTGCATGAGAAATTCTATCACAGAAATGAAAACATCAAAAGACTGCAAAACTCAGGGCGACACCTCAGTATAGGTGTGAAGGGCAGTTTGAGATCGCTGGTTTTTCCTGGAAACTGCAGGTCCCTGCCCCACTTGTGGGGTGGGTGCACAGGGGAACACAGGTCTGTGCACAGGGCTGGTCACAGCTGTGTGTCTGCAGCAGGTTCCGCCCAAGGTGCTGCTGCAAAAGCACTGCCTGGGGCCACAAGGTCTAGCCCAGGCACCTGCAGAGGCACCTCAGGTGTGGAGCTGGGCCAGGGGGTCTCACTGGGACATGTGAGTTTTGGGCATAAACTTGATCTGCTCTTGGAAGAATTGAGCAGGTTTGTCTCAGCACTGGAGGGGACGACACGGCTTGGCCTGGGAGGAAGGGAAGGAAAGGCTTCAGAGGGAAATCAGTACTGATCCCAACCCAGGCTGCTGATCCTAGCCCAGGCCTGGCCTCAGTCCCTGCCACCATGGGCAGAACCCTCTCAGCTTGAAGAATTTCACTTGATTTATTGCTGTAACACAAACTTCTAGTTACTGATTCAGATACTGAGGAAAGCCCAAGATGACCATTAAAGAAACACCTGGGCAAACACCTTTCCTCTACTTTCCCAGGTTCAGCTTCAGTCCAACATCTTTTCTTCCCTCTTTCCCTGCAGGTTCTGCCCAGTCTCTCCCAGTCCCTGGGGGAGGTGACATAGCACAGGGGGCTGGGCTGGGCTGGGCTTTGCTTTTCTATTTGTCGTTTCTTCCTCTTTCCTTCTTGTTTACTCGCTCATGGCACACCCACAGGCTTCAGTCCCTCGGGTGTGTACCTGTTCTGCCATGGTCCTCCCTGGGCTGGTGCCTTCAGGGAGAAATGGGCCAATGGGAATTTCTTGAAGTTCGTAGAGGGAAATGCCATGTCCTGCACCTGGGCAGGGATATTTCCATTTGCCAACACTCACATGGGGAACCAGAGCAGAGTTGCAGAGAAGTACCTGACTGTCCTGATGGGCTGTGAGCTACCCCTGAATCAGCAATGCACCTCCATGGTCTGAGAGCATCCTCAGGTGTGGGAGCCAGAGCACTTGCCCACAGGTAGGGGAGACCCCATCCCCTCCCTGGGGCACAGGTAAGGCCACATCTGGAGCACTGGCACCAGTTTCAGGCTCCCCAGTACAAGACAGCCTGGTCAGAACTGGAGTCCAGCATGGATTGATTAGGATGTCTGAGAACCTGACAGGTAAGGAGAGGCTGAGGGCTGGGACTGCTCAGACTTAGGAGCTCAGTGGGGTTTATCAATGATTAGAAATCCCAGGTGTGAGCAGTGAAGGGAACCTCAGGTGTCCCAGGAATGGACACAAGGCAATGGAAACAACCTGAAACACTGGCAATTTCACTGAGACATAAAAGAACCTCTTTTATTATTTTTATACTTAAGTGTGATAAGGTCAGGCGCCCCTATGCCAAGGTAGGGCTTTGGGCTCAATAACCTCCAGAGTTCCTTTCTGTGCTCCTGTGACTCGGGTGCCTGTGGCACAGGTGAGCCCGTGTGCCACAGGCGTGGGCCCTGGGGTGTTGCTGCAGTGGCAGGGGATGCACAGGGGCCGCCTGGGCAGCAGGTCGGGCCTCGCCTTCCTCCAGCACGGCTGTAATTCGTACCAGCCCCTCCTTGGGGCTGCACGTGTCTCTGCTTGAGCTGCACCTCACTGCACAGAGCTAGAGACAAGGGTGTTGTAGGTTGCCAAAGATTTTGTGGGGTTGATCTTGTAATCAGGCTGGGGGCTTTCACATGGAAAAGACAAGGAGCCTGGGATAGCAGCCACGTAATCAAATCCCAGGCAAACAGAAGTAATGGTGTTCAGGGAAGACTGTGCCAGAGAGATCCAATCCATCCCCATGCTGAAAGTACCAAGGAATAAACAAACAGTCATCTTGGATGTGGGGGTCACAACCCCATTGTCCACAGTTTTCTCACAGAGCCGCTGTACAAGGAGCGAGAGAAACGCCAAACTGCAGAAAAAAACCCTCATAGATTGGGACTGTTTTCTCCCTAGCACAGAAAATAAACACTCTCCCCCCTCCTGCCCCAGCCAGGCCCAGCAGGGGCTGGATCTGGACACTGACCAAATGTAACCTTGAGCTTGATGTTGAGCACAGAGCAGGAAAACCCCGTGACAGACCATACTCCTGTCTCCACGGAGAAGCCGTACACACTGGCTCCTCCTCACCTGCGTCCAGGCAGGCACGTCTCCATGATGCACTGTCCAAAGCCCTGGTAGACTCCAAGAAGAACCAGTTTTCATCTCTCCATCAGATCTTGATCCCAGTTACCAACATGTCCCGGACTTGATTGCCCCCTCCATTCACACATGACTATTGAGTACTTTGTTGACTATATTTCCTCATTAATTGCTCCCCTACCTTCCAAAATATTCCAGATAAGCAAAACACGGTTCTGTATTTCTCACAGCACCCAGGGAAAGTTAAAAGCCATCAGTTATGCAAAACTGCTGCTGCTGGAGCTGAATGTTTAAATTTAACCTGGGGCTGTGTCGATCCTTTCTAGAGAAAAGATGTTCTACGCAAACTCTTCAGAAATCCATCCCCTCCCTGAGTGCAAGGAGAGTTCTGGAAGCAATGGGAGGGATGAGTTACGGTAACAGCACTGTGGTGTGTCTGCAATCCTGGAGCAGCTCCTGCAGGGAGCAGCATCCGTGGTTCCGTATTCCCCAGTCCGATCCCTGGGTACTCGCTCCCTGCACAGGGACGACAGGCAGGAGAAGTTTAAGCATTGGACAGAAGGAGAACAGCAGCCAAACTACAGATGTGAGGTTGTGGCAGCATCAGCCATCACAAAACTAAGCTGAACCAGCATAACCAGATAATTGTTATTTTGCAACACAAAGTTTGGAGGTCAAATAAAGCAACAGAAAATCTTTGTGGCAGAGAAGAACAAGCTTGAGGCAGGCCCAGGTCTCTGGTTTCAGCTTGGTCTGTACTCGCAGATCAGGGATGGGAAAGGGGCAGCAAGGAGAGAAAAATGAGATAAATTGTGTTGAATTAAACCCTTTGGAAGTTACAAATCAGAGGTGACTCAGCATCAGGCCAAGAGGCACCAGTATGACACAAACAAGTTATGTATGAGGTGTGCAGTGGCGTAATAACTGCTCCTACCTACTGTGGGATGTACCTGGTGTGGCTGGAGCAGAGCAGGAATTTGGGCAGGAGGTACAACCAGGTTTGCAAATAGCCCTGGAATCTCAACATTGTATTTTTTGTTGCAAAACAGATGTTTTCAAAACACCTGTCACCCAGATATTTCCCACAGCCTGTAGACGCACTGGCCAATTACTTACTGTTTTCTCTTTTTATTGTACTTCAGCAGTTTCAGGTGTGTGTCCTGTCCACAGACATTTCAAAGGTTGGTAGGTCTGTGCAGACCTGGGCCTTCTCACTCCAAGTGCCCCTAGGATGCGACTGATCCCAGCTGGTGTGAATGAAGTGGCTGCCTCGAACTTCACCAGCCCAGAACTTTTAACAGCCCGCTGTGGGCCTCGTTTACACGTTCACAAACATGCCAGGTGAGCAGGTGAAGTGCTCTGAGCTTCTGTAATTGGCACTGGAACTCCTGTGGTCTGTTCCCTGCAGACAGCAGTCTGTGGGGAATGGGAGCAAGTGGGCAAACTGGGAACACAGGAACTTCTCTCTCCAACTTCAGCCTCCCAGGGAAAGTGCACTAATTGGCCTCAGGGGCAGAGTTGGTGCCCACACCTGCATGAGGAACCTCAGAGCTGGCTGTGGGAAGGAGACAGGCAGCAGGTGCCACAACTGCCCAGGAAGGACCATGAGCGACCATGAGGCAAAAGTGCTGCTCAGTGGTGACAGGAGAGAATTTCCTTGGTGCTTTCTGAGCACAAGTTGGCCAGGAAGAACCAGTGACCCCAGGGCTGGTGGCGGGACCACACTTTCCATTTCCAGGCCCCCGTAGGTGTTGGATCTCCCCAAACCGTGCTGTGCAAGGGCGATGCCCCAGGGTAACAGGCCACTCACTTCATACGTGATTGCAGCGTTTGGGCTTCTGCAAACGTCAGCACATTACAAACACGTGTAAATCTGGTCAGCTTTGGCCACTTTATGGTTAGACCATAGAACTGCAACCCTTCTTGCCCTGTCTTAAACACAAGTGTAAATTACACTGGACAGAATCTTGAAACAGTACAATTTTCTTCAGAAAAAATCTCCTTGTCAAGTGTTGGTAGAGGAGTCTGGCAGGAATCCACGACCTCTGCCACAAGATGTAGGGTGAGGCTGTTATCCTATCTTGGATAAGCCAAAGTGGAAATGCCAAATTAGCTTACTCTTATTCCTTGCCTGGTAACAGGTGGCCCTGACAACTTAGCTAAAAATAATTTGAAAAATCCTGAAGAAAGTGTTTTCCTTTAAGAAATAATTAAGAGAAACCCCTGAAATATTATTTTTGGAACACCTGGTGAGAGTTCCATTCCAGCATCAGGCTTGTGCCGGGTGGGCAGGGGCTGCTGGTCCAAGCCATGCTTTGAGCAGGCCCTGGTAGCAGAGGTGACTCAGGCTGTGAGTGTGCTCATCTGTGGGCAGGTGAGTGCTGACTATCTCCAAGGTCAGAGTCCAGGGCCTCTCAGGGCCTTCATCCAGTGCCCAAAGAGTTTTTCCCTGAGATCCAGTGAGGATGTCTCCTGTTCCAGCTTGTCCCCGTTGCCTCTCTGGTCACCATGCAGTTGTAAGAAGAGTCTGTTCCTGTCACCTCTCCCCGATAGCACAAGGCATCTTCAGACCATGGTCAGGGCCCCCTTTTCCTTGCTCCAGCAACAGTGGGGCTTACGAGAAAATCCTACAGAAGAGTGCCCATGGAGAGTTTTGAAAAGTGGTGCTAGAATCACAGACTCTCAGATTGATTTGGGTTGAAAGGGACCTTAAAGCTCATCCAGTTCCACCCCCTGCCATGGGCAGGGACGCCTTTCACTAGACCAGGTCGCTTCAAGCCCTGTCCAACCTAGTCTTGGACACTTCCAGGGATGGAGAAACCCAGCCTGAGAAGAAAAGGAGAACACACAAGCACAAGCTCTAGGTTGTACGAAATCTGTTGGAACTGCTGTCTGGGTGACACCTGCAGGACAGGGCAGTTTTAGTGCCCTCAGAACTGTATCTGAGACAGCCAAAACCACTGAGGTGAAAAACCTGAGCAAGAAACTGCTGCAGCTGCGGGGAGAGTCACGGCTATTAACAACCCACTGAGCTCCAGGTGTGGCTGCAGGGATCCCAGGCCCAGAAGCTGCCTGGGCAGCAGCGGGGTGAGCAGAGATGAGGGCAAGGAGGGCACTCACCGGGCACGTGTCAGAGCAGCAGCAATGTCAGGGAAAGCACCTGCCTGGGCTGCCAGGCTCAGAGGGTGGTGTGAAGAGGTCATGCTCTACCTAGAGGGCAGGGACAAGTGGAGTGTCACCAGTATCTGTCTTGGCCCGTGTCCTGTGGAATATGCTCACCAGTTGTAGGAAAGAGGTAACAGAGCGTACTCCTGTCAGGGTTGTGGGTGACACATGCCAAGGGGACCATTGCTCCAGGGCAGGGCCAGAAGGACATGGACAGGCTGGGAAATGGAGCCAGAGGGAACTGGTGAAATTCAACAACAAAGACAAATGCCAGGTCCTGTACCCAGTGCTCCCTGAAACAAAAACGCACCAACCATCTCAGGAGAGGTCAGTGAAGACCCCCCAAAAAGGCTAGGGCTGGAGCCCCATGCTGAGAGCAGGGGCTGCAAGTACTGAGTGGATTCTGCCAGCAGGAGGAATGGCTTTGGGGACACCAAGTAACCATTTGTCTGCCAGTCCCTACTGGGAGGTTATCCCAAAACCAGTGCCATGCTCATTACAGTGGGACATGGAGAGAGGAGGAGGGGTGGCAGGCAAAATCCAGACAAAGTCCACCATTTTCTTGTCCCCATCCTCAAAGGAAGCATTTGTGCCCATGTGGAGACCAGGACCAGCTGGCAGTGCTGCTGCAGGGAGCTGTGATACGAGCGATGGTGGTTTCTGCTGAAGAAAGAATTCTTGAGCAGGAAGGTGCATCCCTCAAAACAAGCAGGGAAACAGGACTGGGAGAAGTTCCTGGTGTTACAACAGTGCCCTTGGGTTTGGGAAGTACAACACATGCTTGGAGAAGGTAAGTTAAGAGTCTGATTTTCAGAAGTGTTGAGTATTTATAGGATCTGGGCCCAATCCTGAAGCCTGCACCCCCAAATTGAGGTATTTGGTTTAAAAAACAACTTCCTTAACATTTCACAAGTTCATGGAGATTTGATTTACTGCTGGACACCACTGGCCAGGTTTGATATCCATCAGGAGACTAGACGGGGACACAAACTGTGCTATTTCTTATCCTAAAGGCTGTTCTGAAGACATGGACTACCAGAACTGAAGATTCTGGCATCCTGGGAGATTTCAGTATATTTTAATATTTGTGCCAAGTATTGGTGGTCTCAGTATTGGAAAATTCCCTTTTCAAATATCAGAGTGGGAGGGGGTTTCTCCACGTGCTGCCGGCATGTGCCTTCCCGAAAACTTTGGGAGAGTGGCCAGGTTGTATTGGAATGCCATGGCACCAAGTTTCTGTGTGAAACAAGGAAATGCTCATCATTGCCACAAGAAAAAGGTGCAATTTTGTAAACTCAAAGCAAACGAGTGAAAAAGTCCCATTGTCGTGACCCTTCTGCCCTGCCAGCTCAGCTGCCCTGCCTGAGAGCTGCTTGAGAGCAGGCAGAGCCCAGAGTGACTGTCCCATGTACACACAGGACCCAGAGTTAGAGCTACACACACGCATGCAGGGCCACAGTCACAGCTGCTCTTTTTTTACCTCCTGCTGCCGATCTTTTTCAGCCCCAGACACCCTCTGACCCGCATTTCCCCTCCCTGAGGCTGCTGCTCCCTTGGTATCTGTGCTGGATTTCCACACAGGGTGTTCATCCCATTCTAGGGTTGTAGCCTACACTTTCCCTGCTTCCCAAAAGGCATTACTGCTCAGCCTCTCATCTCTTGACATTCCCGATCCAGAGCTTATGCCTGGACCATCTCCTACTGCCCCATCATCAGGAACAGAAGGTGCAAGCACACCGCAGTGAAGCAATACTGCTTCCCTGCTGCAGAAACATCACGGTGCTGTCTTGACCTCCAGACTCACTCCCTGTGAGTCCTCGTGTTTCCTGGGGTTCCCACTTTCCATGTTCAGCCAGCCTGAATCGGAGCCTTCTCACTGCTGAGTCCTTCCAACACACTGGGCACTGCTCGGTGCCTTCTGTGTCCAGTCAGTGCCACTGCCAGGGTTCTGTCCCACCTGTCCAAGTCCTCTTCCAGGCCTCTGGACCACACAATCTCCTCCAGAGAGCTCTGCACTGGCATGGTTAGCATAGGTGGTGAGAGCACAGGGGAGCGTAGGTGCCACGCAGTCACCTCATGCTGTGTCCCTACAGCTGTGGTGCTGCCGGTTTGGCCAAAGGCCAGCCCCCATCACTGCTCCATCTCTGATGGCACCTCACAGCCCTGCAATAGGTAAAACGGGGCTGTAGGAAGGACTGGGGCCCAGGAACTGCAGTTCCCAGCCCCTCTGGCAGCCTCCTCCCATGCCCAGATGCTGCAGCCCAGGTGCCCAAGAGCTGCAAGGCTGGAGCGGAGTCTGGCGCTGGTCTGCACCTGGCACAGCCTGGAGCAAGATGGGAGGTCAGCGTGGGTCCTGTGTCAGACAGGCTTGGTCCCGTGGGCTCAGATCCCACTGGTGCAGGCTGGTGGGTGCTGCTCCTCGCTCCTTGCTCCTGTCACTGAACAGGAGCCACCTCTGAAAGCCTCTCCCCAGGGCCCCTGCAGGGTTAAAAGCTTCTGCTGCGCTCACAGCATCGAGGACACGTGGGCTTCTCCTCATGCAGGTAAGACAAACCAGGCAGCAGCTGGGACATGGCTGAGCCATGGAACATAGGACAGCACCTGGGGACAGCTTACTAAGGAGTAGGTGCCATCCAGTCTCTGCTCCTGGCTGTGGAGGTTAGGAGGGGTGAGAGGGGCAGGGCTTCGCCAGGTCGCTGTCATGCACTACTGGGGGGGAACGTGGTGCTGGCTCCCAGGGCTCCTGGCTGGTCTGGGCAGGCTGTGGCTGCTGCTGCTGCCTCCAATAGAGGCATCCAGTCCTTTCCAAGAGAAATGAATCCCGCGTTGTTATCTGCTCCCTCAGTTCAGCAGTACCATCACACTGGGCTTTGGCTGTGCCCAAGGCTCAGGACCCCACCTCCTAGGGCTGTAAACTCCAGGCTACCTGCTCTGCTCACCTGAGCATGGATGCAGTGGCTTGGTGAGGAGAACCATGTCTTCCTGCAGGAGCAGCTTCCCTGGCTGGGTACGGAGCACATATGTGCTCCTGCACGAGGAAGGGTGACAGAATGGTCCCCAAAACGCTGGAGCTATGCAGAAGGTCCCCTGCTTCAGGGAGTGCACCAGAGCAGAGCTGGGTCTCCGGCTCATCACAAGGGTCCCTCCCATCTCCTGAGGGAAGGACAGGAACCTGACTGGCACTGGTGGCATCTGTGTTCCCTCTCTGCTCCCCATCCAGCCTTTCTGGCCTTGTCCTCCTGGGCAGAGTGTGTGTACCTGTGCTGGTACCTGCACAGGGTAACACCTGGTCGGTCAGGAGTTACCATGAGAAATCGCCTTCAGTGCAAGTGAGAGAGGGAGGAAAAGGGTCGAGCAAGGTGGAGGCTCTTTCCAGGCTCATTCCTGTGCAGTCCGAGGGAGACAGGGAGATTCTCCTCCCACATCTTCCTATTCCTTGGTGTGCAGGATGTCTGAAGACAAATGGATTAAATCTGGCATCTCTGAACTGTGGCTGTGTTTGCTGACTGCCGCATCGCTCCAGGGTGAAAGTCAGGGTCGTTCCTCTGCACATTCTTGTGGCTGCTCCGAAGCCCTGGAGTTCCATGTCCAATCCAGCCTGGATTTGCCAGCATGGGGAGGGCACCAGCTGAGCTCTCCAGCCCTTGCTGCCCCTCCTGCAGTGACATTAACCATCTCCTGCATTCTGTGACACACAGGGTCACTGCTGTGCACCCACGGTCCGTGCAGGGCTCAAGGTTCACTTCCCGGTGTGATGGGCTCACACACCTCTTGCTCACCTGCTCTTTTTCCAGGTGTTGAGCCCCAGTTTGGAGCATGAACGGATGACTAACCTTTATATGCCCAACCTCCTACTATTGAATTTATTCACATTTTTATCACTCTGGGCCCTGAAGTCCCCTATGCAACAGGCAGGTCCCCACCTTTTCCAGTGACAGGTTCACCTGTCAGCAGCCTCCTACCTCTGACGAACAGGTCAGTAGGAGTAGCATCCAGGCAGGTCCTGGACAGAGCCTTCCCTTCTCACTCCACACAACAGGGTACCTATGCCCTCACAAAGCAGCTGCCTGAGTGCTGTGACAGCTCACACAGCCTGAATTTCCAGTGAACGCAGATCCACGTGTACACTGTGCGGCACTGCAGCAGGGACAGTGGGAGGCAGGAGGCAATTCCCGGGGAACCGCACCATGGGCTCCCCCAGCTTTCACCCCCTCAGGACCCTCTCCCAGCTGCAGCACTGGGACAGGCGTGTTGGGCTACTCCTTCATCAAAACGCTCTTGGCTCAGGCTGGAGCTGGAGGAAAAGCAACGGTCTGAGATTTCCAGACTGTGGGATGATACAGTCCTTGTGTCCCTCTCCAATGTGTGCAGAATTAGTAATTAAAAAAACCCAATGTGTGCAAAATTAGTAATTAAAGAAGATGTTGATCTGGGCAACAGCTTGAGAGCTTGCCCAGGCAGAGGTTTCCCAGCCTGGCACATCCTGGATGGAGTGACAAGGTAGGATGTCACTGTGCCAGGCAAGGAAGAACTCGTCTTCTGACTGAACATTTTCCTCTCAAAGTTAAATTTTTTTTAAAATGTTGAAAAACTAGCAAGTGAAAGAGAAATGAATCAGAACTTAATTCTGCTTCTGCTTAGCAAACCCTGGTATTGCTCCCAGTGCACAGGGAGAAAATACCCTCAGAACACGATGGTCTTCAGCTGGAGGACCTGAAAGTTATGAATGAGACAGAACTGACTGGAGCAATTCCAGTAGGAAAAAGCGCACAATTTTAACAGTGCTTTGACAGTTTCCTGTGGTAAGCAGCTATAAGAAACAAACTCCCAACAGAAGCAGTGAATTCTCCAGCACTTAGTGTTATAAGCACATGACTGATGCACAGATACAGGCTTCAGGCAGGGAAATTAAAACCAGGTTAATGGGTCTAAAGCAAGGGAACCAACCTGAAATTTAATCAGGTTGTTTAATCTCCTGAAGAGACATGACAATTGACTTCTGTTGCAAAAAGTACGTCTATAAAGAGGAAGGGGATGCTTTATATTTTCTTTCTTCTTTTTTTGGTCTTTGCCCACTGTATTTTCCCACTGAAGCACCCTGGCCCCACCTGTGGAGTCCATGGCACGGGCAAGGTGGGCAGCAGCAGCCCTGGCCATAAGCGCCCAGCACATGCCACCTTCATCAGCCCTTGGCTGAGGTTCTGAACCGTAAGTGCTTCCTCGTGCCTCCTCCACCTCTTGGACATGGTGATCACAGTTCCATGTGCCAGTGAGCAAAACCCTTCTGTCAGGGTGAAAATTGAAATAGGATGATGGAAAAAAGGTTGGGAGGTCCAGGCCAGGGGATCCCTGATGGCTTAAATTTTCCTGTGGCTCAACAAACCCCATGTGGTGAGTTGCTCTTTGCTGGAACCTGTACCTTTGTAAGTGGAACCCCTGTTTTGTGAGTGCTGGTTATCACAGAGCAGGAAACAGGATAAAGAAAAAAACAGTCTTTTAACTGGTGCAGGGTGATGCCATATCCCCAGCCCGGGGCTGGGGAAGAGCAGGCTTAGTGGCTGTGGCATCTAGGGAATGCTGTGACCTGTCCAGGGGCAGGGAAGCATTTAGTCACCATAAATACATCCAGAAGGAGGAGAGACACGTGCTTGGAAGAGTCATCAGGACTAGGGGCTGGGTTGGCAAGGAACTCCAAGAGGTGTGGGTGGATGTCCCCTGCTCTTGGGTTTTTCTGTGTGCTTCTTCTCTAGTCAGGTACCCAACACTGGATGGCAGCTCTTCGGACTCCAAAATCCCAGTGTCTGTGAAATCTGGACACGGGAAACTTTCAACCACTAGGGAGATGGGATCAGAGCCAGACCACCAGTGAACCCCTGGCCTCATGGGGGGCTGTGCTCTAGTCCCCGGCTCACAGGCCCCCCCTCCTCCTCAGTGCTCACTTCTGGCCAAAGACTGACCCAGCTTGCCCCATGGAAGGCATGAACCAGACACAGGTGACGGAGTTTGTGCTCCTGGGCTTTTCCCACGGACAGCCCTTCCTCTTTGCTCTTTTCCTGGCCATTTACCTGGCCACGCTGCTGGGGAACTCTGCAATACTCTCCCTCGTGTCCCTGGACCCTCATCTCCACAGCCCCATGTACTTCTTCCTTAGTCACCTGTCCTGCCTGGACCTTTGCTACTCATCAGTGACGGTGCCCAAGATCCTGGCAAACGCTCTGCGCCCACAGGCGACCATCTCCTACTGCGGGTGCCTGGTGCAGATGTTCTTCCTGATGTGGTGCGCGGGGGCTGAGTGCGCGCTGCTGGCCGTCATGGCCTATGACCGCTACGCGGCCGTGTGCCAGCCCCTGCACTACGCCCAGGCCATGAGCCGCAGCACCTGCGCCATGGCTGCTGCCGGCTGCTGGCTCTGGGGGCTGCTGGACTCAGCCGTGCACACCCTCCTGGCGGCCTGGCTCTCATTCCGCGGGGCTGCCCAGCTCCAGCACATCTTCTGTGATGTGCCGCCACTGCTGGGGGCCGCCTGCAGCAACACCCGCCCCAATGAGCTGGCCCTCCATGTCTCCAGCATCTTTGTGGGACTCAGCCCCTTCCTGCTTGTCGTAATCTCCTACCTTTGCATCCTGGTCACCATCCTCGGGATGCCACTGGCCACCAGCCGGCGCAAGGCCTTCTCCACGTGCTCTGCCCACCTGCTTGTGGTCACCCTGTACTTCACGGCGGCCAACCTGAACTACAACCGGCCCAGCTCGGGCTACTCACCGGCAGCCGACACACTGGTCTCCGTGTTGTACTGCATCATCACCCCCATGCTCAACCCCCTCATCTACAGCCTTCGCAACCAGGAGGTCTGGGAGGCCCTGCGGAAGGTTGTGCGGGTGAGTGGCTGCCCAGGCTCCCCAGGCAACAACGCCTGAGCAATGCCAAGGCTGCGACAGGCTGCCGACCTGGCGCTGGCACTGCAGTGTCCATCCGTGGGATGTCTGTGACAGCACAGCAAGCTTGGGGCTCCCAGCCCAAGCACATGGCACACTGCCATCACTCGTTTCACCCTCAGCACATCACTGATGGCAGAATGGCAAAATAAAGTCAGGAACAAGGCTACAGGTCCAGGATTCTGTCTTTATTTTCCAGATGCCACGTGCTGAGCTCGGCACAGGACCTGCTGCAGCTGCGCTACTGCCAGGGAACTCTGCAAAAGGCAAATTCATGTGATGCCAGACATGTGCTGGCCCTGAGCATGGCCACGAGCTCTGCCTTAGGGCTGCCCCAGGTCTTGAGTCAGGCCCTGCGCAGAACAAGGGCAGTGCCTCGTACTGCATAACCTGGCCTGGACAGAGGGGCTGTCACACCATCCACCTTCCCCACATGCCTTGGCTTTGAATCTGATGTCTGCTGGGTTTCCCCAGGCTGCCAGGGAGGCTCTGCAGCACTTTGTACATAAGCACAGCAGCTTGCACAGGCCACCCACGGCCTCAGTGCTGCAGTCAGACAGAGGTCTCAGCACTGAGCTGTGAGCTGGTGGCACTGAACTCCTCACCAGAAATGCTTTGCTTTATGGCCAGAAAAATCTACCTGTGCAGCTGTTGTCTGTGGTATGGCTCTGGGTGACAGTGGCTGAGGACGGGCTGGGGACGTGGGGCTACTGCCGCTGCCTCAGTCGCCTCTTCCAGCAGGGGGTCTGCAGCTGGGTGCAAGCTCAGATGGTTGGGTGGGTAATGGCCAAACCCGCAGGTGCGTGCGTGAGGCACAGCAGTGCCCAACACTGCGGCAGAGCCAGGAGCAGGGGCTCGCTGGGGCAAGGGAGATGACACAGGCAGGTCACACCTGCAGTCACACGACCTACGTCGGCTGGACATCAGTTAGACCCAAACATGCTCATCTGTAGCTCAGTTACCAAGAGATACCCAGCATTATCCAATCTGTCCCCAAAGAAACCCACTGGAGAGTCAGAACTGGGAGGCACACGGCCTTGTTGGGAGCAGTTTGCCATTTCTTAGTGCACAACACATGATTTTATTCTTCAGGGAAAGAAATGTTTCTGTAACCCACCTGTTGGGTTGGGCTGTTGCTCCTACCCAGACAGGCTGTGAGTCCCTCAGTCCTCCCTGCTATATGCCCTTCTGGATTCTAAAAAGTCCTTGAAACACCCTCAGTCCAGTCTCACTGGACACATCGGAGTCTGCCCAATGAACCCCTTTCTGAAGAGCCCCTGGAAAGTGACAGCAAGAAACACAGCAGGAACTGCACAAGGAAAAAAGACTGGGGAAGTTACCTCAGAGAAACAGAAAAATCAAAGCACTCCAACCAAACAAAAACCCCAAAGCCAACCAACCAGAAACCCAAACAAGAAACCTCTGGAAAACTTACATTAGAATTGGTAATTTTTAACTTGAATCCCAATGCACCTTTCCTGTGACAAACAGACACAGCCTGTGGGTTTTCCCAGGATCAAACACTGAGCAGGAATGCCACACTCTTGCCCAGGCAGTACAGGCTTGGTCAACTGCTGCGTGGTCCAGAACTCACTGGCGAACCACACTGAACTCTAAAGCTTCAGTGTCACAGTGGCACCCTCTGCACCCACTCCTGGCAGTGGCAGTGACTGGGGTGCACTTCCACAGCCCCTCAGTCCCACAGCCCCTCAGTCCCACGGCCCCCCAGGTGTTCCTGCAGCCCCTCAGGTGCGGTTCTACTCAGCTGTCCCTGGTTTATTCCTGCTGTGATGGTACCTGCATCCCACAGAGCAACAACTCCCACAGCCGAGCATCCACCTAAGATGTACTGGCTTGAGGGAGGGCTTTGCTTTGCGTTTCTGAAAACTGTTTTAAACATTAATGATAAAATGTTTCCTGCTGTCCTGCTTCCCACCTGCCCAGCCTTTTCCCCACATCTGTGATGAAGAGTCAGGGGGCTTTTCAGGAGCCTCCAGCAGGCAGAGGGGACACAAGCTGTCACAGAATCACCGTGACACAATTTGAGCCAGGCCAGAGCAGAAGCTGTGAGGGAGGGCACAGCCCCCTGGGACAGACACACCCGTGCCCAAAAGGAGCACACAGACCACGTTCACGTTTCTCTGCTCCATGCTGCAAACATGGCTCATCCTGAAAGTGGAAACCCTTCCTTGGGACAAAGGCAGATTTGGCTTTCCCAGTGCTCTTTTCCCTGACCCCTGACTAGGATGAGATCCAGGGCCACAGCAAGAAAGAGGTCCCACAGCTCACGTCCCTTCTGCCTTGCCTGGACTAGATTTGGTATTTCTGCTCTGGGAACTGCCCCACTGGGAACAGGACACACTCCTGCAGGCTTGCTGGCTGCCAGGTGGGGCAGCCTAGATGGAAGAGACAAGACACCTTATATTGCACTCACATGCTCTTAAACCATCCCACGTTTCCCATCTGGAAGTGGATGAGAATCAAAATCCTCTTGGGCATAAGACAAAACATTCCCTCTGACACTGCCAGTTTGCTCCTTGATATTTCTCTGAATGTGGATACACCAAGCTGAGCGAAATGAAGCTGATAACATGGAAAAGGCTGAAGCAGAGAGAGGCTGTCGTGGTTTGACGCTGGCCAAAGGCCAGGCACCCACGACAGCTGCTCACTTGTCCTCCCCTGCCGCAGTTGGGCAGAGGATGGAAAAAAAAAATAAATGAAGGGTTCATGAGTTAAGGAACCCTTCCGGTGGAGAGAGGGGCCCTGCTCCCAGGCTGGAGCAGCCTGTCCTTGGAGGGCTGCACCCCGTGGAAGAGTGAGGACTGTGTGCCCGTGGGAGGGGCTCACGTTGCGGCAGGTTTGGCAGGACTGCTGCTCCTGAGAGTGGACCCACGCTGGAGAAGTTCACAGAGAACTGTCTCCCCTAGGAGGGAGCCCACGGCCTCACAGGGGAAGGACTCCTCTCCCCGAGCAGCAGCAGCAGATCTCAGGTGACGAACTGACCAAACCCCCATGTCCAGTCTCCCTGCCTGGGAAGGAGGGAGGGGTTGGGGGAAAAAAGGTGTTTTTAAGGGCTTATTTTACTTCTCATTATCCTCCTCTAACTCTGTTAGTAATAAATTCACTTTGTACCTTTAATTTGAGCCTGTTTTGCCCTTGGAGTGTTTTCTCCCGGTCCTTATCTCAACTCATGAACCTTTGATTAAATTTTTCTGTCCTCTGCCCAGCTGTGCCAGGGAAGGGTAAGTGAGTGACTTTTGTGGGTGCCTGGCATTTGGCCAGTATCAAACCACAACAGAGGCAAAAGTTTGGAAGGAAGCAGCTTGCACTGTGCTCATTTCATTGCAGAAGCTTCACATAATTTGCCGGGAAGAGGCCAACTCTGCCATGACACTGTCCCCGCCACCAGCCTTCATCCACCATCTCAATGTGTGTGATTGTGTCATCAGGATCAAAAGAAATCTCATCATCTCCATCTGCAAAAATTGTCAAGAAAAGACAGTCATAATGCAAAGAGAACCTCAGAGAGACCTGGTTCATATTCCTCCTCCCACCTTCCCCCAGGCAGGAGAAGACAGAACAAGTGCTCTGACAACCCCCAAGAGTTTACCTCACCCAATCCCCATCCAACAGCACAGATAAAGCAGAGAAAGAACAAGACATCACAGGTGAAAGATGAAGTTTCTCTGTTCTGTCCTGGTTTGGGCCAGGACAAGGCTAATTTTTTGCAGTTGCTGGGAGGGGCCATGGCCAAGACACGGAGATTATTCTATACCCCCTCATGTCACTGCCAGGGGTGGGGGAAAAGGACTCTCAGTTCTGAGGAAGACGGGGTTCCTTCTGGTTGAGAAAATGTGGTGGAGGGAGCCATCCAATATTGTCTATTGTTGGGTATTTTTCTGTGTGAATAATTTCTTTTCTTATGCCTTTTGTTATTGACATTGCTGCTGTTACTGTTTGCTTTCTTATTGCCGTTTCCAGTAAATTGTTCTTATCTCAACCTGTGATCTTTGCCTTTCTGTGCCTCCAGCTGGAGAGGGTTTCTTTTTTACTGAGAGTACTAAACTGGAGAATACCATNAGGACTCTCAGTTCTGAGGAAGACGGGGTTCCTTCTGGTTGAGAAAATGTGGTGGAGGGAGCCATCCAATATTGTCTATTGTTGGGTATTTTTCTGTGTGAATAATTTCTTTTCTTATGCCTTTTGTTATTGACATTGCTGCTGTTACTGTTTGCTTTCTTATTGCCGTTTCCAGTAAATTGTTCTTATCTCAACCTGTGATCTTTGCCTTTCTGTGCCTCCAGCTGGAGAGGGTTTCTTTTTTACTGAGAGTACTAAACTGGAGAATACCATTCCTAAACCACAACAGTTCCCAAGCCAGGTCTCATTCTGCTTCCCAGGAGGAAGAAATGTAAACCACCAAGTCACAATCTTTTCCCCCCTGCTGATGCGGCGAACCCCTACGTCCCCGGGGCACAGCGCCTTCCCCTAAGCCGTGACGGCAGACCCACCTCCTTGGTAATCGTAGAGAGCCACCGCACAGATCCCGGGGTTCTGCCCCTCATAAGCGCTGTCCGTGCTGCCTGCAGATCACAGGACGGACAGATGAGACAGAGGCTGAAGCAGCCACACAGTGCTGGTCAGTGCCACCCTCTAGCCCAGCTTTGGGGAAGCACATCCAAACCCTGTCAACAAGGAGAGGTGCACCACAGCCCCAAAGCAAGGTGTGACTTCCCTCCCCTTCTTCAATGAGACAGTTGGGTCCTGATCTTTCATGCTCCTCTCCCAGGAAAAAGGCGGGGAATAACTCCAACCTCTTCACTTGCCATCTCCAGTACCAGCAAAGCTGCAACGGAAGCACCGACAGCAGCCCGTGCAGTTTGCTCCTGTGCTTAGACAAAGGCTACCCCACTCCTCACACCAGGAGACTCCACCAGACCAGCTCTCGGGAACACCAGCCATGTGAGGAATGGGCTGAACCAGAGGCACCCTCAGGCCCCGGTGCAGCACTGGCAGCCACTTGCCAGGAAACTGCAGCAAGAGTGTTGGTCCACATCCAGCTTCCCCCGAGCCTGTGGCAGCCTCGTGCCCATACCCCAAATCCAACAGACTCCTGCTGTCTGGTCCAGCATCCCATGCAGTTCAACTGCACCTTAGAGCTGGGCAGGGAAGTGGGACGCAACCAAGTCTCCACCATCAGGGGCTGCTATCCTAATCACAGTAGACTTCAGGATAAAAATTCCCTCTGGACTTTGTCCCATACATCCAGTGAGGTGAGTGGACAGGTATGAACTCCCCAAGACATGGGCTCTTCCATCAGTACTCACCCAGGTGGGGCTGGCTCTGTCTGGGCTCCTGAGGAAGGATCACTTCATAGTCTTCACCTCCATCTCCTCCAAAGTCATAGGTGGCATCCGGCTTTCCCAGTGGGGCTGGCAGCTCCTCATAGTCAGCAACTCCACTGGTACTGTCACAGTAGTCAGAGGGCTCTGGCAGCTCCTCATAGTCTCCACCAACATCCGAACTTACACTGTAGGTGGGCTGACCCTGGCTGGGGGCCTTGCACAGCTCGGCATTCAGATCTGCTGGCCTCGGTGGCAAAGTGGGTGGTACTTCTTCATCCTCCTTTTGGGCCTCCTGACGTGAGGGGAGACAGTGACAGGAAAGTCACCTGCAAAGCACCCACCACAGGCAGCTCTTCCCTGACTGCCAGCACCTGACACAAGGCAGCCCCTTTACTGCTGCCAGGGCACAAATGGAGCATCACCGCCTGCACTCCAGGGAAACAGCTGAGCTACTCGGGACACGCTGAACCAGCACATGGCATTGCTCTGGAGACCCTCAGGGCTCATGTGTTTGAACTCTGTTCATACTTCACTGCTGCCCATGGTCCTGCCACTGCACTGACCCACTCCAAGAGCTTGTCCCATGGGGTCAGGTGCCGTGCAGCCACGTCCCATCCCCATCCCAATGCTCCCCCTTATCCTTCCAAAGCCTCTCACACGCTGTGGCTGTGCTCCACGTCTTCCTGCAGGGCTGCCCATAAAGCACAGCCCCTCTCAGGGGCAATCCCCTCTGCCTGCTCCCCTTCCCAGCTCTCCCAGGCTGCCTTGGCACCTGTTCTCCTGGTGACACGGGCTGGTCCCCAGCAGTGCTCCTGGGGACCCTTGCTGGCATGGCTGGAGGGGCTGCCCCACTGTGCTCCTTCTCTCTCGGTGGGGTTTCCTGCTGGAGAAAGGCCATCAGACTGCTCAGTCCCTTTGAACAAGTCCAGAACAATGGCTCTTCACATTCCCAACTGAGCAACTCAGAACATTTTCCTCCACCTACAGACCTGCTCTGGGCCTGGGCACTCATAGGCTGGTGACAACAGAGGGGCAGCCCCGAAGAGGAGCATGTTGGGGGGGGACGGGACAGCTTCACTGTTAACACCCCTCTGGTCTCTGAGTGCAGGAAGAGCAGCAGGTGGGAAGGCAGGTAAACACAGGGGCTGGGTGCCACCTCCAGTTTGCTGGGATGCATCCCACACACAGACTGCTGGGATAGCAGTGGTGGGGAGGAGTAACCACACTGTTTGCCAGGCACCAGAGGCAAAAGGAGCTGAGGCCAGAGCACAGGCGCCATGGTTGGGTGCAGGTGTGTCCTTATATGAGTGTTTGGTGTGCTGAAAAGGAAAGTCCAGTGACAACTGTGAAGCTCAGTGGCCATTCTTGGCAGATGCAGGGAAGCAGTTTAGGCACGAGGTTAACCTCAAGACACCAGATAAAAGGACATGGAGCTGCCTGGCTCTGAGGAAAAGCCTGTCATGAGGACATGGCAAGACAGCCCTGGCTCACCTGCTGCTGAGCCACCTGGTGCTCCCGGGCCTGCCGCCTCACCCGCTCCTCCTCTGCCTGCCTTCTGCTCTCCTCCTCTGCCAACTTGGCCATGTGCTCAAACCGTGACCGCAGGCTGCTGGTGCCACTGGAAGCTCCTGTGAGGAGACAGCTGATTGACACAGCCCTACCTCTTCCTTCCACCACCCCAAGCATCCAGGAGAAACCCAGACCTCTGCCTCTTCCAGAGAATCTTGCAGTTCAGCCACTTCCTCCTGCCTGCCAGCACAGGTTAAACCCCCATCCCACCACCGCACACACCTGCCAGCATGCTGCCTCGGAGGAACTGTGAGGCCCATAGGCCCACGGCTGGTACTCAGGTCTCACCTGCCTCCAGGGGTCTTGTTTTCTCATAGGAGGAGGTGGGAGCTGCCATCTCATCAAAGCCAGCAGCACACTGCAAGAGGAAGGGGAAGAATTGTTCAGCTTGTTGGGCAACGCCAGTGCTGGGTTTGGGTACTGGTGATGGAAAGCTTTGTTCCCAGGTGTGTTTGTCCTCACCTGTACCCCTGCCCTGGCCCAGGGGAGGCTGTTGGCTGCAGTCCCCTCTTCTGACACCTCCCTGCCCTGGGGACATACCTGTTGCCCCCCAGCCAAGGACACAGGTGTCCCTGCCCGAGAGGTGGCACTGAGAGCTGGAAAGGTGCTGTGGAGCCCAGCGAGGGAGGCTGAGCAGTGGCACAGGACAGCAGGGCTGGGGGCACTCCCTGTACCATGGCAAGGAGTTGAGGGGATGCCTGGCAGGATGCCTGGCCATCTGCCTCTTCCCCAGGCCCAGGGACACTATTCATCCATCCCTGCACTCCCAGTGAAAGCACTTCCCTGCTGGATGCACAGCTGCCTCACCTGCCGTGTGTGTGCAGTGGCACAGGCTGGAAACCAGCACCTGTGTGTGAACACCTGCGGCATCACTGGCTTCAAGAGGTGTGGAGAGATGCTGAACTGGGAATAGTATTGGTGGGGAGGTTGCAGGAAACCCAAAGTGAGATAGAGAGGGCTTAAGGGTTTATCTGTTTTCATGAGAAAACTACTTCATGCAGAAAGAAACCAGCAGGTAGGAGCCACTTTTCAGCCTGACACTTTACACCAGAGCTGCCTGCAGGTGTCACAATAGGCTGGTGGCCAACTGCCACTGCGGCCATGGATCCCTGACAGCAGCTCTGCTCTCCCTGCAGAAAACACACCTGAGCAGGCGAACCAGCCTGCAGGCTCAGAACCAGGTGTCCACAGGTCACAGCAGAGGCCTAGACATGCTGTGTATATGACAGCATTTGTATTTTGTGAGACTTAGTCTGACACTGAGTGTCCAGAGCTTTACCAAAGGGGAGTTCAGGCTGCCTGAGGGTCTGTTATGCTCTCCTCTGGTGCAGTGAATTCAGAATTTCTGCAGTGCCTAAGGACCAGGCAATCAGAAACTTAGTTACTTGCCCAAATATCCTTATTTTTACTATGTTTGTTTATGCTTCAGTGTTCTCAAAACACACAAATTCATGTTCACTTTGAGCCACACAAGAACTGCTTATCTCCTCTCTGTACCCTGCTTCCCAAAGGACCCACAGCCCTTTTACCAAGTCCTCATCTGCTTTTGCATGTTGTTTTTGACTACATACAAGATGTGCCTTTCGTCAATGCCCCTCCATTTGCTGTTGCTAAATTCCCAGACAGTGCTAATCTCTTCTGAGGGCAGGACAACATTCCCTCTCTGCTGCTGGCCCAGCCTACACACGCAGCATGGACAGGACCATGTGGGTTGCTTCAGTGTGTTTATATCCTCCCCTGCTTCCCCGAGCTCCCGAGGACGGCAGCGTTGGTGCTGTACCAGGCACAGCACTGTGCCCCACAGCAGGGAAAGCAGGTTTCAGGGAAGGCACCCTCACTGCCTCTTCCAAATGCCCCAAAGCCCCAGGATTCACATTTTTTAGGCTATCCACATCCATGCAGATCCTCACCCACTGGCAGGACACCTTTTCCTGACTGAGCCCTCAGGGCAGCCTGCCAAGCACAGAATTAATCCCAGTGCTTCAGTCTGAGATGTGACTGCAGACGAGGCTTTGCCTGGTGTGAGCCCAAACTGAAAACCCGAACCAGCTAACTGGGTGACCTCTTCTCATGCACAGCAGATTCATCTATGCCAATCCCATTCTTGCTGGGGTTTGTCAAGGTGCGCAGGAAGATTTAGCACCTGAACAGACCATGAGGCACTCGTTGATAGGAGTGAAAAGCCTGCAGAAGGTAACAAACAGCAGAGAAGTGAGGAGCTACAGACAGTGCCAGGAGGAATTCCCTGCATTACAGTCTCCCCAGGCTGCATCCCTCTTCACCCTCTGGTATTTTGCACTCGGCCAGTTCCTTCTTGCCATAGCTGTGCCCTGAGCACTGGCATCTCACCTCCACCTGGAGAATCTCTTATTTTTCAGCTGGGCAAAAAGCAGTGATTAGGAGGAAGCAATTGCAGGCTGCAGCAGTCTTACCTTATCCACTCTATCCTTCTGGACCCCATAACGGCCTCCAAATCCCTTGGCATAGTCTGTATGGAAAAAATGTTATTTTATAGTATTTTATATTTTGTGTGTACCTCTGACTTCAGTATGCTGTGACCAGTGAAATGAGTTTGCATGTGTTATCTCCAGTTAGTTCTGTATGTGATGTGGATAAAGCTAAGTGCTCTGGACAGTAGCTTTTAGGACTAGTCCCTCCCTTGTTTCAGCTGAGGGCACAGGTGTGCAGGGCTGCAGCTGCCAAACCTGAATCCAGGCACCAGGGGGAGAGGCCAGTCACCCCACCTGAGTGGAGCGTGGCCTTGTTCAGTGAAGTCAAACGTGCTGTACCCAAGGCATTCCTGGATCTGTTCTGCCTCACTCCTCTGAGCCCACCTTTACAGTGAGCTCATTGTTAGGAATGTCCCTCACAGAGAACGCACAGCAGAGTCTGGGAGTCCTGATTCAGGGACTCACATTCCATGTCCCCCACTGATCCAAGCACACACCTACTCTGCCCTTGTGCTTTGGGGTTCACTGTGTCTCAGCTGCTCTGCAACGTGCTGGACGCATTCTGCTTTCAGCAGCTGGATCTCTTACTATGAATCACAAGCTCCAGGTCTGTGTGTGCTCCAAGGAAACTGCTACCACCTCTGGCAACATTGCCTGACCTCTTTGGGATGCGTGGGGTTGCACTTCTTCCTGATGGTCCCAGCCAAGGGCATTCTTGTCCTGACGATCCCTCTGGACCCCAAACTTCCCACCAAAGCCCATAGAATAGTCTTCAGCCACAGGGATCCAGATCAGGGCATGGAAGAGAACAGACAAGGGAGGGAAGGAGACAAGTGGCAGCAGTGTGAGTTCAGGCTTTTCTCACAGGTTTTCTGTGCCCAGGACTTAAAGACATGGAACAAGGCCAGATTTCCCCACTGGTGCTGCAGCAACAGCCCTCCCTCCTCCCTGGGATGTGTCTGCTGCTATTAGCACCTGCCTGGGCTTCCCCTTCACCCTTCCTTTGGTGACATGCTGTCCAAGAGATCCCTATGCCCACAGAACTCTTCCGCTCCATTTCCTTTAGCCTGAACTCTTTCCAGCAGCCATGCACTGTGCAATGGCTTTCCTCACCTGACCCATTCCCAACAGCTCCCTGTAGCTCTTCCACCATTCTTGCAGCAGATTGCAAAAGCCCTGCACAGTGCATAGTCCCAGCGGGCAGTTCCCAGCTCCAGCCCTGACACTGCCTGCTCCCTGCCCTCAGCTGGCTCCCCCAGCTCCCCCAGCCCCTCCAGTTCACCCAGCTCCCTCAGTTTTCCCTGCTCCCCCAGATCTGCCACCTCACCCAGCTTCCCCAGCTCACCTGGCTGCCGTGACTCACCTTTCTGAGAGTCATGCTTCTCTGCCTGGCTCTTGTAGTCAAATCCCACAGCTGCTTTGTCCACCTTATCCCTCTCCACTCCATAACGGCCACCAAAGCCCCTGGAATAATCTGAGGTGGTGTATGGAGTCAAATGCTGCCCCCAGCATGGGGCTGGCGAGGAGAGGATGGGGAGCAGCACTGGGAAGGGCCACCAGGGAGAAGGGACAGCAGCAGGGATTATGGAAAACACCATAGAAAGCGAAGGGTTGGAGGGGACAGAGTGGATGGCAGGAAGCACCACAGACAAGAGCCCATAGGAATGGGGCCCAAGGCAAATGTGGGTCAGGGCAGGAGGAAAGGAAGGAAACGGACATGCCAAAGACAGTGGGAGCTCTGCCACCCACGAAGGCAAAGTCAAGCAGCTCTTGGGCACTGACAGCCGGGACATCGCTCCCTCATCCACCTCCAGAGCCAAGATTTCAGTCTGTGGTCTGCCAGCCTCGGGAAAGTGCTGTAAGTACACTGAGCCTTGGAAGTACAAGAATGGCAAAAGGGCTTACGTTTGCTAGAGTGGCATCTCAGCTTCCACAAGGAAGCACCTGACCCTGGGGACTGCCACCAAGGCTGAACCCCCCTTTCTGCAGACATGCTCCCACTCTTCTCACTGGCACGTTGGCCACTGAGTGATAGCACAGCACGGTTGCCTTGTGCCTCTCCTTTTTCCATCTCCAAACTAGTGATCCATTAATGACTTCAACCATGTTCAGCTGTTTTCTAAGGACCACCTGGTTATTACTGGCTGATTCCTGAGACATTTCAGCCTCCATCCTGACTCCTGGCTGTACAGACTCCTCCTTTCAGACACCTGCCCGCTTGGTCTCTAAATCCTGCCCTTCAGGAGTAAATCGGAGTCGCCTCTCCCTGGTCCCTGACGCTATTCTCACAGGTCTGCATTTCACCGAGTTGGGGCGTCTCCAAGAACTTCAGCTGTACCAATCCATGGAGATTATGATCTAGAGAAATATGCCTACGAACATTATGTATTCCAGAACAGATCTCTGTTTCATAGAAGCTCAGTCACTTAATCTGTAAGTCCCAAAAATTCTTAAACTTACTGTGACTAAACTATTATCTCCCTATGGGGCTGTTATGAAATGGATCTTTAAGAGAGCTGTTTTCAGTAAACACAGATTTTATGACTGTTACCTTGCTGCTAGAGCTTC
The DNA here is from genome assembly GCA_013397865.1 of Struthidea cinerea. NCBI lineage: Eukaryota > Metazoa > Chordata > Aves > Passeriformes > Corcoracidae > Struthidea > Struthidea cinerea. The sequence goes on from VZTI01006009.1 coordinate 34,476, forward strand.
CAGTATGGACACATTTTTATGAAAAGCAATCCAAACACCCTATTTCTGACATTTCCATTTCCTGAGCAATTTCTGTGGTTTCACACAGCCTGATGAATTTTTGTGTCTGCAAGAATATGTTAATGGAGCACAACTGCATGCGATTCATTATGTTAAGATCAACTAAGAATGCCTCAAACCATTTTCCTTCTTTTATAGTTTCCTTTTAAATGAACCTGATTCGGTTCTTTCCTTGGTAATGCGGTATTCCTCACATCTACCTCAAACAGCAACAGACCATGCCCTCTCACCTTCTCTTGGGTGCAGAATATTTAAAATACCCTTAGTTTCAATTCTTTAACTGGTTGTTGAATTATCTGCAGAATTCTGCAGAAGTTTGGATGCTCTGTAGAGTTTTGTTTTCATACCCATTGCTGTGCCCTTTCCTTACAGGGCTGCTTTTCCAGCAATCAATTCTCAAGTGCTACAGTACTTGGGCTTCCTCTGAAGCAGTTCTAAGAAGGGCTTTGAGAGGACAGGGAGCACCAGCCATCCATTGCAGGGTGGGGGTGTCTCCTCTGCTCAGCCAGGATGGGGTTTCCACCACAGCAAAGCACAGAGACAAGCAGGATGTACAGTACGAGGATGGTGACAGGACAGCGGGGAATGGGGCCACAGGGGTGATGGACTGGGAACAGGAATCTGAAACAAGAGACAGGAGACTGTGCCACAGCCAACAGCACGGGATACTGGGAACAGAAGAGAAGCTGGGCAAAGGGTCAAGGGGCCACATGTGCTCATGGACTTGCCTTTCTGGGACGAGTGTTTCTCCACCTCACCCTTGTATTCAAAGCCCAGTGCTGACTGGAACAAGAAGGGGAGGACTGTCAGTCATCCTGAGGGCCAAGACGGATCTCAGTCTCCCTCCCCTGGGACCAGGCTGTTACCAGCTCCCTGTCTTGTGCTGCACAATGCAGGGCCAAACACCACAGCCCCTGGACAAAAACTGTTCTGCGTGGATGGGACAGGCCCACCACATCAGTGCACACCAGTTATCTCCACAAGTGCCCCACACTGTGTCACTGGCCGCTGGCCTGCACACAGGTGAGCTGTGCTTCAGTGAGACCATGGCACATGGCACACCCTGCACACCCCGAGCTTCGAAAACTGAGCCACAGTCTGGCACGCAGCAGTGCTCTAGGCCACAGGTACGCATTTCAGCTGCACTGTCCAACACACCTTGTCGGCTCGGTCCCGCTGGACTCCGAACTTGCCACCAAAGCCCTGGGCTGCATCCGTCTGGGAGGAGTGCTTTCCAACATCAGCAACGTACTCGTGTCCTACTGCGCACTGAGAGGAGAGACAGCGTGACACGAGCATCCATGGTGGACAGACAGAGGCACCACAGCTGCTTCCACATGCTGCTGACACGCTCGCAGCCACGGGGTAACAGGTGCAAGCTGACTGTGCCGATGGTGGCCGTGCTCTCCACGTGGCCTTTGCCAGCACCAGCTCTGCTCTGAGGCCTGGGAGGAGCCTCAAGGGCTGTCATCTCACAAACCATCCCGACTGCCAGCTCACCAAGCAAAGTGTGGGCAAAGCAAAGCCAAATACCAGCTGCTCTCAAGTGCTGGTGGAGTTGCATGGTGGATAATCACAGGGGAAACAAGAGCAAAATGCAGATAGGCACACACAACCGAGAACTCCAGGCAGAGATCTGACACCCATTCCCTGTTTCTGTATCTGACAGTGAGGGCCAGCAAACCTGGCCACAGGCCGGGCCAGGATTCTGCTCTCCCTGCTGGAGATGCTGTGGCCAGGAGCCACAGACACTCTATGCCAAAATGGAACAGCTGTGCTCAGGCTCTGCTGGACTAGACTGAGGGTGTTTTTGTTGAGCAACTTCTTGGCCTTTGTCCAGTTGCACCAGGATGCTGCAAATGTTCAGCTTCTGCCCCTTCTCCTGAGGAGCGTGTGCAGTTCCTGACTACAACACCTCCAGCAGGGAGAGCAAGGAACTTTTCAGGACAGTCTGTTTCTCACCCTGTCATCCTGGTATTGTTCAACCCCACAGTGACCACACCCACTGAACTCTACTGCAATCTAACCATCTCAGTTCTGAAAAAGAAGTATTAAATGCTGAAAGGTGCAGGAAGAAGCATTATGATGATGATTATCACAAAACATAGACAGGATCTGATGTCGAGGGCTTTATCTCAGGGAGAGATGATGTCTGTAATGCAGAATATGAGAAGGGAAATATTATACGTTAGTTCTACAAGCACAAGTAGGGAGGCACCAGATTTAATTATTATGCAGCAGACTTGAACAGCCACAGGAAGTCCTTCACAGCTAAAGGCAGCATTGCAAAGAAGTTGTAGCGATGCGTTATACAAATGAATTCAAACAGATCCTGGAGACAGATTATGGGCTAGCTGGACATGTGTGAATCTGTGCAGCCGTGCAAACTCTCCATTCCCTCCCTTCAGAGTCAGGCCAGAAAACATGGATGCCCCTTCTTTTATGAGAAAAGCACTTTTCCACTGAGGCTCAAGGAAGCCTTCCACAGCTGTTACCTTATCCATGCGGTCTCGCTCTGTTCCAAATTTTCCTCCATAGCCATAGGATGCCTTGGGGCCAGTCTCCAGCTCCTTCTTCTTGATGACCTCATGTTCCTCTGATACCTTGCTCCTCAGCTCATGGATGCTGGAGACAGAGTCAGGGCAGGTCAGCGTGGGATTTTGCAGAGCCATGCAGCTGGCTGGAGCATCCCCGTGCCCCCGCACCAGCCAAAGCCCAGCACACAGCAGGACACGCATGCGGGACCAGCTGCCACCGTGTGCCTGCGCTGGGCTCCCCTGGGCGCCAGCCACACACGCGGCCACTGTGCCTGAGAGGGCAGCCCGGCGTCTGGCAAGGGACCAGAGTAATGGGCTCAGGGGGACATCCAGCCCCCCTCCTGCGGCCCTGTTCAGGGCTACACCCCGACTTTCTCGGAACCGCACACCTTCCTTTTTCTGAGTGCTGCACTGGACACACTGCAGGGCTCCGCTGGGCTGTCCCGAGGGAGCTGTAGCCGCGGGTCAGCCCCGGGCAGGGAAGGAGCGAGAAGCCTTTGCACTGGGGCAGCCCCATGTGCAGGTATTCCCCCTGATCCCCCACAGCGGCCCGGGCAGCACCAGCGAGGAGCCGCAGAGCAGGAGCCCGAGGCGGCGCCCGCCCCGCCGGGAGCCAGCCCGGATGTGGCCGGGCCCCGCGGCGGGACTGCCCGCGGGAACGACCCGCTCGTCCTCCCGCAGGGCCGGTCCCCCACACCCCCCGGTGCTGGTTCCCCCGTCGCACTCACTCGATGTGCCCGGCGCGGCCGGAGCCCTCGATGGTTTTGGCTCCCCAGCGCTGCTCCCGCTCGGAGATGTCGTTCTGCGGGGCGAACCGCGGCCGTCAGCCCCGGCCCCGCGCGGGGCTCGGTGCCGCTCCGTCGGAGCAGGCACAGCCCAGAAGTCCCGGCACCCCATCCCCGGCGCCCGCCGCCGCCCTGCAGGACACGGCACGGCAGGGCAGGGCAGGGCAAGGCAGGGCAGGGCCGGGGTCTCCGACCCACTCCGCAGAGCCGAGATGACACCAGGGATCTGCGGAATTCGCTGTTCGGGAAAATACTGGAGAAACCGCAGTGACCTCAGCCCTCGGGCCTGGCTATCACAGCCTTGTTTTGTAGCTTTGTGGAAAGTCTGAGCATACATTCGATAAAGTGAAGCATCAATAAAGTCTTTCCTAATATACAGTAAAGCTGAAAATATGTCTATATGAAAGAGAATGAAAAAAATTAATACAAAGTCTTATTCTGGTCATACTTAGTTTGAATGCTTCCACAAATAGAAGAAATTAGGTAAGCAAAAGAATTGGACAGTGTAGATTTTTCCTAAAACATTAATAACTTGAAACTATGAGAAAGGAATTTGCTTTTCTGTCCCAAACTGGAATTTCTTACTGGAAATAATTAGGCAAGACTGAACCTCGAAACACAGGACTCTTGTCTAACAGGAGAGGCTTATTGGGAAAGTAATAGAGAACCAATTGGAAAATGAAAATCATGACCCTGTATGAATGCAGAGGGTTCCCCAGGCTGAGCTCTTCTGCTCTCTCACCAGCTCACTCAGAGATAGAAAACAAGAGTAATAAGAGGCACAGAGCTGCATCTGCACAAGTTGCCTCTAAATAGAGTAGGATTTTCCATCTGGAAAAAAGATAAATGAGGGAAATCCTGGATCCTGTACAGTTACGAACAGTGTGGGACAGAGAAAATGTAAGTGTTCACTGTGTCTTGTAACATATGTTGGGGGGAGGACAAGGGAAGTTACCAGCGAGCAGGTTTAAGAAACCCTGCATATTCTGTACTCCCTAAGTGCCATTACTTGTGGTCAGACATGGGGTGTGCAATGATGTAGGAAGTTCTAGAGACTTAACCTGGTATTGGAAGTGGCTCAGACAGGTGACCTGACAGTACCTGCAAGGAGCTGATGGAACTCGGTTGATCCTGCCCTGCCAGTGGTGCTGCATGCAGTGCCAAGCCCTGAGCCCCGGCCCAGCTCAGCAGCAAGTGCCCAGGGCCAGGAACTCTTTGCAACGCCGGTATAACAGTTGCCACACCAGACACTCACCACGAAATCAGGGTCTGTGTCCCAGTCGTCTCCCTCAGCCTCCACCTTCACTGACACGTTGTGTCCCACAACTGCTTTCCACATCTGCACAACAAGGACGTGGTGTCACCCAGGGTGGCCACACATGGCCACAGCTGGCTAACACCCAGTCACAGCAGAACTTGGGCTGGAAGGAGCCCTTACAGGCCGCCTGTCCTCTGTCGCTGTTACGTCCGAGGCGCATAAAGAAAACGACATAGAGTTCAGGCTCATGAACAAGTGGAAGCTGAAGCTTTTTTTAAATAATTTTCTGACTACTATATAGGATAGATCGCAAAAAGTGTGTTGAGTGGCAATAGGTAATTGGTTCCTCGGCCATCCACCCCTTGAGAGGATTGGTCAAGTTTTAAGAGACCTATTCCATAATATTTTCAAAGTCGAAGCCATCACAATCTTGCAAAACAGCTTGCGGGTGCAAGAAGTTTATGAAACTGTGACCTTGTTTAAAATAGTTTACATAGGAAAGACAGTCTGCTCACAGAATATTGAGAAAAGGCTGAAGAATTTCTCTGCTTCTAGCTTTTTAGCACCTACAGTCCTCATACATCTGTCCCTCATACAGGACAGGGCACCCCAAAAAAGCTGCTCCTGAGCCCCAGCATGTCTTACAGCAAAACACACAAGGAGTGTAGGTGTGAACCACAGCCTTCATGCACCCTGACTCTGCATTTAGAACACACACCTTATTATAATGTAAATGAATGCTGGCATCCAGTTACCAGATTCTGCTTTTCCAACACACATTAATTTTCTGTGCTGTGGGAGGCTGTTCCCTGTGTTAACCCCCCTGTTAGCACAGTCGCACACACCACTATGGCATGCTCCAACACTGTGACACTGTGCTGCCGGAACTGAGGTGGACTCTTCAAGCCTCTTGTCTGTTTTTCAACATTTTAATCCCTTCCCAGTAGCCTAGAGAAGGGCCAGAGCAAGGCTGGACAGAGGTGTGACAGAACTGGTGCTGTATGGTGCTCATGTTTGTCATGTGGAGAAAATGGGAAATGGGGCTAAAAGCACCGAGGATGTAGGGTTAAACTGGCTGAGGCTGTGGTGGAACCACTCCTGCAGGCCTGGAGGAAGTGATGGGCCCAGGAAGAGGAAGTTAAAAGTAATGCGAAATCTAAAACCCCTGCATTTCATTTTCAAGGTGACCGTGAAAAACACATGATTAAAAAGCACCTCCCCCTCCCACCACCAACGACTGAGTTTTTACAAAACGAGAAAGAGAGAAAAGATGAGTTGGCTGCCTCTACACTCCAGAGCAATCAGTCTCATCCCTTCATATCCCACCCTTTTTACTGCCTGCAGTGTTGAGGAATTGCAAGTTCTGCTCTGTGTTGCCCAAAGCAGTTTTTTCGTGGGGCAGAGAGAAAGATGGAAGAGAATGTGCAGGAAAGACTGAGCTAAGCCCTGTTTTCCATCACACCAGAGCGTGAGCAAATCAACAGGAAGGAAGAGACCTCTCGTGTACTGGATCCTCAGTTAACAGCAGCTTTTGCCGTGTGCTGCTCAGCTGCCCTAACCCCTCACTCCCACAGCTGTAGAGAAGCCTCAGACAGCCCCGGGCACTTGGGGCAGTTGCCTCTGTGAAAGCAAAATGTTTATGCTGAGTAATTAAGTAATTCTCTGTTTTTGCTAAGTAATTAACTGTCCCACATCAAAAGCTGTTTAAGTAAACAACCTTCCAGTTTAGTGCAGTACACTGCTGATTTTCAAGCTGTCCTTTCCAGCTGAGTTTCAAGTTGTCCTTTCCTGAGAACCAGCACTGTAAGACCAGGGAGCGAAGAGAACAGAAACCAAATAAGCACAGCAGAGATGATTCTTTCTTCTGTTAAACAAAGGCCAGGTAGTCAGCTAAGGGAGAAGATGAAGGGCTAAGGCAGATACACAGTGAAGACCTGGTTTTAGGCCTTCTCCAGGTGCCTCAGGACCACAGCAGGTCTGTGACATTCCCCACTGACAGCAATCCAGTGCCAAACTGAATACAACTAATTGCAATGAGAAGCAGGGGAAGTAGAAAGGCTCACATGGACAACACAGCCCCATCTAACACCACCTTTCTTCTCCTTTTCCTCTCCCTAATTTATTGGCATCTCTCATGCCAAAGATTTTTAAAGTTCATTGCTTATTTTTGTAAAGCATAAACCAGCAGTAATAACCAGCTAGCACAGGGCTGCTCATTATCAGGGCCGCTGATTTGAGCTCAGATAAGATGGTTCAAGGTTTTAAATGCTGCTGTAAGTGCTGGTTCTTGACCAGCCATTCTCCAAAGCCACCTGCCATGCATTGTGGGAACCATGACAAACCACAGGCTGTAGTCACATCACGAGGCTCTGGACAATGTCTATATGAGAAATATCAGCCGGGGTAGCATCTCAGCCCTTTTTTTGTCCCATTTTCCCCTGGGAAAACATCCACTGCAGCATAAATACAGGGCTACCACACAGCACAGACATGCTGGTAGATTTGGAAATGTGGTTCTTCAGAGCCTCAAACACAAGAACAACAATGATGACAGGACAACAGCCTGAGAAGCAAATGCTGAGCATTGTCCACTTAAACATGCTTGGTCAGGAAGGAGTTCTCTTTGCCCACCAAACACTACACTTTTTTGTAATCATTTCTCACTTTCCACTCCCAAAACCCACTCAAGTTTTCTTACCTTTAAAGGCTCACCAGTTCCTGCTGGCAAACTTGCTGCTGCTTTTTGCTCAGGCACCTGCTGCCAGCAACAGCTTTGGGCCTGTGTCTCCTCTGAGTTCCTGTTTTAACTTCAGCTCTTTTCACTTCCTGTATCCCAGCCCCCAGCTCTGCTCAAGTCATGAGTCCCAGAACTGGCCCCAGTGCTGCAGTTCCCCTGCAGGCTGCCTCTGCTCTGAGGCACCGGCGCAGTGCAGACCCAGCGGTTCCCCCATCAGCACAGTGGATCTCATCAGCTCCCAGCACACCTTGTGTTTTAAAGAAAACTCAAACGAGTATAAAAAAAGTTCTGGTGGAGGCACAAATCCTGGAGCCAGGTATTGATGTCTTGAGCATGCCTTTTACTTTCAATATCTCTCCCCATTACTTGAAGGATTGAGGAGAACACTAACTGTGCTCCCGAACCTTTTCCCATTCTGCCCGGGGCCCTGAAAACTCCTTTGATCAACCTTGGACTTCTTGTTGCAACATCACCAGTACCCACATGAAAGAACCAGAGTGGGCACAGTCCAAAGGCTGCATTGAACTTAGTCAGCCGTCTGGTGACATCCCTGTTTCAGGCTCCCGGGAGGCAGCAAGCAATCCTGAAAAGAGTCTAGCACGTGGGTGCTTTCATTCTGCTCAGGAGTGACTCACCTATGACTGGACCCCTCTGTTGTTCTCCTCAGCACCGGCCTTAATGCAGCTCTCATTATGAGAGGTGGGTTGATCTGCCCTTGGTGAGGGCACCTGCATAGGTTCCTTCTCTTCTACGTCATCATGTGCTTTGTCTGCCATTCCCAGATCCTCACACCTGCCCTCTAATGGGAGCTGAGAGGGTCAGGACGGTTCCCCTTAGAGCTCCATGCAGGAACTTATATTCACTCCTCCCTATCCCATGATGTTGCCTTTCTCCTGGCACAAAACCAGACCCTGTCTCAGCCTCAGTGGTGGTGCAGAATTGGCGCGAGTGTCCCAGGGATGATAGAGCACAGCTTCGTTGGTTGATCTCCTTCTCAGGCTCTATTGAAGATAGATCAAAAATCAAGGCAGGACAGGTCCACTGGAGAAGAAACAAAATGTTGAAATGTTTGAGACAGGAAACATCAGCTAAAAGGCCCCATCTTTCATCAGGTCAAACCACAAAGCTGTTCAGTCAGACTATGCTTAGCAGACCAGGAGTTCCTTTTGAGGTTTTATTCCTATATTTAATCTAAGCCATAACTGTTCCACCTGCAGGTATAAAACATATAAATCTATCTGAGGCATCAGAATCGTGCCTTTCTTCAGTTCAGGAAAAAAAATGCATGGGCTTAAAGGAAACATACTTTGCTTCTAATCGTTGTTCCTGTTAAACACAGTGGAAACATTAACTACAGCCTTACAACACCCCAATGCTGGCTTTCGTTCCAAGAGTGGTGGGGGACGAGTAGTGACTGTGAACAAGGGTACCTGGTTTTGGCTACAGAAAGTTGGAAGGCGACAGTTTAACTGTCCCATTTGAGTTATCAGCACATTCCAGCTCACTGTTGCCAACTCCTGTATCTGTCCTGGGATTGCACAACTCCAACAGGGTGCAGTGTTCAGGCAAATGTGGAAAAGCAAACCCAAGCAGATATTGTTTTACTGGAATTGCTTTCACGATTCATGCAATGGTTTGGGTTGGAAGGGACCTTAAAATCATTAGTTCCACACACCCCTGCCATGAGAGATTGCCTATTCAAGTGCTATTTCCTTATTTCGTCAGTTGAAAAAGGCTGAGCAAGAAGTGAGATAAGGAAAAAAGGTCATCACCTAGGCATTCACATTGTATAAAGAAACTGAGCTTCTGCAACCATCACACAAGGCAGTGCACACAGAAGAGACCTGCAGTCCCACTGTATCCCACACCAGGTGTGGTGACATAGCAGCACTACATCCTCCACTTGGACAGTTACATGACAACATTACACAAATTCCATCTGAAAAATAAACTTTATTATACATACAGGAGCTCATACCCCAGGAAGCTATAGACAAACTATTTGGTCACTGAATTTTACATAGTTAGAGGAAGTTCACACGGATAATCATGGACAGTGCACAAGATGATATACAGTGCCAGTGCTCTGGACCTGCCAGAGATCCAGCTGGTTTAGCTACCAGTGAAATCAATCCATCCTCAAACAGGCTTTCTGCACTGGCTAGAGCAGCTTAGTTTATCAGCAATATCAAAAGAACTACCTCTTTCCCATGGGAAACATGTGAGTGTTAATACTCTACTAAGAGGCAGATACGATTCTCCTGGCCAGTACTCTGAACGAAATGACCACTCGGGATCTGACAGCGAACGTGACTGGAACTTCCTTGGCATTCCACATTCTCCTTTTGGAAGAGGGCAGTCTCAAATTCAGGAGGTCTTCAGAAAACATATGGAAATATATCCATATTTCCATATATCCTAAAAGATCCAGTCCATTTGCATCATTTGATTTGGGTCCAGACATGGCCAAACACCAGCACCAGCTTTCTACACCAGAGATACCAGAAGGTTTCAGAACCCTGGCTCCTTCCTCAGCACAGGGGAGAGAGTTTATTTCTGGAATTTCTGCCTTTGCTTTGGGCCCACACAGCACGTTATGGACCCCTTCAACACAGCTTGTGCAGGTTCAGTCTCGAGACGAGTGTTCAGTGGATGAGAAGGCAGGAGCAGGGCTGCTCTCGTTTCTAGAGGTAAGGCAGCACCTTCCATCATGAGAGGTGCACAAATGCTATAGATAGCAGGGTTTTTAACTTAAGAGCTAAAAAGTTTCATGTTTCCTATTCCTTTTAAATAACTAAATTACTGGCATTATTTTACAGGCTCGTCAGGGCAGACATATGACTGATTTTAAATGGAATGCTCCCCAGGGACAGATATACTAATTTTGGCCCTTCTTCAACAGGAGATGCAACTGAGCAGGAAACATGATTTTAAGATTCACATTCCTTAAAGTGCCCATAACTTCCTTAGGATACGCATTTCAGACAGCTCTGAGCCACGGAGCAAATCTAAGGGGTGGAAGAAAGGGAAGACAATTCTTTCTCTTACATCCAGCTACAGTGTCCCCCCAACCCCACTCATGGATTCAGCTAAGAGGGGGAAGATTGTGCAGTTTTAGAAGTGCTGAAGTACTGCCGCAACTCAAGAGTATTTCTCTTATTCCGACTGCAGCACAATACTATCTAAAATGAGTGGTACTACTTCCAGGTACAGGAACAGATGCTGTCCTCGAGGCTTGCAGCACAACCCTGGCTCAGAAAATGAACCACTCATGTAGAAACACCGAGGGGATGGCAGATCTCCTGAGAGCAGTTCCCCAGCACCAGCACTGACTCTTGACAGCGTGCTGGGTGCAGCTGCTGCTTCAGGGCCAGTTTGGGAAAGGCAGCAGCTGGGAGAAGTGCTGCCCTTCTACAAGGGCGTGCAGGCCCTCGGTACGCACAGGGCTGAAGCTCCGTAAAAGGCTGTCACTCCTCTTCACAGGTGGCCTGTAAAGCACAGGAAGAGCAGGACATGGAGAGCAAGCAGGTACACGGCCACTAGCAGAGGCAAGTGGGTCCGGGAGCGGAAGAGAGAGCGTAACAGGCGTCGTAGTCCAAGAGTACTCCGAGTCTGGAAGAGTAAAGAGAGAGCAGTCACTACAAGGAATGGTTGTGTACCCAGCTGCCTTCATCCAGAGTTCTCCAGACCATGGAGATAAGTTTGTTTAAGCTAATGAGCATAAATCTTCCCCAAATCATTCCACTGTCAGATCCTAACACTAGGGCAATCCTCATGAAATATTGCCCTTCCCCTGCTCTCTGCAGATTTTCCATGAACCAGCCCCATCCAATTCTGTTTCCAGCATGGCAAGAGCAGAAAAATTACACAGTCCCCAACCGATTTATGTGTGTCTGCAGGGGGATTTAACTGCAGTAGGTTCACAGTTTCTTGCATCAGCCGGGGGTCACATAATTAACAGCTGCGAATGTTAAATTCTTACTCTGCTGGAATTATTATCCATGGAGTCGATCAGCAAGGACTGCTCGTGACCTGGAGCCATATCGATGCTGGCACTTAAGGAAGATGCCCACTCACTTGACTGCAACCTGCCACAGCAAACATGAAATTAAATTCAGTTTCTTATTATGATGCCCCAAATCAACACTTAGGAAATCAAAGCTTAAGAAAGAAGGTATTTCTCCAAAAAGGAATCAACCCCTGCAAGCAAACCCTGGCTTCACTTGCCAAGAGCTGGTTCCATTTGTACAGGTGTCATGCCTCCTGAGCTCACATTGAGCAAAAGAACAGGGTGACCCAACTAGCAGGAGTCCTTCTTCCTTTCAAGTGAAATTTCATAGTCTGACTTGAAAGAAGCCAGGGCAGATGATACACCTGTATGTTTTAAGTTCTGTGAACTTCTTTTGGAAGCCAGCTCTGGCTGCAATAGTGCTGGTTCTTTCTAACTATTTTCTAGTGACAGAGGCAGCAGTCACATCCTGGGGCTACCATTCATTAGTGAGATCAGCTGCAGGAGGCTTCTATAGACTCTAATGCCAGAAGGAGCTACAGTTGTCCAAACTGTGTAGCAATTATCAGGGAACTTCATCCAGAATTCTTCCATACAGACCATTATTTTTTGTCTGAATCAGCAAGTGCATCAGACAGCAAGTGTATCAGAAGAAAGGCATTGTTTTAATGTAAAAGACTCCACTATTCCATAACTCCAGTTATCTGAACTATGAGGAAATGCACACCCAAGTGCCTACGGTCAGGTCATGTGCTAAAAGCCCTCCACAGCCAATGAGGAGAATCAAGCATTTTGAACCTGCTACTCACTGCATCCTAATCCCAACATCTAGTCCAGGTCAGCCGCCTTTGCCCTGCTGACTCTCAGGGCATCTGTCCAGTGCCCTGAGATACGCAGTGTCCTGTGCAGTGCAGACCACAGTGCTGGATACTGGGGAGGGGGCAGGAGAGGGATCTAGGCTGAAGCTAAGCCTGGCAAAGGTAGACAGAAGTCCTTTTTCCTAAGTGTTTAATTGCTTCTCAATAACCAAATTAATGAAAAGTTTATGTTAATTGGCAATACATTAAAAATGAATGACATTCTTCAAGTCAAAACTGTTTCATGCATGACAGACAGGTGCTTACTGAGAAGACAAATCCCCTGGAAGCATGAGTACTCCTCTTTGGCCTGCACCCGATTCTCAGTCTCCAAATTGTATCTTCCAGTAGTTAATTTAACTAATTGAGAAAGTTGGCATCTAATTTCTAGACAGAATTTGTCTTAATGTCTAGTCATTTGTCTTATTCTATCCACCTACAATTGAAGGAACTGAATTTCCTGAACTCCGGGAAACACTTATTTTACAGTAAGAGTGATTGAACACCACATCAGTTGCCCAGGGAGGTTGTGAAGTCTTCCTCCTTGGAGATACTCAACAGCCATTTGGACATGGTCCTGGGCAACAGGGTCTAGGTTGAGCAGGGGGTTGGGCCAGATAGTCTTTGGAGGCCCCTCCCGACCTCAACCTCTCTGTGTTTCTGTGACAGACACGGTAGTTGTCTCTATGCCCCCAGTGCCATTTGACAGAAGGATATGGTGAAGTGCAAATGAAACACAGAGCTAGAACCACCACACTTCTATGGTGATAGTGTTTGTTTGCTCAAGCTGCCTCACCTCCTGATCTGATCCTGTGCCGCAAACAGCGCCTCCTCTGCAGCAAGACGACGGTCCCGTTCTTCCTCCAGCTGCTCCTCCAAGTATTTCATATCCTGCTTTGTGCTGCTATGTAAATGCTCTGTTTCAGACAACCTGTCCGAAAATAACAAAGCATATACCAAAAAAGGCCTAATTCATGGACTAGTGTGTTTCTGTTTATATTCACTGATGCAGTGTGTGAAGAGACTCGAATTACCTCCCAGCTCACGCAGGAGACTTAGGCATCTTTACTATATTTAAACTATTTGGAAAACATGAGAGAAGATAAATCTCTTGAAGCTTCTGTTTCACATCAGGAAGGAGTTCCTTGGCTCTGTCATCCATGGCTCCACCTTCTGAAAATTATTTTGAAAGGGTATGAGGAGTCATGTGCTAGATCTTAGTTCCAGAAAGTTACAAGGAATCCTGTGCTACATCTCAGTTCCAGACACTCTCAGGCTACAGCCTTGAGACCAGGACCATTGATATACTTCACCAGCTACTGAAGATGCAGCCCACCAGATCCAAGATGCTGGTTGGCTAGCATTGCTGCTGCATGTTGTCATTGTGGTTTTTTGAAGCTCTAATCCAAAGAGATAACTAGTGACAGCTACTAAGTGCATACAACAGTTCCTCCAAGTCCACAAGATCCTAATGTGGGACTGAGTTTTCCCAACACACTGGTACACAGTAAAAGCAGTAGGCTCATCACTAGCCTCAAGAACTCCATCAGGACCAACATCCCCACCCCTGTTTTCTCAGACTTTCTTTACCTCAGCTGCAGCTCCTGCAGTTCAGGTGTGTAACTGCCTCTCTGCGGCTCATTCTTTTCTTGGGGTGCTCCTGGAGCAGCATCTGTCGCAAACAGCTCCTGAAAGAACACAGGAATGGACCGCAGACTGCACTGAATGAAGAGGACACACAGCCACTACAATGCTGGACAGTTAGCAGAGCCACTTGAAATAAGCTTTTCCCTGCTGTGCACCAAGATCAATCCCCTTACCACGCTCTTGTCTGCAGCGTGCAGCTCCTGAAGCTGCCTCTCCAGCACCAGGCAGCGGTTCAGGACCTCGCTGTAGTGCTGATGGCTCTCACAGATGCTCCGACTGCTCCCACGCAGCTGGAGGGAGAGGGCATTTTTCTCCTCAAAGACCTGAGATAGCTGAGAAGAGAACGCAACTAGCAAGCAAAGAAATTGATTTTGTGAAAGCAAAATTGTTCTCTGTCTAACTGAGGGTAAGAATTCTCTTGAGAACATGTAACTACCACACTGCCCATCACTAAGGTCCAAAGACCAGTGACAATCTCCAAGAGCAGCTTGTGGCAAAGATTTCTGGAACAGGAGTCTCAAAACATCAAAGAGATGTACAGAATACTACGTGTCCAGAACAAGATTTCTAAAGTGCTGAGATTGACCTAAACCTTTCAGAAATATCATCAGTAAATTTTTAAATTTTATCATCAGTAAATGATTTTATATTCTCATTTTCTCCTTGAACACAGCTCTCTTTCTGAAGATGGATAAATCCTTGGTCTTCCATTTCAGTGTGGGAATTGACTGATTGTGATTCTGCACTGAAACGAAGGAAGTGTTTCAAGCTGGCAGGCAGAAGTGAAGATTACAAGCTTGCCTTCCTAAGGAGGGACTTCCTTCAGCAGCCCAGAAAGCAGGAGGCTAGAAAGTGCTCCTGACAATAGACATGGAACCTGTAAACAACTTTCTTCATATGGTCTCACTCTCTGGTCCCTTTGTCTGATCTTCATCTCCCCCCACCCATCTTCTTTCCCCCACTGTCCTCTTCATCTGTCCTCTCTCCCCACCTCTCCACTCTTTCTTTCCTCCCGTCCTCTTCCCTCTTCCTTTCTCCCTCTGGTCACCTGGGAGAAAGGGCACTACGTTTCAGTGGCAGAAAAGCTGCTGATTCAAACCCTATCAGTGAGCCTGCTGGACAGGATCTGCATGGGGCCTGGATATCCTTCTGGTCCATAGAGAACAGATGTCCCACTCATGGCTTCTCTCTCCAATGCTCTGACTCACCCCAGTTACTCACTGAGGGAGAGCAGTGTGGGAGATGAAGGATAAGCTCTAGCGCTGTGCAAGCCCCGTTCAGCAACAGGGAATCCATCGATGTGATTCTAACACTGCTTTTTTGAGAGATGTAGTTCTGGTTTTGTGTTACTTCATTGAATGCCCACAAGGACAGATTCATTCCTGCTTCCTGAGCCCTGTTCCAGCCTAACCCTCCCCACATTCCTCATCCCTGACTGCAAGCAAGTATAAGACATGGATCAGTACCTTGCTGTTTAACTGCTGAATTCTGAGCTCTTTCTGGTGCAGTTCTTTCAGACTGTCACTTAGCTGGGCCTGGAGGTGTTTCATCTCTGTTTCTAGGCTTGAAAAGTCCCCTTTCAGGACTCCTGGAGAAATCTGCCAAGGAAAGAACAATGAAAAATATACTGCATGTGTGACAACCCACTCTTGTGTTAGTCCTCTCTTTTCAGTATTCCAAGGTCAAACCCTACATTATTCCTAGACCTGGAACTTGATCTGCTCAGGCAAAAGAGCAAATGGGGAATAAACAGAAATATCCTAAAAGCCATCTGAAAATCCAAACGGTTAGGAAAGATCATCAGACTTGCACATTCCTTCTCAAAAGTTGTCTTAAAGCTGTTTACAATACAGGAAGAAAAAAAAAAAGGCACATGAACGAGAAAAGAAAAAACAAACAAAAACCCAAGCAATGTCCACACTGCTCTGATCAACAAAGACCAGAAGGCCAGCACTGAAGAATCCTCATGGAAAGCATCACATGAACATTGTTCAAACTTTTTCTTTGCATATATGCATGGGTGTATCAAAGGGATAAGGGGGATTTCCTACCCCCTCCAAACCCTCACCCACCACTGGAACACTGCAGACGTGGGTGGGAGAGTTCCCTCTTGGCTCTGATGCACTGCATTGTGCATGCAGCCTTCCCTAGACAAGCATAATACCAAACATTTTCCACTCCACTTTTAGGACTATATAGACAGGGGGAATAAGAGAGAAGGTGCAGTGTTCAAGCCTCAGCCTCTCTGGGCTTGAACCAGGATTGTAGATCCCTGTTACAGTAAAAACAGCAAGAAAAATTCAATAGAAAACTTAAAAATTAAGATGCGACATTAAAATGAGAACTAAGCCAGAAAATCTTAGATTCAAAGACAGTGCAAGACTGCAATTCTAAAACAGCCAGAATACACACCTGAGAAGTTCCATGCTCCTCCAAAGGACCCAAGGTGCCTAACGAAGCCCTGTCTCTTTTACCCTCTTTCTTGAAACACTGGAAACCAGGAACTTAAGGAAGAGCACTTAGGGGTATGCCACAATTTCCAAAACTTTCAGTGATGCAAGTTAGATTGTTGGTATTATCTTCGGAGGCCTCACAACCACATCCAGTACTGCAGTCTGTAGGAGCTGGATACAGGCAACACACGCTCTTCTGGCTGAGTTTCAAGCCTCACATTTCCAGTAAAGAATATGTATCTTTCCACTCACCTTGCCTTGGTGCTGTTCCTCTACGGCTTGAGACTTGCTGAAGGGCAGCCTCATTTCCTGTGTGATCCTTTCTAAATGGCTCAGCTGCTTGTCCTTCTCTGCTATGGCCATCAGGTACTGCTCCTTCATGCTGATGCTCTGCTTTTCCCAGGCGGTCTTCTCCTGTCTGCCCAGCACAAAACAAGGGAAATTACAAGGAAGTTACCAGTATCACTTATGATGTCCAGGTATCCAGCTAAGAATGAGCCAAGGGTGATTCAATCATCACCCCATGCTAGACATGAAATTACAATCAAGCCAAGCCAAAACAACCCACTTAAGTAGAGGAACCTTAAGAGCAGGTTTCAGGAAGTTTTCTGTATTTGGTTGAACCCTTCTGATTGTTCCATGCTCACAATTTTTGTGTTCCTGGACATTGTTTTGATCTCGCTGTACACAGTTTTGTCAAGGAAGTCGCTGTCATTGCCACTTGTGCCCGTAACAATTTCTCTACACAGTCACACGCACACCAGACCCACAGTACTGATCCCACCACACCAGCCTGAGGCCATCACTTCACGTACAGTGTAAAAGCGACACAGGAAATAAACCTCCTGTTCTTTTGCCAGGATAAATAAAATTTGTAAGATGCTTCAAACTTTACGAGATCTGAAGTTTTAGTTTGAGGGTCAGGGGGAAGGGAGAGAACTACAAGTTTTTATATCACTCTGGACAAAGATAAGCCACAGACCTTTTTACGAAGAAAATCCCACCCTTTTCATTCCAGCCTCAGGCATTCTTAAATGGATCTCTGAAATATCTGAAAGCATTTCCCCAGCCCGTTTTCAGAACAGAGCATATTTGTCTGACTAGTTTTAGTCCAGTTGGAGAAGACAATTTTACTAGACATGAATTACAGAGTTTAAAAAAAAACCTAGAAGACGTAGAGCAACTGAAATAAAGGATTAGACAGACATACAAAATGAGTATGTTCTAAACTATGATATCAGTGGGATAATAAAGGGTGTTCAGCAGCAGCCTGTAATGGAGAGTACTGTGATCATATACATAAGCTCCAATACAAGAAACAGCCTCAGTTTCCTCTCCAACAGATGATACTGACCACCACTGGGTGAAGGAAATAAGAACTAAAAGGTCATTGATCTATTTCACACAGGCATTGACTTCCAACCTGCTGGGCTGTAATTCTGAGGCAGAAGCTGGACAAGGGAAACATGTGCCCTCTCCTGGCCAGGGCAGAGTGCCTCAGTGGCACCTGGCACAGTCCAGACTGAGGTTCTCAGCATTCCCTTCACCTCTGCCCACAAATGCTCTTTGAGAGAAACAAACACATTTGCATCATCACCGAGGCAGGGAGCAGACAGACAGTTCACCTGAGCCGCTGGAGCTCCTGCTGGTACACAAGTGCTTCTTGCTTCAGTTGTTCTTGCAGACGGAGCTGTTTGTCTGCCTCTTGCTCCCACTCCTGCAGTTGTGCCTTTAAGCGAGAATTCTCAGCGGCTTCCACCCCGACCAGGATGTATTGCTGCTGCAGATTCTCCAGCTCTCTTACCTGGAATTAAAGGGAAACATCAGTGTGTGACAGCTGAGCAAGCATCAGGTTTATTACTTAGAACTGTTCAAGAGCATTTCTCACTGTGGTATCTGGAGGGGAAAAAGGTCACATTCAGATAACAGAGGAATTTGAAATTGAATCATCAAATGCAGCAGTGTACTAAAAACTGCTCAGAAAAAAACCAAACAAACAAACCCTCAGAGAATTCTATTGTTAATGAGGGCAGTTGAGTTTAGAGCCCTCCCATGAAGATGTGACATAAGACTCCAGGCTATAATATTAATTATCTTATTCAGAAGAAAACAAAGTGACACAGAAGGAGCTGGTTAAGCACCTTAACTGAAGTTGGTATTTACTGTAAACCACCAAACTGATGAAGTAAAATCCTTTTGGCTCTCCAATTCCAGTCATGCTGTAATTAAAAATAAGTTACACATGCATCACTGCAATTGTTTTTGAAGACAAGAAGATATGGCTGACTCTGGAGATGGGAAAGTACTTAATGAGTGGCAGTGGGACGTAACTGTCAAAAGTCTGTGTTCTGACCAGCAATGAAACTGTTGGGCTGCACTGTGCCAGAGACTATACAAACACAGACACATCCAGTGTGTAGGCAAGGATGTCAAAAGGAATCTGCAACGTCTTGTACCTGCCTCAAAAATCTGCTGCCAAGAGGAGGGGGAAACTCAAGCCTTTGCTCTAGTCTCTTTTAGAAACCTAAGGCAACTCAAATGCATGAGCTGACACAGGCGTGAACTAAGCAGGTTAACAGGGACCCGATTTCCATGATTTCATATTTTAAACCAAGCTAACAGAGAAACCACCCTGGGAAATGAAATCACAATGAAATCACAGCCTCCATGTCAGAGAAAATAACATAGATGGCCCATACCAGATCCATGGGGTCTGATGGAGCATGCCCACAAATGCTAAGGAGGCAATTCCATTACCTTTGAAAGGTCATGGTGACCCAAGAGGTTCTTGAAGACTGGAAGAAAGCAAATGTCATCCCTACCTACAAGAATGGCAAGAAAGAGGAACTGGGAACTTGCAGTCTGGTCAGCCTCATCTCTACCCCTGGGAAAGTGAGGGAGCAACTAATTCTGGAAACTGTTTCCAGATACATGAAAAAACAGGTTGGCCAGAGAAGCTGTGGAATATTTACCAATGGAGATATTCAAAATCCAACAGGACATTGTACAGAGCAACCTATTCCAGCCAACCTTGTTTGTGCAGGGGGGTTGAACTAGAAGATCTGTAGAAGATCTCCAGAAGACCCTTTGAATCTCAACTATTCTGTGATTTCGTGAAGACAATGATCTATGCATCACATTGCAACTACCAGATCTAAGTGTGCTGAATTTTAAGACTTGATGATCCAAGTCTCCTGTGGTGCTTTAAGTAAGAGCAGGAAGAGAGAACAAGGACTTACTACTCTGTCTCTGTCACTTTGCAAGGAGGCCAGTGCCTTCTTCAGACTCTGCACTTCCGAAGAAGTGGTGGAAGTGCTCCCTTCTGCTTGTTGTTTCACTTCTTCAATCTTACGTGTTTTGTCCAATTCATTCAGCAGACGGTCTCGGTCATTCTGCAGGCTTACCATAGCCTTGGTGAAAGATTTGACTTGGTTGGAAGAGCCTTCCAGTTCCAAAGACAAATGGAGAAGCTCATCCTCTTTAGCTCTGAGCTGCTGATTAAGTTTCTCAATCTGGGCCAAGAGACCTCTTTCATCAATAGCCTTCTGCAGTTCTGTCAGCTCAGACCTCACCGTATCTCGGTCCCTGGCAGTAGAACGTTGCTCCTCTTGTAGCTGAGCCATCTGTTTCTGAAGATTCTGTACTAGACTCTTTTGTTCCTCTAAGTCTGCAGAGTATTTCCGTTTCAAAACATGAAGCTCTTCATTGGCCTGGTCTCGACTATCCTGAAGAGAGCTCATGGACCTCCCAAAAGACTGAATTTGAGCTCTGAGATCTTTGTTTTCATCTGTGACTACAAGCAATTTCTGTTCCATTTCCATCAAGTCCCGTGCCAACTCTGCTACTCTCTCTTCTGCTGTCTCTGTTTCGTTCCTCATTATCCCTGCATCATGATGCAGGTGCTTCAATTCCTTCTGAAGCCTGTCCTCAGCCTCTCCCACTCTCTTGGCTGCATCCCTTTGAACACATTCGAGATCCCCCTCCAGTTCCGTTATTCTTTTCTGGGAGAGGGAAAGCTTGTGACTCAGTTCTTGTACTTCTTCCTCTCGAGCCTTCAGTTCTGCTTGACACGCCACGATGGGACTGCCCTCATGTAATGCTGCCATCTCACTCTGCACCTGGGACAGAGAGGACATAAGGGTTTCGATCTCTTGAGACATTCTGACTTTATCCTCTCTCAAGGCTTCCATGCACTGCCTGAGATCGTCCTGAGCACGCTCAGACTCTTTCAGCTGTGTTTCTATGGTTGCCTTCTCAGTTTCCAGAGTTTGGATCCGCTGTAGCTGTATTTTGAGAAGTTGCTTCTGCTGGGAGTCCTTTATTGAAATCACTTGGTTAAGGTCTTCTCTGTACCGCACCAACTCTGCATTCAGCTTGGCATTCTCAGAGTTGAGGTCGTCCATCTGGCTATGGAAACTTCTAATTTCTTCCTTGAGCTTGTTGTTTTCAGCAGCAGCCTCTTGAATTAGCTGGTCTTTTTCCAAGATTATAACAAGATGGCGTTCCTCAAGCTGCTTGTAGTCCCTCAGTATGCGGTCTCGGTCGTCCTGCAGAGATGACATGGACTTGGTGAAGGAGTCCAGTTGTGCCTTCTGCTGCTTACTCTCTTCTCTGCTTATCTTCATCTTTTCAGTGAGATGATCAAGTTTGTCAAGAAATTTGTTCTTCTCATTTTCCAAGGCTTTTTTATCTTCTTCCTCCTTAATTAGCCTGCACTCCAGCTCTTTCATCTCTTCAGAATGTTGCTGCTGTAATTCAGCTAGAGCAGCCATCACTGCTTCTTCTTTGGCAGACAGCAAATTCATGATCTTTTGATCTTTGGCAGTGGTTTCTTCATGCAGCTTATCTGTTAGGTCCTTGGAAGCCTGCAGATCAGCTTCAAGCTGTTCACAGTTGAGTTTAAAATTCTGGATACTAGTCTCTTGTTGCTTGACCACAGTCCCCAGCTCTTCCCTGGCCAGCTCACATCTGGTGAAGGAATTCTGTAAGTCAGCAAGCTGGTCTCTCAGGCTGCTGATTTCTGACCCCAGTTCCTGCTGTTCATTCTGAGACTTGAGGTACAGTTCCTGAGACCCCTCAAGCCGAGTCAAAAGCTCTTTTTTTTCCTCCTGCAACATTTCACATGTCTTTTGATGATGCTGAATCTCCTTCCTGCAGTCAGCCTCCCTGTCTTTGTTGTTGCGTTCCAGCCTGAAAACAGAAAAGATAAAGTTGGTCAAAAATCCACGAAGTATCTCAGTATCTTAACCCACACTAACACTGGTTTTGTACTAATTTAGAAAAGCCGCAGAATTCGTTTTATTTAAAGAAAGCAAGCTGGAAATAGCTCTCAATTTAAAATTCAAGCTATCTTTTGAAGTTCTGACTGTACTACTGCCTGAAGGGGGTGGTGCCAGGGGAATATATTCTTTTAAAGTTGTTCATGTCAATACTGAAAAAAATGGAGGCACTTAAACACTGAATGTTATCACCTCCTTTTCATTACATTACTTCTCTCGTCCACTGTAGCTAACAATAAAAACAACCCCACACCACCCCACAATGAAATTGCTGTTCTGATACCTTTGATGTCCATTTCATGCGCCAGCACGCAAAGATACAGCATATAAACTTTTTATAAAACAACTTTACTCATGTAAGAATGGTTTGGTTTTGAATTTTGGACATACACAGATGTAATTTTGATAGGTTTCCATAGCTCCATCTTCCCCATAAAATTTATTTTGGGATTAAACTGGAATTATGTACCCCAATGCTCTCTTGACCTCTCAGTGCAATAACTCCATGCAAAAGAGACTAATCTGAAATCTGAAAGACTCTAGATAGTAATCAGATGGTGAGTCCTTGTCACAGAGAACAGATTTAACACAGGTATCCTAATGACGTGAAGAACGAATATTTTAGATTGCTGATCACCCTGTGTCCTTGTGCAGACAACAAACACAAAGAAACCTTTTCCTGATCAACCTCCCCTGACACAGCTTATTTACCTGGATATATGAGTCTGGAGTTCTTCCACACGCGTGGTCATGTGTTTCATCTGGTCCTTTAGCACAACACAAGCTTCCTCTTTTGAACGTATTTCTTCTTCCTTCTTTTGAATAGTTTCAGTGAATTTCTTCTCCCATGTTTTTGATTCATCTATCACTCTATCCCTATCATCCTGAAGGGAAGACATGCTCCTGGTGAAGGCTGCAAGCTGGGCTAGTGTTTTGTTTAGACTGCCTTCCAGTTGCTTGGCTTCTTGATCCTTTGTCTTCAAGGAGTCTTGCAGATCACCAACTGTTGTTTCCATGTGGTCTTTCTCCCTCTGCAATGTTGCCAGCTTTTCTTCCATGTTTTTTATTTCCTTTGAGTGCTTGTCTTTTTCCTGTTCCAGTCTTCTCTCAAAGTCCTCATCCTTTTTCTTCATTTGAATTTTAATTTTCTCTTTGTTTGCTTGCAACTCTTCTTTTACTTTGACACTCTCAGCTAGAACCCTTGCTGCCTCACTTTGAGTGTCATCCAATGCTATTTTGCAGAGAGCAAGCTCTGCCTGGGCTTTCTTGGTGTCTTCAACTGCTTTAGCTGAAGTTTCTTTGGCTGCTTCTACCTCCTTCTGAGTCTCACTCTGCAGAAATTCCAGAGCTTTAACGGTTCTTTCTAAACTACTGTTCTTCTCCTGGCTTTTAATACAGTCCTTCTGCAGCTGACTAATCTCCTGCTGTTTCTGTTTCAGCAGTTCTTGAAGCTCCTTTATATGTGTGCTGCTTTCGCCTCTCCAATTGTATTTTAGCTTTTCTACAAATTCCTTTTGCTTTTCTGAACTTGCTTTGCTTTTCTCCTTTGCCATCTGACTTTTCTCCTCCTCCAGTTCATGCATCATTCTCTGCAAACTCTGAAGCTCATGTTTCAGTTGATCATTTTTGATTTGGAAGTCTGTTGCATCTTGCTGATAGTTTCCAATACTTCCATTAAGTTCTGCCAGCTGATTCATGAGCCTTTCTTCCAAGTCATCCTTTTCAGCCTCTAGCGCATCCTTCAGCGCTGTCATTCTGACCAGGTCGTCTTTGGCTTTTTGAACCGTTTGCTCCATCTTTGCTACTGTAGCCTGCAGAGCATTCACTTCATGGACTTTCTCTTCCATTTGCTGCTCTAAAGCCCTTTTCTCACTTGCTAAAGTCTCAACACACCTGTGGATGTCACCCAGCTGTTGCTCTGAAGCCCTTCTATTATCTTCCAGCTCTGTGATTCGCTTGGTGAGCTCAGCTATTTGCTGTCTGTAGATACCAGGATCCTCACAAGGTCTCTCACTTTCAAATGCCTCTTGTTCCAGCTCTGCAGCAGGAGGCTCTGGTCTAAAAGTTACGTCCACTTGATTTTCAGACCTTTGCATTGGGGGTGGTGTGGCAGCTGCCTCATTTGTTTCTTCCCCCATTGTATGCTGGGCAACATACTTGTCTACAAGTTCTCTGCTTTCCTTCAGCTTAGATTCTGTTGACTGCAAAAGACACTTCAAGTCCATGATCTCTTGATTAAGAGATTCCTTTTCAGCTACTACTGTCTCAAGCTGCGTAGAAAGAAACTGGCATTCCCTCCTAGAGCACTCCAGATCTTCTTTCAGGCTAGTGTTTGTAAAGTTCTCTCCAGTCCTGTGTAGCTCTCCATCTGTAAAATGCATCTCTGCTCTAAGCTTCTCATTCTCCTCCTCTAGTTCTAGGATCTTTTGTTGCTTTGATTTTGCAAATTTTCTCATTTTCTCCTTCATTCCATCAATTTCCTGTCCAGCTTCCTGTAGCTGCTTATCTGTTTCCTCTTTTTTTGCTTCAGCCCTTTTTAGCTGAATGAAAATTTCCTGCTTTTCCTGCCTAACAGTTTCCAACACACGCTGAATTCGCTCAGCCTCATTACTCACATTCTCATATGACTGCAGCAGAGTTTCATATTCTCCCTGAAGCTCCTTGTATTTCTCCTGCCACTCAGAACTCTCAGTGGCTTGAAAGCACTTCAATGATTCTACCTCCTTCTCCAGCTTCTCTTTCTCTAGAACAACTGTGTCCAGAGTAAGCGTGAGGTTTTTACAGCATCCATCAAGATTCTGATTTTCTCTAAGTACTTTATCAATTTCTGCAGTAAGTTTTTCTCGCTCTCTAGTGAGGCACATTAACTTTTCTGTTAAGGTACCTGTTTCTTTAACATGGCCACATATTTGGCTTTCCATATTTGTCAGCTTGACAGAAAGATTGTCAATAGTAGTTTTAGCATTAGCCAGCTCCTCTTTTAGAGATTTGCTCTCCTTTAGTGCCTCTTTTCTAGAGATAAGTGCAGCTTGCAACTTTCTTTGCATTTGATTCTTCTGTTTAGCTGCTTCTACATTGTCCTCTTGTTTCTCCTGAATTTCAAGCATCTCTGTTTGCAGTCGCTTGCTTTGTTCCTCATGCACCTGAGCCTGAGCTTCCAACTGACTACACAGTCTTTTGACTAAGTCCTCTTTTTCCAGCAATTGTGCCTGCACATTATTGAGAATTTCGCTTTTCTCCTTTAACTGCCTGTTAAGAAATTCCATTTCTTCATCCTTTTGATGCACAAGGATTTTCAAGTCTTCCAGACTGGCCACTCCAGAAATTTTTCCTTGACTCTCCTCCAGTTCTGTCTGAAGACTTGGTCCCTTAGATTCAGCTTCGTCAGAGGTTCTCTTTAGCCCTTCTATCTCCACAAACAACTGTGCTATGTGCTGTTGCAAATCAAAGATTAATTCCGATTTGTGAGCAAGTTCCCTTTGCATATGGCTGACATTACATTCCAATTTCTCTTTCTCCATCTGCAATTCGTCAAGGTGTTTTTTAAACTCTTCCTCAGAAACATCTGCCGCTTGTACAAGCCTGTTATTTGTTGTATCATCTGCTTCCATGCATGAAGACTCCAACCCAACCTGACTCCCAAAAACACTCTCTGCTGATTGTTTCTGTTCTTGGAGTTGTCTGAGCTGAGCCTGGATGCTGTCCTTCTCTTTGCTTTGCTGATCAAATTGTTCTTGCAGGATGTTGTAATCATCTTTCTGCTGTTTCAGTTGTTCTCTGTGATGCCTGTCTTTTTCTTGAGCCTTTTTTATGGTGTCTTTACGAGATACCAGAGCCTCTTGAAGTTTTTTTTGAAGTTGTTCTTTTTCTTGTTCAAGAACTGAAATCCTTTCTTTAAGAGCAGACATCTTATTTTCTTCCAGATTTGTATGTGCTGAACCATGTTTTTCATTTTCTTCATCATCTTCTGGGCTGTCATTGCTTTCAGTTACTTTGTCAGGAATTGTCTGATGCTCCATGATTTCATCTTTAATTGAAACAGTGTTTGCCTTACCTTGCAAGCTTTGCCTCATTTCCTCAATCACTGCCTGCAGTCGCGCTTCAGTAGTTTCTTTATCCTGCAGGTCCTTCCGGATGCTCTGCAACTCAGATTCCTTTTCAGAAAGCAGCTGAATTAGATAGTCCTCACTGGGCTGGCTTTCAAGACTCACTTCTTTGCTGATCATGCTTCTCATGTTTTCTTCCCCTGCAGCTGCCTGAGCCACTGAGGTTTCTGATTCTTGTTCTCTACTCTGTTGTTTTAATTCATTCTCCAATTTGGTAACCTTCTTCAGAAGCTCCTTCCTGTTCACAAGCACTGCTTGCAGCTTCCGCTTTACTTGCTCGTTTTCTTTTCTCAGAAGTTCAACTTGATTTACTAATTCCTCATTTTCTTTACTCGCTGGTTCTGTCTCATTCTGCTGCTTGGATGCCCCACATTTCAGACACGTATCTTTTGCTCCTATGTTTTGTTCTTTTTCTTCCTGGGCTTTTAATAACAGACTTGTCTGCTCCTTAAGACTCTTCAGCTGATTTCCTAGAGAAAATTTCTCTTCATTCAGCAGAACCATTTTCTCAGACAGGCTGACACTGATCTCTGCCATCTGTTGGTCCTTTTCCAGCAGGGCTTGTTGCAGGCTCTCTATAGACCTGGTGTGCTCAGCAACAAGCTGTTCTAGGCTTGCTGCCTCGTGTCCCTTTAAGGCTAACTTGTGGGAAAGCTCTTCCATCTCTGCTGTATTCTTCCTCAAAAGTTGTCCTAGATCAAGTACTTCACATTCCTTTGTCTCAACCTGGCTTCTCAGGTCCTTTATTTGCATGTCCTGGTCAGAAAGCTGAAGTTGTGCTTCATCCAAGTCCTTTTGCAAAGCTTCAATTTTTACATCCTTGGATTTAAATTCATTTTTAAGGCTCTGGATTTGCTCTCTTAGAAGACTGCTTTGACTGTCTGACAGTCTCTGCTTTTCTGAAAAAGCTAGGTCTTCCTCCAGTTGCTTCACTTGCTCCTTCAGTTCTGTTATGGTAGAAAGTTCGTTCACCTGACACAAGAGCTGATCTTGTTCTTCAGTCAAAACACAAAATTTACTGTCAGAACCCTCTCTTTTTTTTCTGTATTCCTCAGCCAACTGGTTTAGCCTATTTATTTCTGCACATTTTTCTCCTAGATCCTTCCTAAAGGATTCTTCTGATTTCTGCAGAATTATTTGCAGTTCTGTAATTTGGTTTTGTAACTTTATCAGTTCTTGAGATTGAGAGGTGCTAGGCTCTGGATCTGCTGTAGAAACTTCTTGCACTGCCTCCACCTTACTTCTGCAGGGGACAGGGCTTCCCTGAGGCTCTTCTTGAAGACTGATTCCGTTTTCCTGAAGAAAGCCAATTTGCTGCATTTCTGTTTCTCTCAGTAATGAGATACTCCGTGTATCTGACACCTTCTGCTCTTTCCTCTCCAGACACTGTATCTGTGAATTCTCTTCCAGCTGGTTAGCTTCCGTTTGGCTGCCTGTAGAAGTTTGGCCAGTGGGGCCCTTGAGCTGGCTTTTCAGAAAAGTTACTTCTTCTTGGGCTTCTTTCAGTTCGAGCAGCAAAACTGACAGCTCTTTCTGTTTCTCTGCAGCAATATATTCTAGAATTCCAGGCGGACAACTTTCCTCAGTAAACTGCTTGCTTCCATTGGTAAAGCCATCTGTTCCTGCCTGAAAGAAAATAGCAGGTATCATTTTTCCTTTGAATCTTGTGAAAGGGACACTGTTGGAAGTATCTGCTTTCCACATTTTGTAGCTTTCGTATCTTTCTCAAGCTGGCTTTTGCAATAAATAGAAGCCTCTCTAATAACAGGCGGACTCTGTCTTGGCAGTGGGGGGTGGACTAGGTGACGTCCAGAGGTCCCTTCCAACCCCAACTATTCTGTGATTCTGTGAATTCCCAGGTCACTTCTGCTAATTTCAGTTTCTGAAGTTGCATCGTGAAAGATTCTGGCTTTAGGATCAGACCATAAGGGCAACTTCCTATTCCCTTTTTTCCCCTTCTCTCTTGATTACAAGATAATATGACTCTGAAGTGTTTAAGTTCTCCTGTGATTCTCACAAGCCCTCTAGTGTACTTATCCAGCCACATTTTCGTGGCATTCTATTCATAGTCTTTGAATAAGGAGGTTTTGTCCCCTATTCTATCTGTCCATTTAACATGAAGAAGAAGCAGGATAGAAGCCCATATTCCAATCTGTGTCCATGTCCAAATTGAAAGCACTATAGACAAAGCACCTGGAACAAAGTGCTTGGCTTTTTCCAAATAACTATCTTAAGGTTTCTTCCCATGCCCCCAAAACAGATTACAAAAGAAAAGCGGTCACAAATCCACCCTAGAAACCTTGGACCAACAGCCCACCAATAAGTCAACACACTGCATTGTAAAGGCTGTTCACCAGTTTGGAGGGCAGAAACAATTTATGGGGAACGACTGAAGGAGAGCTGCTCTTGAAAAGTCTGCTGTCATAATGCAGCAACCACTTTAAGTCACAGGAGGTTAAAAAAAGCCAACTCTTTGGGGCTTTTAAACTAAATTAAAGTTTTCCTATCTACAAATGCATACAATACTGAAACCAAAAGGGTTTTGGACTACATTTGTACCTCAGAGAGCACGAAAGTGTCATCAAAAGGCTTTTGCACTTCAGAATTCACCAGCTCTCCTGACACACCTAGTGATAAAAGGTACACTTGTCACCATCAGCGTAACGACTTGCAGGTAAACTCAGTTGGTGAGTGAAGGGACAATAAATGGGACTGGAGCTTCTATAGAAGGTGAGAAAAGACAAAAAAAAAAAAAAAAAAAAAAAAAAAAAAACAACNAAAAAAAAAAAAAAAAAAAAGGCAGCAAACCAAGCACACAAAAAAACAACCCAGAGTCTGAGTCTATGCAGTGCCCAGACATCCTGCTGTGGTTTAACCCCAGCCAGCAATTCAGACCCTGCAGCTGCAATACAGCTCTGTGCCACCTCCCTGTGCTCGCTGCATGCTGGCATCACCTGTACACAGCACTTCTGACTCCTTCAGAAGGATGAAGAGCAGAGACAAGTGAAACAGGTAATAGATTGGTTTGACTGGTTTTTTTTTCCTGTGGGATGCGGGCGGGAACTAATTCCCGACACAAAAAGAAATTTACTGGCTTGCAGAGAAAAACACAGTTCTTCATTTTATCTTAATTCTCTTCTGTGCCTTACACATCAGTCTTTGCATCTACAAACGCAGTCCTTCAAACCCTTCTCTCTTTCTAACCTTAGCAACCACTTCTTTCTTCTGTTCTGGTATCTCCTACCCATCCCACATTGGAATGTTCTCTTCTACCTCATGTAAATCTTTTCTGCCTTCTGTAGATTATCATCTTTAGATTCAGAGCTCCTCTTTCTAAATAATTTTAAGATTTGTCCCTGAAACTTCTCAAATTTCCACAATTTTCTTGTCACATGCCTTTTTCTGTGTCCTCACCTGTAGAAGCAGAAGAGCAATCTACATAAGAGGCTGGAGGTTCCACAGTCTTCAAGTCTTGCAATTTTGCCTCAGCACCAATATTCTTATTCTGTGGGTTGAAGAAAAAACATTGAGCTTTGAGCCAGGATCCTGGTATGAGAAGACAGCTCTCTTAGCTGTCTACTGCTCTGCCAAGCTCTAAGTAAACCCATCGGTCCCAGCTTTGGACGCAACTCTGAAGCCTAAGGAAAATAAATAAATAAATAAGTAATAAAAAAGAGAGATTGGTTTTGATGTTAAGCAATAGACTAAGACATATCAGATTAACATATCAATCGATGCAATCATTTAAATAACTTCCTTCCCACCCTAAGATGATTTCTCTTCCATCTTCACTACTTCAAAGGGACTAACTACAGTATCATAACCTTTCACTGACCGCCCAAGCAGAGAAGGTGAGAAGTCACATGTCTGTCAGTCTATGCCTCATTGCTCCTGCACAGAAAGAACCTGGAGTCTTCCCAATAAAGTTTTGCTAGGCTCACAAACGAACCAATAACCCCACAAGAACCTTTTAACTGCTAGATGTCCTTAACCTGGGTTTAGGTAACTACATAACTTCACCTAAAGCCATTGGTCAGGTGCACAAATGGCAGGAATAGCTGTCCAAGTGTAAAAACTTAGATGCAAGCTATTTAGCTGGACTCTTTTTTATAATTAATACATTGAAATGGACAATTCCAGGGTTGTTTTCGTTGATCCGTTCTCTGTAGGTGCTAAAAAGCTAGAAGCGGAGAAATTCTTCAGCCTTTTCTCAATATTCTGTGAGAAGACTGTCTTTCCTGTGTAAACTATTTTAAACAAGGTCACAGTTCCATAAACTTCTTGCACCTGCAGGCTGTTTTGCAAGATTGTTATGGCTTTGACTTTGAAAATATTTTGGAATAGGTATCTTAGAACTTGGCCAATCCTCTCAAGGGATGGATGGCCGAGGAACCAATTACCTATTGCCACTCAACACACTTTTGCAATCTATCCTATAAAAGTAGTTAGAAAATTATTGAAGCGCTTCCACTTGTTCATAAGCCTGGACTCTATGTCGTTTTCTTTACGCATCTCGGACGTAACAGTGACAATTTTCAACTTAATCCACCTTGTTCCAGGTGATTCATATGCTAAATAACCTGTTTTTTCCATTGTCTATAAAGGGGCAGCAGAAAATAGTTCAAATGCTTATATCTGCCCTTGAAAAGACTACATGTGTGGGTGTGTGCATATTCCCACTGATCTACCAGCTCACAGCTTGGCTGCAGGCAGTTGGAAGGTAAGGGTCTGAGTCAAGCAGGAAGAATGACTCAAAATGTTTCTCCAGTTCCAGTGAGTCCCAAATATCAACTTTTACCTTAAAACTTCACAGTAATATACATTCCTCTCTATCGGAGGGTTTGTATTAGATAAAACACAGCATTAACCTTCCCCCTGTGGACAGGATGGGCGATCAGAGCAGGCTGCAAAGAGCCAGACCTTGCTCTAAGCTAACAATCAGTTCCACAGCAAATCCTCAGTACAGATACACAGAGGCTGTCATCTCCCTCCCCATGCTGAGGGTAAAGCCAAGCAGCAGGCTCCTAATCCTGCATTCTTCCCAACAATAGCCTGACCGCACTTGTACCTGCAGCTGGACACGGTGCAGTAGCACAAGGACAGTGCCCACCTGTCTCCCACTCGAGGAGCACACAGCTTCCCCCAGTCAGTCAGCCAGGCGCCCATCAGGGCAGTGGGAACAGACAGGGCCGGTTTGAAAGGCATCTTATATAATGACAGCTGAGCCTTTGGAATTGTATTTCCAGAGATCTGTCTCAGTTTAGCCCATGGTTTCGCTGAAAAACTAACTCACAAGAGGCAGAAAATAGCACAAATATGGATTGGGTGGATGAAGGACACAAGAAATCCACACAGCCAGCAAAGGGAAACACAGTCTGTTACGACCACAGTGCAAGCAGTATTTGGAAGCTATTTCTGTCTTTCACCATTAATCCAGTTAATAATAACCTTCCAAAGAGGATTGATAAAAGAAGACCATGACAGCTTAGCTGTTTTAAGGCCAGTCCTTGACCTATTTTAGTTTTAGCTTATTTCAGCTGCTTAATGATTACCTGTTCTGCATCTTCTGTGACCATCACAGCTTCCTGCTGAGGCTCCTGGAGAGCAAGTTGCAAATGTGGTATTTCTGAAACATTCAAACACAAAAAATTTCTTTGAAAATTAAAACTCTGCTTTAGACAGAAATGGGATATTCTTCCAGGAGCTTTAGAGAAAGGATACGTGGCTGTTATTAACACTTAATGTAGTGGAGATACGTAACACTGTCATTGGATAATGTGGGCTTGGTTTTTTTAGAGGCAACCACATAACCAACATGCTGTTTTAAGCAGCTTTTAGAAAAGAACAATTGTTGTCATACAGACATACTGAAAGACAGGTAATAGAGATTCGAGTTTCAAGAAACATTTTTATAAAGGAAAGGAAAGAAAGAACTATTGTACTATTGTATTGTATTGAAAATGTTTCAAATTTCATTTGGAAAAAATAAAATGAGAAATTGTTATAAATGTACAAGAAAAACACATTCTGTAATTCATCTCAGTTCTAATTAATGTATTAGGTGATGCCTCAGTTTTTCAGTAGAGGAGCCAGTAAAGCAATTAATAATATGTCTTCCCCAGAAATACCAACTTAGAAGCATTAAAAAACAGGCCGCATTTTTGTAGACACGTTAACTACCGATGATGGTATGAAAAATATGTTAATATATATGCAAAATAAAATTCAGGACCAAGTAAAACAGTTCTGTTAGGGGGACAAATTTCTGTACCTTTCACTTCTGAGCATGCAGAGAAGACACACATACCACCAACACACAGTACAAGGTTTTCTTCTTTAAACACTTTTCTACATACAACTGATTATACAAAACTGTATTTGCTAAGTATTGTGGAAGTTGAGGAAGCTCAAATGAATCAGTTTTGTGAATTCTAACAACTGGAAGACAGTCTGTGTTTTCTGTGATAATGGCTTTCCTTTACTGATTCAGACTATACTGTAGTCTTTCCACCAACTGAACTATGGAAAGCCTCATACAATGTTCCCTTACATAGCAGGAGGAGAGATCTTCAATCACTCGAAGAGCTGCTTCAAGAAAAGTTCAAGGAATTCATATGGATGTAAAGAGAGTTACAGATATTCTGGTATAATGCACTGCTAAACCCATGGAAATGGAAAGACTACAAGGATTTCAAGAATCTTTACATTTCAAACAATGACAGCTTGAAATTTGAAGGCATTTGTTGATGTCTGCTTGAAAAGCATCAGAAATTGCAAAATATAAGGTAACTATCTATAAATCCTTATTTCATTCTATTCAAGTTAGGAATGGATTATGGTGGGCAGTTTTAGGCATCCCACTTTAGTCAAGACTGACAATTCATGGGACAAAAAGGAGTAACAAAGTATTTAGAACCTGTAGAGCAGACTTAAAAGATGATGATTTTTTACATTTCATTTAATATTTTGGTAGTTTTTTTAAAAGAAATTACATCACCCAATGTTTAAGATCTAAAAACATGTCAGCAATCAAGTGTTCAACACACCCACTGGAAACAGAATTACAACAACAACAACAACAACAGCAGCTTGTTTTGAAGTAAACATGCAGCTAAACATGCATTGGGAAAGATGTTTTAAGTAACATGAGAGTGAAGCTCTGAGTCACTGCATTTTTCAGGTGGAATTCCTTTCAGTAGAGGGAGGAGCTGCTTTTTAAGAAAGCTGATAGAAGTTTCCTGGTGCATTTTGGATGTACTCAATTGTAACTTGGGGCATGATATCAGATTGAAAGCTGGATTTCTGCAAGACCTTTGATATGGTCTCCCCAGCGTCTCCTCAAGTATCTCCTGCTGCTAAATTGCTGAGATATGGGTTTGACAGGTGGACTATTAGGTGAGGTAAGGAACTGGCTGCATGCAAAGAGTTGCAGTCAATGGCTCAACATCCAAGTGGAAACCAGGTCCCACAAAAGTCCATACTGGGACCGGTACTATTTACTGTCTTAACTGCTGATAGAGACAGTCAGATGGAGCGCACCCTCGGCACGCCTGTGGGCGACACCAAGCTGAGCGGCTGATTTTGCTGGAGAAATGTGATGCCACCCAGAGGGACCTGGACAAGCCTGAGGAGTGCAGCCATGCGGCCCTTGTGCAGAGCAAGGTTCAATAAGGCCAAGTGCAAGGCCCTACACCTGGGCTGGGGCAATCCCCAGTATCAGCACAGATTGTGGGCTGAATGGATTGAAAGCAGGCTACAGAGGATGACTTTGGGATTCTGGTAAAGTAAAAATTGGACAAGAGCTGGCAATGTGTGCCTGAAGGCCAGAAAGCCAACCATATCCTGGGCTGCACCAAAAGAGGTGTGGGCAGCAGGTCGAGGGAGACAATTCTCACCCTCTTCTCTGCTTTCGTGAGACCCCCACTCAGAGCACTGTGTCCAGTTCTGGGGCTCCCCTGTACAAGACAGACGTGGATCTGTTGGAGTGAGTCCAGAAGAAACCGCAAAAATGATCAGAGGGCTGGAACATGTCTCCGATGACGAAAGGCTGAGAGAGTTGTGGTTGTTCAGCCTGGAGAAGAAAGGCTCCAGGGAGGCCTTACCGCAGCCTTTCAAGAGGGCTGCTTCTCTCTGGGTTGCCCAGAGAAGCTGTCAGTTGCCCCATCACTGAACACGCTCAAGGTCAAGCTGGACGGGGCTCTGAGCAACCTGGTGAAGGATGTCCATGCTCAGGGCAGGAGGGATGGACCAGATGATCTTTATGAGTTCCTTCCAACCCAAACCATGCCATGATTCTAAACAATGTCTTGAAGTCCATTAAAGACCTGCATTTCTGGGATCGTGGAACAAAAAAAGAGAAAGATATTCTAGGACTGCAGGAATCTGGCTTATTGGTGATTATTCCCCCACCAGGGTTCTTATGAAGAGCTTCTATCTTTGTATGACAGGAAGCAAAAGGAATCTATTTCTCAAAAATCAAGACAGCCTACTCTCATAGTGCACCAGACCCTAAAGTAAACACAAGAGAATCCATTGTTTTATAGGACAATTCCAATAGAGTTGTGATATTGCTGCTACCAGTCTACATGACCAGACACTCAAAACCAATGTAATTGTCTGGGGTTTTTTATATATGTGACATATATATGGGCCCCTTACTGTTTCAGCAAAAGCTATCAAAAATACTCCCCCCCCACCAAAGTACCACCTGCAGATTGTCAGCATTTTGTACCTGGGAAAGCTACCATTTTAGCTATATCTTATTTCATACAAACTAATTCTAGAATGATTCTTAAATATATTAAGAGTATTAAAAAAGGTAAGGTAATCATACGACCTTCTGTCTTCTGTCTTTCCAAGTTCTCTGTGGGTAGGAATGAAGTCTCATTCTGGTCTTCCTGATCTATTATTTTTTCCTGTGAAGTTGATTCATCCTGTTTAAACAGGATGGAGAGGAGAAAGATAAATTTTAATACTGTTTATAAATACATATTAGTCTTTGATCATTTGGTTAACTTTTTAAAAAAAAAATCAACTGGCAACTTTTAAATTACTCAAATTGACTTCTACTTCTTTCCAGGCTTCTATAGTCATAACATGCCTGCCCATCAGCTGAGAGAACTAATAAAAGCATTTCTCAAGCAATGCATGATAAAAAAAAAGGAATTATAGACATTTAATTTGACTTCAGCTCCTAAATATACCAGAAAAATTAATGA
The DNA here is from genome assembly GCA_013397865.1 of Struthidea cinerea. Taxonomy (NCBI): domain Eukaryota; kingdom Metazoa; phylum Chordata; class Aves; order Passeriformes; family Corcoracidae; genus Struthidea; species Struthidea cinerea. The sequence continues at coordinate 69,422 of VZTI01006009.1, forward strand.
GAATCATTTGAAAATATCATACCTGCTGCTTTGGTTCAGAGAGTTGCACTTGTGACTGGGATTTCAGCTCATCCTGATAGCAGACAAATTCTTCAGATTTCTGTACAAGTTCATCTGACAGAGGGGAAAAAGGGGAGTTAAGGTGTGTTCTTGTCTTTTTTGCCAAACTACATCCATTTTACACACATGCACAATAGTTTATGAAATCCCTTATCTCTTAGTCCCTGCTTCAGCTTTGGGCCATAAAGAAGTTGGAAGAAAATCAATTTGAAATAAAAGCTTGAGGCAAGATCAATGTCATTATTTATAATACAGGTCTATCAGGAAAATGGTAGTTTGCTTTTCTTCGTTGTTTTACTTATAATTTCAGTAGAAATTCAGACCGTGAGGAACATGGCACATCTAAAAAGGACTTGCATAAGTTGATGGAAAAAAACCAACAAATCAATAAAATCAACTAAGAAATACATCCAGCTCAAGAAATCCATAAGCCTCAAAAGACAAGAGGCTGGGACAGTACACAAGCAAAGCACCACATATGCTGCCCCACACTTCTGCTCCTCTTGGAGCTGCCAGAGACAGAACGGTGGGATCGAATTAGTCCCCTTAGTTTGAGACAGCACCACCACTCCTATGTTCTTGTGCAATTAGGAACTGTCATACCAGCCATTCTTATGAGCTGTTATAAAAACAAAGCCAAAGAGAAGGCAACCCAGTGATACTCAGGCTCCTGAGAACCTGCTCCCCCTAAGTGCCACGCTTGCTCACCCAGTGGTCCGTATGTTGTAGCTCCATGTTCCACAGATGGCACCAAGAGCTGGCCAACGTCCTGTTTCAGCTGGTCCTTCTCAGCTCTGAGGGCAGCACGGCCACATTGCAGCTCTTGCTCAGACACCGTAAGGCAACTGATCAGACGGTTTTTGTCTTCCACCTCCAGCCTGTGTGCCTGTTCCAGGTCGTTATACTTCACCTCTAGTTCAGCTTGTGCTCTTCTTGCCTCCTCCAGCTGTTCTGAGAGATGCTGCACCTCCTTCTGCAAGCGATGGGAAGACAGCTTCCTCTCAGCTAGTTCCAGCTCCATCTTCTCCCTGAGATCCTGAGACCCTTGTCTCTCTGCATCTAGCACATCCCTCATGGAGCTTAGATCCACTTCCATCTTCTGGCACTGATCTAGGAGTGTCTGTAAAGTGATACAGAAATTAATTTCTCTCTCAGCTAGTTAAATACCTTGAAAAAGCAAAGTGCCTGAATTATATTTTAAGGTTTTCATTAAATCCTTTTAAAATACCTGAGTAGCAGAAGGGAGGAAACAAACACGTCAGAAATTTCAATTTATTAGAAAGAAACTGCCCCACTATTTGGAAATTGCAAGAAAGCAATGCTGGGAGAAACAACTCGTCGTTGTGGTAAAGAAAAGGTAAGTCTCGATTTAGAGGAGAGGAATTTAGAGGAAAGAAGCAATAGAACAGTGGTCAGGAGTTCTCTTTTAGAAGAAAGCAAACTTCACAAAAAGGGGAGGAAGAGCTACAACAAATGAGGGAGAACTCGACAATTACAGAATAGAATTAAAAAAGAACAGAACAAAAGTGTGTATGTGAAAGAGGAATGCTGAAATATGAAGCTGGTGGTAACAGAGGGCTCCACACAGTACCCACTGCTTTAAGGAAGATCTCAGAAGGCTGGTCAACACTGACCAGAGATTAAAGGTGACCTTGAGACAGAAACAGACCTTACACTTGCCCAAGCTCCCGTTGTCAAACTTCCTCCTCCTAGAGCTGTGGATGGTCAGCATAGCTAATTTCAGGAGGAGTCTCATGAGGAGCTCCTTTTACTTTATGGGTAGGAAGAGAAGCTTCAGCTACATGGCCTCAAGTTTGTACCTATACCAGGTCGCCTTCAGACCACAGAATGTATGAGGGAAGTCAAAGACACCGAGGAGGAGTCAAGGAAGACCAACAACCATGTCATGAAGGTATCCATGCCACCACCCCATGATACACCCTACTGAGCAATGCACTCAGTAGTGAGTACAAGTCAGCTCACTGAGGTTCTTTACCTCTTCCTGGTAGTAAGGGGACCCACCATTGTGCCTGGCTGGGACACAGAGGAAAAAAAATATGTGGGGCACAAGTGTGTAAAAATGATCAAAGTGAGGTTCAGCATTAGACTGGCTGGAGATCATGCAGACTATGAATATGAGACTGATTCAGTGTAAGTCTCTTCTAAAGGGATGGAGAATTTTCAGAAGTTCAGATATCAGAAAAACTCATCCTCTATCTGCAAACCAACCTTTTAAGAGGTTGTGTACTTAATCCGGTCTCAAGGAGCACATGTATATATAGTCACGTATGCACAGACTTGATCTCGTCCTCTTCACGCTTCGAACTGATGAAGTGAGAGCCAATCCCACTCCACAACTTGTGTCGCCATATAAGCAAGTTCTCAGCAAAACATACCAAAGAGTATCTGTTTCTGCTCTGATCTGGCCTGGACACTGTAGTCCAGAAACACTGAGGCTTCAGCAGCACCACGTTAGGCACTTCTGCTTTTGGCAAAGGCTTGTGTATTTGGCTTTGAAAGTACAGTCAGCAGTATGGGTACGGATAGATGTAGACCCTGTCCACTTGACCAGAACCTGGATCACTGGAGCTGGCAGCTACAGCACCCCATTGTCCGGCTGTACCTGCTGTAAGCTGTGCACACAGACCTGCAGCTCTAACACCTGACCTGAGGGAGGCCCCAGCTGATTTCATGACTGAAACCTGATGCAAAAAAAAAACTAATCTGGTAACTTCTGAGCTACTGATAAAGGCCCCACCCACCACATACACACACACACACACACATGCACGCACACAGAGTAAAGCAATAAAAGGCACAACCAGGTACCTGGTTTTGTTTTTCAGCAGTGTGTAACTCCTGCTGCAGCAATTCTACCACCTGAGTTCGTCCTAACAGAGCTGCTTCCTGCTCCTCGAGCTTTCTCTGGAGTGCACGCAGGTTCTGTGAGAGAGACAAGGCTGTTCCATAACTGGGGAGGCTAATGTAAGTTTAGATTCCCAGGTTTCACTGATATACCTCATTTTTGTAACACGGTTACTTTAATAGCCTGAATTACTTCATTCTTGTTGACACCAATTCTGAAGCCCTGGTGCAGTAGGAGGAGTTCACATTGCTTCATGAATAGGGAACCGGAGCACAATAATTTAATACTTTTTTCAACTGTTCTTTCTCTTCAACTGATAGCAAACCAGCAGATTGAAGCTAGGACTCAAAGTCCCAACCAGCATTCCAAAAAACTCCAAACAACCAAAGCATCTTCCTTCTCATCCCTTCTGAGTTACTTTAATGATAACTGTTCTTTCAGGGTGTCTTCTGGTAAAAGTCCTTTTCCTTCCTCCTCCCATGATATGATTATTATATCAAATATACCTGTTGCATCTCTACTTCCAGATCTGACTGGACGACCATCTTGAGCAATTCAGCTTGATGCTGCTTCACATGCTCTTCCAGGAGAGCTTCCTTCTCCTGAATCACTTCCTGCAGGGAACTCAGCTGAAAACATAAGCCACCAAATAAAAACAAACCAACAAGGTTATGAACCTGACAGACACATAGGCTTGCTTTCAACATACATCAGCATATTGTGTGTGTGATGGAGTTTTCAGCTTGACAATCCTACACATCACCTTGGTCAAATGGTATTTTTACCTGGTGTCTTTATCTTACTAATATGTGTAAAACAACGGATAATATTTCAGATCCCAGAAAGCAAAAAGCATAGAATTTCATCTACGAAGATGAAGAATTACTATAGAACTAACAGTTCATAAAACTTCTGGGGTTTTAATTGTATAGGATGTAGCCCAATTCGCAGTCCAAAAGCTAAACCTGCAATTCAGAGTATTAACAAAAATCTTTCCATACATAACTACAACGTAACACTAAAGCTGTTACATTCTGTGACAAGCAGCTGCCCTGCACACCCACAGCAGAACACAGACAGGCAATGGCAGGCCGGGCAGCCAGAAGAACGCTCTACCCCAGCTACTGCAAAACCCATCACAGAACAGCAAGGGCAGACAGGGAAGAACCCGTATTCTGACTCAGAGGAAGGGACGCCCTATCCAGGCCCTTCCAGGAACTGTTTCCCCCTCCTCAGAGAGCCATCAGTCCCATTGCCCAAGGGTGAAACCCATCTTTTACCTGCAGAGCAGTTTTTGCACCAAGGGTGGTTCCGGCCTGGGGGCAGAGGATGGGGGGCAGGTGAAGATCATTTGGGGATTGTGAAAGACTTATGTAATGTTTAGAGGAGGAACCAAAGGCAGTGAAATTGATGGACCTGGGTGATTTGAGGAGGAACAAAACTGAAAAAATTGAGGTAAGGGAATTGAAGACCAGCTGCGTAAGCACTGTTCTATCATACTAGTCTAAGCAGTGAGGTGGGAAACACAGACTGATGAATAGAAAAAAATTTCTGTACCTGTGCTGCATACTTGATTTCAGCATCCTTTAGATTCACTTCGGCTACAGCCAGCTGTTTCTTCAGGTCCCGAACAGTCTCCTCTCGCTCCCTGAGCTGCTCTTTCAGTACTTCCACTTCCTCTCTGTGCCCTTCACTTGTATTTTCATTTTTCTGACATTGCAAGAGGAGACAAGTGGGAAAAAGAGAAATAGAAGAAAGTAAACTTATCAGTATTACTGGTTAATAAGTTAAATTAATTAATTAATTTTTTAAAAGACACTAGAATGCTACCGCACTCTTGACTCCTAATCAGATGCTTATTTTTTGCTACATTGCTTCATTTCGTAACGTCACATTTTTTTTGTTTCTTTAAATGAAGTTGTCCTATGTTAAGTAACTATTTTCCCTATTTGTGTGTAGATATGCACAAGACGCCTTTAACTGGGAAGCGTCAAAGCACTTGGAACAGCTAACAGTCCATGACTGCTCACTATATAAACTACGGCAAATTAGATTATTAAATACATTATAATACATAATTTATGATATGACTACCCTGATTTGCGAGGCTTTTTAACATCACAGATTTCTCTAATACCCAAAATAAAAACATTTTAAAATTAGCTATAGAAGAATATTCTCCATGTGACAAAGGGGTAGACATTCTAGACCATAGAAAACGCCCATGGAAATCTCTTTAGACTACAGGATTAATAGCAATGAACTTATTAGATATCAGCAAACAGAACAGGCAAACAATTACCAGTTCTACTCCACTCTGGCGCTCTTCAATCCTCTGTTTATGACCATGAAACATAAACAACATTTCACATAAAACATGTGCTCAGGCTGTGTCTACCCAGACAACCCAGCACACTACACCTGCACTCTTCCCGCTGTCTCTCAACCACCTGGGTGAAGGCAGGCCCCTGAACTCACGGCTGTGCTTCACACCTGGGTCAGGGCAGGTCCCTCACATCACCCGTCACTGAGCGGACAAACCCATTCCACATTCTTGTCTCAGCACTTCCAGCTACTGTGAGTACTCAGTGCTGGGTATTTTGTATTGAATATATATAAAATCCATCTCTTTCATTTTATTTGTGACAGGTATTGGGTCAAATACCACCAATAACACAGGAATTCTATATTTATGTCCTTAAACCCATTCTGAAAAAATTATGAAGGCTTTTAGAAGTACTTATGAATCAGTGTAATAAGAATAAGAGGCTACTGTTCCTCAAAAGATGTTTCACCTACAGAGAAGGTCTTTGGCAGGAAGTAGAACAGACAGACAAGGAAGCTTCAACTGCATTTAAGTTTAGAAATAGAACAGGACAGAAAAATAAAGAACAGAAATGCAGGAAGCTCTAAGAAGCCAGGGATATACATAACTTATAAGACTGGGGCAGAGGAGTTGCTGGGGGGAAGATGGGCGGATTAGTTTGCTTACTTGTAATTAGCTCTCAGGACTGATATTTACAGTCGGATTTGGAAAAGCCTCTTACACTGGCCATTACACAGAGTGCCACAATTAAGGACAGTAGCACAGCCATGAAGTTCCCAGAGCTCAAGCTTTTAAATATTATTTTATATTATTTATAAATATTTTTACAAAACGTGTAAGCTCTTATATCTGAACATAATTTATCTTTACCCACTCTAAAAGTTTGAGAGGAGCCTCAATTGTTCTGTATACAAATATTATCTGATAGAAAGAGATAAGACGATATTTCCATTCTTCTCAAAATAAGGCACTCTGCTAAAAGCCCAGGAAGCAACAGTACTAATTAGGTATTTAAAATACAGCCTTCCCATAGGGCCCACATCATAGAGAGGAAAAAAACAGCCCTTTGCTAATGTTCAATACTTCAGCACAACATGCAACCCTAACCTACAATTTTCACCTTCAAGTGGCGAGGTAACTGTCTAGGAAATACTCCCATTACTCAAGACAGCATCTACTTGGAGAAATAAGTGTAAACAAAGTACTCTGTAGCTTCTCAGTAGGTCTAACCTTGCAAGAAAGAAGCTAGTGGTTTCTGGGTCAAATACATAACATTGCAGGTAACTGCCCTAACATAATTTCACTCAAACTACGCTCTAACCCAAACCAAGTAAGGCAGTGGTCCATACCGTGTCCACTGGAGACTGTCTCAAGCCCTCATTCCTCTAATTAGAAGGCCATTTTTCTTAATGGCTAATTTACATTCATCCATTCACCTGCATTATCCTTTAACAGTTCTCCCGCTTTCTTGATGCTCACCTTCCTCATACAACTGTAGAAAAAAAAGACGTTTCCTCTCTGACTTTGATTGACTAAATAACCAAGCTATTCGAGCGTCTCCCAACTGCAGCTACTAACATGATGGGAGAACAGAAAGTCTCTTGCTGCTTTCAGAATTTCTCTTTCCTGATTCCAAGTGAGCAGAACATGACAACACTCCACGCAAGGCCTTGCCACTCTCAGAAGAATAGCGAGAACGGTATGTAAAAAAGATAAGGCCTCTTTTTCAATCTATATTGCACCAATTAACTGCTGATAAGCTTTCTCTCATTTTGCCTGCTTCGACTGATAAATTTGAATTTTGAAGCAAGAACACTCACCAGTCCTCAACAGCAAGTCTACACAAACTCATGTAACAGCACATGGCTGTTACACACACATGCTGCATATAGGTAAGCTAAAAAAGAGCCTCAGCACCAGCACAGCAATGTCAATTGACACAGCTGAACAGCCTCCACGGTCTCCACTGGCCTCTGCAGCCAGGGAGCATTGTTCATGACCTTGCAGTATACAGTGTCATGACACCAGAAATGCTCGATCGTGCACTTGTTCTATTTTGCTTTATTTTTCTATTATGTCAATCCTTGAGATCATCCAATTCTTCATGTATGAAACCCAATGGTGCTTTGCATTGAGAAGGATTCTCAACTTGGTATTGGGAATTACAGAAGCACATTTCTATGATTTTATGATGCTCCTAATCAAAAATACAAGCACAAGTCATAGAACCAATCTTTGCTTTGTTAGTAGTCACCTCTCATCTGACAGCTCTCACATGCACCTTTTATTGTTTCCTATAATATTTTAATATTTCTTTCAATGTCTGAAATAATCTTTGTGTTCTCTGGTTCAATGAACATCATCTGATGTCTGGAAACCATTTTGGACTTGTATCCCATTTCCCTTGTGTAATATCACCAACTTTTTAAAGAAAACATTGTTCTGCTGATCACATAGTTAAGTTTTCAAATATTACCAGCTCCAATGGGAGCTTCTGGTCAGTAGCCAACAACCTCTTTAATGTCTTCATAGAGGACACTTTCCCCTCAGTTTTTACCTAGTGTTACAAAATTATGGTTTGTCAACCATAAAACTTTATGATGGCTCAGGAAGCTACAAGACTGGAAGAAATAGGTATTTATTTTTTTATATTTAGGTTGCTACCTTCCAGTTTCAATGACCTCCTTACCTCTTCGTTCTTGTACTCCAGCCAACTTTTGCTGTACTGACATGACAAGTAACATTTTGAAACTCATAGCGCAGACACACAGTTTCTGCAGGAAAGAGCTTGGCTACAATGGATTACCAAAGTTATGCAAAGCGAAACTAGCCCCTGCCCTTGAGGAGATCAAGTTGAGCAGTCCAAGGGCATCTGTAGTACAAGGAGCTGGACAGACAGGCTTCCTACAGCACAGGCACAGACATCCTTGCTGGAACTATGAACATCCTGCTAATAAGACAAATAGGCCCTGCTGGCTCACTGTGACCTGAAACATCAGGCAGTACCAGGTTGTCAATAGAAGCTACATCTTTTAAGCAGCCCCGTTCTCCCAACCTTGGGATACTGCAGCTCTTCTGCTAAGGCCTGTGTAGGCAGTGGTGATCCTTTCTCTGTCAGCTCCTCGATGCGCTTGTTCAGAGAGGCCAGTTTGGCTTTGGCTTGAAGTTTAAGTTTCATCAGCTTCGCATCTGCAGCCTCTCGCTCTTTCTGTAAGAGAAGGACACAAACTGACTGCACCTCAGACTCCAGTGCTGTTACCCAAGAAGCATCACTTTGAAAAGCTACACAACCTGTCAGTCTGCCATACTCTGTTTAACCCTGCCTCCCCGGTAACAGCACTATTAAAAACACATCTGCAAAACAGATTTGTTCTGAAACACTACACATACCAAAATTGTAGCTTCTACCTCAGCACTTCCTTTCAAGGGACAGAGCACTCAGGGACTTCACCCAGCAGTGAATACAAACTCCGTTTGACTTCCTCTGCTATATGCAGTTCCTCAGAACTATCTCAAGTAACTGCACTTCCACCATACCTCAGGGTAGGCAACCCATACCTTTGGGAATGTGCCATAAAACCACTGGACTAGTGGATGAGTGCAGCACAGGCTACTCTGTGTCAAACACCCTGAAGCAGGGAAAGAACAACCTCACACAAGGTATCAGTATTTATTAGAGCCCCTGGGAATCTGCATGGGCCTCAAAGAGCTCTGAGACAAAATGCTGTGTAACTTGGATGTAACTTATCTACTCTAGACTAAATTAATCCAATCAAACTAACAGAAGATATCCTGCATCTCTTGGATTAGGGTCTATTCTTCAAATTCCAGTAATTCCCTGGAACTGATGCCATTCATCATGCAGGTATCTCATGTTAAAAAAAAAAAAAAAAACAGAGACTGGCTTGCACAGAAAACTGAAGCAGCATTTTGTACTTGGTCCCCAGAGAAAGAAATGGTACCTTGAGTACAGTTTCTTTTTCCTGGAGCAGAGCATCCTTTTCTCGAATCAAATCCTTCAACTGAACAACTAGCTTTTCTGTTTGGGCTAGGCGCTCCAACAGCTCCTCAGGTGCTTCCTCCATGCTTTCTGCTTCTGATTCCAAAGCTTGTACCTGAAACAACAAAATGAGTGCTCTGAAGGAAAAAACTATAAACAGCCTGCAGCGGAGCATCCACACGGTGTCTTCAGCTCCACTCCTAAATGCGGCATTCTGCCCCCTGCAGGCATTTAATGGAGCCTGTAGAAATATACAGTTAGATGAAGCCAGGAGGAAAGCCCAGAGAACTCATAAACCAATACACAAAAACAAAGAGTACCTTGCTGACAACCACATGAACAAACCTAAAACGAGAGGCATCCTCACACAGTATCCACTGTCTCAACACCAAAGGGCAGCACAGAGATGAAGCCTCCCACTGTCACCCAACCATGCAGAGCTTCCCTTACTGCTACACACAATCACTAGTACTCTTAAAAGTCTTTCTTCACCCTAATTCCAGTTTGTTTCCTAGGATCACTTTGAGATGTGGAAACTGAAGAGATTATGGTCTGCCCAACAGAAATGCTGACTTAAAAGGTGAGGAGTAGGAGAAAAGCAGAGTGGAATGACAGCTCAGTCTACTGCTCAGCAAGGAAGAAGCAGGAGACAGTTCTCACTGCAGTCTAATGAACCACACCCCCCAAACTAACGGTCAGTTAAGATCTGAAAGTCTTTAGATAACACTGTACTTACAGCAATAGATGGTTCAGTAACTGCATCTCCATCCTCCCCAGACAGCTCTTGTAAAACAGTACTTGCTAAACCTGACAAACGGCTCAGCATCTTGAGCCTAAAACAAAACCAAGAGTCAGAATACAGTTCCAGAGTCAAAACTGCTATGAAGAATAAGCTCCCACATGCTGATCTGTAATGTTACAGCAGTTGGTGACCAGGCTTGCAGGGAATTTGTCTCCTTTGCCAAGAGAGAAAAGCCAAAGTAAAACCTCAGGAAAACAAAAATGGTCACGTTAACAGGAGCAGCCGGACCCTCTGAACGTTAAAGCAGAGGATGTGCTGGTGTCAAGACACACGAAGATTCCTTCACTGCTCTACATGTAAATACATTTTTATACCAGATGCCAAGTCATCCTCATAGTTCATTCTTGATCTTTCTTCTTAACAATGACATTACAGAACCATGATCTGTTCAGTTTACTGAAAAGAAGGGTGATTGTTAATGAAGTAATTTCTCTACAGGCCAAACATGGCCCGTAACATGAAATCAGCTTTCTGTTAATAATTAGTGGAAAAAATGGACTGAGCCTTGACGTTTGCTAAACAGATGCAAGTGTGTCGCATTAGAGAGATGATGAGACCTCTCCATGTCACATATGGGACAGGACGGGACAGGACAGGACCTTGACATAGGGGAATAGTCTGGAGAGGACATATATTCCCTGGCTGCTGCTTAGCAGACCTTCTTTCCTTTCCTCGAAATTCATGAGCCAAACTAATCCAGCGAGTGGAAGTGAAGAGCCAAAAAATATGCAGCAGTACCAGCCAGCAACATACAACTTGTCATTTTGGGGAGAGCAGCAAATTAAATTCTCCATTATTAACTGAGACGATGGGATGCACTCCATCTCAGTAAATTCATCAAATTTGAATGAGCCTTTGATAAGCCAAAGTATAGAGTTGCCATCCAGAAGAATATCAACAGGCTGGAGAAACAGATGGACAGAAACATCGTGAAGCTCAGGAAAGGCAGATGCCTATGCCTGGGAGGGGAAAAGCATGAGTGGTACAAGCTGAGTGGCTGTACAACTGTGTTGCAGAAGACAAGCTCAAAGTGTGGGTGGCCAAGCTTGGCACAAGCCTCCAGTGCACTCACAGCAAAGGTCAGGTGTACACTGAGCTGTAGTGGTAGGACTGCAAGCAGCAGGTTGAGGAAAGCAATTATTCCTCTCTATTCACACCTATAAGACTTCATTTGAAGTAGAGTGCCCACTTCCAAAATACTGAATCAAGTACAGCAGACAGCCCTCAGGATTTGGGGTTTGGGCTACAAGGCATATGGAGAATATAAGAACGCTGGGCTTGTTCAGCCCTGAGAACAGCAGGTGAGGAGTGGGATACAATTGCTGTCCTCCCTACAACCACCTATAAGGGAGCTAAAGACAGAGCCACACTCCTCTTACGAGGTCCACATCAGATGGACATGAGGCAGAGGACACAAGTCGTAGCATAAGCAACTTCAATCAGGGAAAAAAATGCACAGGGAAGGTGTTAAAATACTGTATTAGGATCATAGCAACCTGATCTGATTTTTGATGTTAGACATGCTAAGAGCAAAGGATTTGACCAACTGAACTCCCAAAATCCCTTAAGAACCACAGAATCGTCATTCTAGTGTTCCATAAAAAGAGATCACGTGACCTTTGACAACTCTGAACAGAAAGGCCACAGAACGGTCCATGCCTGTAAGCGGCAAAATCATTTGTACAATTACAGAAGCTCCAGTAGTGCAAGCTGAAACTAGGCAAACTCCCATCAGCTAAAAGATCAAGTTTACATTATTAAAATTATCTCCATCAAATGGAATCTTTTAATATGACAAGATGTCTCTGCCTCACTAAAAGTAGGCTTCTGAAGCTGGCTACAGAGATTCCTGACCTCCTTTGTCTTACTAAGCAAATCTTTGGTCTTAGATTGCCACTTAAATGTGTGAAAATATTGACAGTGGAGCGGAGCAGTGCACTACTTTTCTGCAGCAGTCACCTGATTTTGCAGAAGTAGAAAACATGACAATACACATTAGAGCCTCAATAGCAGAAAGGAGCATGTGTACACTCACCTGCTTTGTGCTCTGAGGAGCTCATGGGTTCTACTGATTCAGTAGTAAGGTTTCCAAGGTAGAGCAGTCACACACAGGTCTTTCATGCCATTCCTTTTTATCTCTTGAGTACTGACAGGTTGCATGAACCAAGACTTTTGATGGAGAGAGAAGCGAAAAAGAACAAAAAGAGAAGAAGAAAATAAATTATCCAATAGTAAAGAAATAAGCCCATCCTTCATCCTACACAGTACACTCCAGGACTGTAAGTGAGTCACTTGCAACAAGCATAAAAAGTGAAAAGTCTGCTCTGTTTGGGAACATGGATTTGCAGACATGCCCTGGTTTCTCACACTGCATAGCATGAGCTTAGTCTCTTCAGCCGATGGAATAAAACGCTCGAGCAGCAGTTGGTGTAGCAAAAAGACATGCAACAAGAAGCCAGGCCTCAGACAGGCTCCTGCAAAGAGCTCAAGGGGATGCAACTCCTCCAGAAGCAGAGTCAGAATGCCAGGATTCTTCACATTCTGCAACAACACAACAACCAGTGAAACAAGTCCTGGTGCTTTGCACACTTCTCAGCTGGCCCTGGGGGAGACTGAGGCACGCAATTCAAGAGTAGTACAGCTTTACAGTTCCTGCTAGGGAGATTTCCTAGTTGATGACATCAACTGCTCACCAAGGTGGTAGTATGAGATACTCATTTAGAGACCTGGAATGTCTGGAATCCATTACAAGAATAATAAAGTATTTATAGTTTTGCAAACCATCACTCCCACAATGCCCCAATGAGGAACCGAACCTGCTGTCTTGGCAGTGGTGCATTTTAGAAAACAGCCATCCAAATGCAAGAATGCCTCTTCCTAACTGTCTCCAATACTTGAAGAAGATGGATCTGATCTTTCAACTGAGCATTAGGCCACAGCTTCTAAAGTCACAAATGCACAATATGTGGCTGGGACCAAGAGAAACAATAGATGAATTATCAGAAGAGGTATTAGGAATGTGATAAATAATCAGAATCTAGGCATCTGCATGGGCCTCAGCACATTATCTGCATGCTACAGGTATTAACAATTTCAAGCATGAATACCTGGATTGAGAAAATATTCCTTGGCCTTTGTCCAGGTTGGCCACATTAGCCTGATACTGCACGCAAGCTAATAAGCCTTGCTGGATTTGGCTTACAGTTGGCCTCCCCAAAACGCAAACAGAGGAATCGTCTGCAGCTATTTGCACTGATGTGGACTTTAGTAACTTGAACTCAAGTCTAAGAGATTCATGTCTTTTGAATTCACTTTTAGTTTATATTCTCAGGTCAGCTGAATATGGCAAGGGATGTGAATGGGGAACAAAAAGTGATTCTACAATTCTACAAACAGCAACAGGTTTGCTGTCTATGTAGAGGAAACAGGGAAAACATGGGCCTAGGTGGGTCACTGCTCTGGATAGCAGCCCTCAGAACACATCCCTGTAAAGCAGCACCGCGGAGAGAGGCTGGGAATTGCAGCGGACAACTGACCTAAGTCATCAATGCACCCTCACGACAAAGGTCAGCAGCATCCTGGGCTGCATTAGGAGCATTGTCAAGAGGAAGGTGATCCTTACTCTCTACTGGGCACTAGTGAGGCCATGTCTGGAGTAATGTGTTCAGTTCTGGGCTCCCCAGAACAAGAGGTAGGAACTTGTTGGAGAAAATTCAGTGAAGGACAACAAATAAAAGGCTCAAGGAGAATCTGATCACAGAACCACAGGCTGGCTGAAGTTAGAGGTCATCTGGTGTAAGCTCCCTGCTCAAACAGGCCATTCAGAGCCAGGAGCCCAGGATCACTGTGCAGGCAGCTCCTCAATATCTCCAAGGATAGAGGCTTCACAACCTCCCTGGACAACCTGCGCCAGTGCTCAGTAACCCACACAGTGAAAAAGCATTTCCTGACGATCGAGGTAATCCCCTGTGTCTCAGTTCGTGCTCACAGCCTCTCATCCTGTCACCGGACACCACCGTAAAGAGCCTGGCTCTGCTTTCTTTGAACCCTCCCTGAGAACAGATCCAGGAACAAGCATAACTTGGCTTTAAATTCTGTCCCAAAGCCAACAGTCTGCACAGAGGGAGGTGGCTGTCCTGTGCATTAGCTTCAAGGACTTGTGGCAGGAATATCCTGGTGTTATACAATGCCAGCCAGTTTCCCCACAAACACAAAAGGACAGAGGTTATTCTGTGTTCCACTGCCTCACCCCAATAAAGCAAACAGTGCAGCTCTCAGAGACGAGACGGGTGCTCTCCCAGGCTCACATTGGCATACGGATTCCCACCTCTGTAATGAGCAGCAGAACACAAGGACTCTCGCTGTGCTCAGGATGTGAGCCAGGATCCTCTACATTCTAGCTGTAGCAGAAGATAATCTTTTGCTCAGCATTCCTATGACCAATGAACTTTTGCTGGGAAGACTGTACTCTGAACACTGGGACTACCAGCAGTGATCTGGAGGAGGCTCCTCTCCTCTGAAATACACATCCCTGACCCAAACAGCCTAAGCCCGCTGCTAGTCTGCAGAGTCTGCAGTAAGCAGGGCATAAATCCAGGCTTTTCTATCCCTAGGTACCAGCCATAGCAAAGAAAGACTTGATAGTGTTTTTCCCTAATTTATTCTCTTATGAGTTTATTATACATAAATGAAGTTAATTCCTTGCATTTCCCTTCGTTTAAAACCAAATACGCATTAAAGGCACTGCTGCTGTACACAAGCCCTGGGCCAAACTTTTCACGCTGTGCAGAGGGCTTCCAAGAGAAACAAGGAGCGACAGGGAGCACCGGAGCGCCATGCTGGGTTCCGGGAGCGGCGGCTCCTGCCGCCACGGGGGTGGCGGGCAGCGCCGACGGG